>CM042146.1:122449676-122523974 GCA_023376005.1 Doryteuthis pealeii
TGTTATAGCGACCTTGCCTTACTATACATACATTAACATCACTTTCTGTGGATGAGTATTACTACCTAGGTACACTTCTCTTTATGCCCATACATGCACCCTATTTTTTAAGATAAATTAACAACAAAATAAGAGCAAAATACAGGATGGTGAAAAAAATCTTGCCTCCCCTACATATTGTTCTAACTTTCATTATTTCCTTTTTAACGATATATATATAAGTTGTGTAATTATGTTAATGATAAAAAAACTTTAAAATTAGATTGTTTTCTTGAATATCGGATTGTATTATATAATTATTTTACCTGTAAAAATTATGTATGGTATGACAAGACTTTCGGACCACCCTGTACATTAAATGTTTTCATGGAAGGAACAATAAATATGAAATTTAAATTACAAAGAAATAATAACAGATAAATTCAACCACATGAATGTTTCCAATGGTCATATTAGGCTTATCAGGGTTCTGTGCTAAGTCATTCCTCTTTATGACATCTTTTAGAGCAATGGGGTTTATTTGGTAATGAGGGTCTCAATCATGGCACATCTGTGATGATGCTGTGGTTTTGTAGTAAGTAGGTAAGTAGCTGCATGCCTCTTGGTTTTGAATTCAGTGTTCTTGCTTTTTCCTGGACCAATTGTTTTACCAAGACTGAAGAGTCAAGTGCCCAATTATTTACCCATAGGTAGGGTAAGAAGAGAAAAAATCAGGCTTTTCCTGGGTGTATTAGTGTAAAAAGTGAAATGTAAATTGCCCTTTCCTGGATTTGAACTTAATTCATTGAACCCATTTAATAAAACAATAGCCATTACCCCATGCACTTCAGACATGAAATATGATAATTATCTAAATTTTCTAAATATCATTTTGAAAATACTATTCAACTTAAAGAGAAAATGTCTAAAAAGTTGTTTTTTTTCTTATTTACTGTAAATTTTTAAGTTATTCTGTAAATAGCATTTTAAATTATACAGTGGTACCTTGACTTACGAGTTTAATTTGTTCCACTCAAAACTCAATTTCCTTGTATGCAAAATTAATTTTCCCAATTGAAATAAAACTGAATGGCATTAATTGTTCCAGTCTCCTCCTTAAAACCCAAAAATCTTTTGTTACATTTTTTATAGATAAGAAAAATAGGAGTGTATGTATAAAAAACATATAAATAGAATGAATAAATTATGTGCTGTAATATTGTTGAGTAAAAATACATTTAACTGTTTTGTATTATTATTTTGGTGTTCCTAATATTTTTTTGGTTGTTTTACGGCATATAAACCCTTTTTGGGTCATTTAAGCAAATCAAGTCATTTTTGGTTGGTTGTTTTTATGGCATATCAAACCTTTTCTGTTCATTTAATGCCAAATTAAGTTACTTATGATATGTGGTTACTTGCAGTACCTGCTTTGCTTAATGGTCACCCATCTAAGTATTGAACAGGCTCATCGCTGCTTAACTTTGGTGATGAGTGAAAACCGGTGCTTTCAACATGACTTGACCATAAGCCCAAATATTATGGGTTATAAACACAAACAAAAGCTAAACAGTAAAATAGTACCAAACATTAACAGCAACAATTTTTATTTCCATGTTTCTTTTTTTTTTTTTTGTTTGCTTATTTGTTTTAATATCTGAGAAGTTAATTCAATGAGAAACTAAAAAGTTCTTGTCCCAACCAATGCCACTAAATTTGCAAATTAAAAGATATTTCAAGACTCTTAAAATCTCCTGGTGAAGATGAAAACAACAGTTAAAAATTAAAGCAACATATAATCAAAAGATACAAAAAAGGGGGTTGCAAATTTAGTGGCATTTGCTAGGCAGACTATCTTGCTGAGGGTGAGGTAAAGGTAAAGTTGCGCTAGATGAACCACTCACTTGTTTGATGGTGAAGCGAGTGCTAGAATACTATTCTACTTGCTGTTGATAGGAGTGCTTGAAAATCGTGTCTCACCTGGTGGAAAGCTCATGCGAATAAGTAAGGAGTTTAATTTTGGTGCCAATATCGTATATTGGCGATTCATCCCCTGGGGGCAGAGTGAGATAATTCGACTATAATTTTTCCAACAACCAATAAGGGATTTGTTTGTTTTTAAGAATTAAAGAAACTTGTGTGTTGATATGTCAAAGTTAATGATATGAGGAAATAACATGTACATTTAGATGGCTCTTGGTCATTTCATTTCCTTCAGGTATAGTCAAGAGAAATTAAAAAAAAAATTGGGATTCTTACCTTGTTTTGAATAGTCAAAAACTAAAATCAATATTATAAATAAAAGGTTGCTTTTGTAACAATCCTGCCTGTCATAATCATTGTCATTGTTTTTTTATAAATTTCAACCTGCCAATTTGTGGTATCTGCAAGAATAAAAGATTTAAAATTAGATTTGTTAAAAGGATCATTAAAAAAAGACCTGTGTAGATTTAAAAATTAGTTAGTGTTATATACATATATATTTAAAAAAAGGGAAAGAGAAGATAAAAGGGATGAACAAGTGAAAGAGAAAAAAACAGAAAAGAACAAAAAATGTAGCAAAAAAGGAAAGAAGACAAGAAAGAAGCAATGAAAAAAAAAAAAGAATTGGAGAACAAAAAGAAAGCAATAAAAATTAAAAATAATGAAAAAAAAGAAATGATGAATTAAAAATAAAAGGTAAGAAGAAAAGATCAAAAAGAAAGCATAAGAAAAAAGAAAGCAATGAGAAAAAAAAGAAAGAAAGAAAAAGAAAAAATGAGAAAAAAAAAGAAAGAAAGAAAAAGAATGCAATGAAGAAGAAAGAAAAGAAAAAAGAAAGCATAAAAGAAAAGGAAAGAAAAAGAAGAAAAAAAGCAATGAGGAAAGAAAGAAAATAGAATGCAATGAAAGAAAGAAAGAAAGAAAGAAAATAGAATGCAAATGAAGAAAGAAGAAAGAAAGAAAATAGAATGCAATGAAAGAAGAAGAAGAAAATAGAATGCAATGAAGAAGAAAGAAGAAAGAAGAAAGAAAATAGATGCAATGAAAGAAGAAGAAAGAAAATAGAATGCAATGAAAGAAGAAAGAAAGAAAATAGAAATGAAAGAAAGAAGAAGAAATAGAATGCAATGAAGAAGAAAGAAAGAAAATGAAATGCATGAAAGAAAGAAAGAAAGAAATAGAATCAATGAAGAAAGAAAGAAGAAAGAAAGAAAGAAAAGAAGCAATGAAAGAAAGAAAGAAAGAAAGAAAGAAAATAGAATGCAATGAAAGAAGAAAAGAGAAGAAAGAAAAAGAAAATAGAATGCAATGAAGAAAGAAAGAAGAAAAGAAAGAAATAGAATGCAATGAAAGAAAGAAAGAAAGAAAGAAAGAAAATAGAATGCAATAAAGAAAGAAAGAAGAAAGAAATAGAATTGAGAAAGAAGAAAGAAGAATGAAAGAAAGAAAGAAAATAGAATGCAATGAAGAAAGAAAGAAAGAAGAAAATAGAATGCAATGAAAGAAAGAAAGAAGAAAGAAAATAGAATGCAATGAAAGAAGAAAGAAAGAAAGAAAATAAATGCAATGAAAGAAAGAAAGAAAGAAAGAAAGAAAAAAAGAATGCATGAAAGAAAGAAAGAAAAAAGACAGAAAGAAAGAAAGAAAAAAAAGGAAAGAAAAAAGAAAAGAAAAGAAAGAAAAAGAATGCAATGAAAGAAAGAAAAGGCAATAAAAGGAAGAAAAAAAATAACAAAATCAATTTGATATTCCAATAATAATTCTGGAATATTTTGAAATTAAAAAAGATTAAACAAATGTACAGTGTTTTTTGTTTTGTTTTGTTTTGTTTAATCTTTGTTGTTTTTATATTTAAAAAGTCTTGTTTCTTTTAAATCTGTAAATCAGAACCAAATTTTACTGATCTGTTTTTAACAAGCAGAGAATTAGTGACTCCAGTAACAATCCCCTCCATTCATGGCTATTTATTTACAATTAAGACATTTATAAGCCTGGCATAGTCTGACACAAGGCCAGTAGTTTGGAGCAGCTATTAAAGACTGAACTTACATACAGTAGTAATCATCTTTTAAATCATTTTTTAAAAATATTTACTCAATGGCAAGGCACTATACAATAGGCAACAAGAATGTGAATTACTGATTTTCAAACTATATATATAATATATATATATATATATTATACAAACACTTCCACATGAGTAGGATGTGACACATGGTCAATTTCTTAAACTGAGTTTGATAGGTTTGAAATCAGAGTTTTCTTCCTCCTAGACTGGTTACCTACCCAAGTTTAAAGAGCCACTTTTACTTTTAGCTACATCATCCAGGGATTGAACTCATTAACACCTGATAACTAGATGTATATAATCATTCTGCCATTGTCCTATTATAGGACAGTCTTTTAGTGGAATTTACTAATCAAGTTTTAAATTCCTAGAATATAACCGACAACTGGAAAAAAAGAGAGAGGACATAATAGTTGAAATATAGTGATGAGGATACTAATCTAAATGAAGGAAGTCTCTATGGTGTATTAGTAAGTAAGTTAAAACTCCAGTTGTGCTATTATGTTCACTTTTGGACAAATACCCTTGGGAAAGGTATGAATCCCTTCATCTCCCAGTGATGGGTTGAATAGTAGAACTACTGGTTTTCTATAAGGATGGCTTTGGTATTAAATAACTCATGAAGTTTGATATGCCATTAAATCAAACCAAACTAGTTCAAACAGATTAATGTATTATAAAGATTTATTTTAGAAACTAAAAAATCAGGTCTAATGGTTTTTAAATAAATGTAAGTAAAAAGTAAAGTCGCCGGGGCGGCCTAAAGTCGGTATCAGCCAGTCAGTGAGGGAGTCTATCCCCTTTTCAATAGTGCTAGACCAAGGAGATTGTATTGGTGTCTGAGGTGGAGTGCCACACCTACCATCAGCTCCTTTACCGCACAGATCCCTGTGCTACTCATACGTTGGGTTGGCGAGGACCAGTATCAAACTAGGAACCTTGTGGTTTCTAGCCGAACGCTCTACTGACTGAGCTAACCCTGTACCTATGTACAGACATGTAAATAGAATATCTAATTATATACTAACTTGATGCGACAATATGCAACAGTGACTTTGTTAAGTTTAGTAGAAACTAATTCAAACATGGATATTGGATGCCATAGTTTAATAGACTAACGGTATTAATTGATGGTACAAACTTGATCTTACTTGTACATCAAGAGATGTAAATTTTAGGGAATAAGTTTGGGACTGAACGCATAGAATGTATGTAGTTTAAAGTCTAAAATAAAATTCTGTTTTCTATTCCAATCTCTACTCTTCCAAGAGACAAAAACAAAAGTTGTGGCAAAAGTTATCCAGGCAACAAAGAAAGTCATTCAGATCGAGAGAGAAACTGCTTTGGCTTTATCTCTTCTCTGATTGAACAATTCCAAACAAAAGTTGGTTGGTTGGATTTTATGGCATGTCAACCCTTGTTGGGTTATTTTATGCCAAAGACATTTTGTTTGATTCATTCTTGATCGGTATTCAAAGATTTTTTCGAAACAATTCTTTTAAACATTCTTTTTACTATTTTTTTCTATTTGACCCATAAATGGGACCCTAACATTTACTACTACTCTGAGTAAGGGTGGGCCAGGGAGTAATGGCAATGAAGGGATACTCCATACTTCCTGGAGTGCCAAAATTGAAACTTCACCATTAGATGCAGTTTAACATCACACCCTGGACACTAAGACCCTCATTCATTGCCTTCTAGCACATATAGAGGTGACAGAATGCTTATAAAGAGACATTATTCATAACCTGGAGATTGTGAGTTCAATCTTTGTGCAAGGCAGCACAGCTCACTCCACCATCTATTCTAACACTTATAAGAGACAAGCGGACATCTTGCACGTAAGACACATGCACACCCACTTAGCTTTCTACAATAATTCATTTCTATCGTTACATGGAGTTAAATTTGCTATATTGTTAAATAGTTGCTTAGCTGGTAGAGTATAAATATATACAAACTCCTATCTTTATAAGTACAATAGATTGATCTGCCCTAGTGTTTAGGCTGAACAGGGTGATCTGCCCTTGATGAGGACATAGTATAAATATAACAATGGGAGTTGCCATTTGAAATTTGGCTCTTGATGCCAGAACACCACATAACATGTATTTCGTACTTTATACTATCAAAGATGCCAAACTTATATTTCAGTAAGAGTTTGTGGAGAACAGGGGAATATAGTGTGTGGAGGAAAATTATTATTATGAAGGGGTAAGAATCAAAAGTTGATGGAGGGGGTTCAAAGTTGGGTCAATTATATACACCCCTACAATTTACTACAAGTAATTTGCTTTTGACTGATATTAACCACTGCTGGAGTCACTCTACCCTGTACTTTCAGTTTTTTCATTGCTTGGAAAACTGTACAATGTTTACAAAAAAAATAAAAAAATTCAATAACATTTTTTTATGAATATGGTTGTACCAAAGGTATATAGTCATTTTACCCATCTACCTGATATTTTCCTCATTGAATTTAATGTGACAAATAAAATGTGTGTCTTATTCCAAGAAATATGGTAGATGTTTGAAAATACCGAGAGAGAATAAATATGAAAATAAAAAAGACAGATTTTCTGATTATTTCCTTTTCTTTAAGTTATTTAAAAAATCAATATTTTATGTCAGTGTTAAAAGTGATATATATCAATCAATTTTCTGTGAATTGTGTATCCAAAAAGGTCAACTTCCAAGATTATCAAACATACACAAAGTGATAAAATTCAGGTTATACATCTAAATTGGCAAAGAGTACAAAGTTTTTTTTAATGAATTCCTCAAAGTTGAAATTCTCCACTTTTTCATCTTGAAAAGAATTTTGGTTTTCTGAATTGTAACAATACTGTTCAATTTTACAAAAAAAAAAAAAAAAAAGAATCAGGCGATACATGTCTGAATCTAAGATCACAAAAAATATTTTAAAATTCAGATTTCTCTGAATTTTTTAGATGAGGTTTGATAATTTAGATCAATTGAACTATTGTCCTCATATTTTAATGTTATCTGCACAATGAAATACCTTAAGAAAGCTAGAGGGCACATCGGTCAAAACGTTGTGTAGATAACAATAAAGATGAGGATAATAATACAAATTAAAATTTATTCATTGACAATAGTTCTATCATTATCATTAACCTCCTTAAAATTATTCACAAACTTCAAACTTTTGTAAAATAATTTTGGTTTGGAGAAAAAGAACATAGGATAGTTTCCACAGTGCATTTTAAAAAAAACATTAGTCCAAGATAGTAATTAGATGAAACAGGAAGGTGTGAATTTTTTTTCTTCCCACAATTGAGGTCTTCACTCATTTTAGATATAATCTTTGCTATATGAGACTAGATTGTCAAGATATAACCCCAGGTAATCTGAACATTAGCTACATAAATGAGAGTAACCTCCACTTGTTTCTTTCACTTTGAGGAAGCCATGTGTTTTGTTTTATAAAAACATAGTTTTCAACAAATTGGGTATACCTATACTTTTTTAATATACAGGTACTCTCATAGAAATATTAACATCTTTTTTTTTTTTAAATCACCTGTGGAAGATTCTAAGCATATGTTGACAGGGATGGTGAATATGTGGAGACTGTTTGAAAATATATTAAAGGTATTCCTATAAGGGTGTTAACATTTTTAAATCAATTTAAAAAAAAAAGATGTTAATATTTCTATTCTCCAACTATAACAGTATCATTTGTATGTATTTATCCAAGTATCCAATAGGCACCCCAAATCATCAAATTAATGAAAGGTTCACATTTTAACTTGTCACCGGTAACTTCTGTTTCCAAATTTTTGTAAACAAATGATTTTAATCAGAAGTTTATGGTGATGTTGAACTTATGATAAATTAAATAAATAGTTGGTACATGTAATCAAATTAAAATTCAATTTTTAGATAAATTTTTTTAGATAAATACTTTTTAATTAGAAGTTTATCAGTATTTTTCAACACTTACGACAAATTAAAAAAATAAGAAAGATTTTTTTTTATAATAAAATAGTTTTTACTTAATCAGAAGAGAAATGCAATTATGTTTATTTAAATAAAAATACAGTTTTTATTTACAAAATATTTTTTGTTTATTTAAATAAAAGGATGCTGTCCAAAAATAGTATCACAAAATTTGTTTTTTTTCAGATACAATATAAGTTCAAAACTTCATTTGTTCGTTTATTTTCAAATAAATATGGAGTGGATTATGTTAAAGTTAGACAATGCCCAAAATTTGCGCTTCCAATTCCAAAAGCATTTTGGTCCAAAGAATCGAAAAATGCTGTCAAAAAAGTCTTAAAGTTAACCAATTTTAAGTTATTAATGATTTCTGATTTGCAAAATCTGAACTGATGTTGTAGCTTCAGTTCTGATAAAAAAAATCTTTTTAGTGCAAATAATGTTCAATATATGTGAAATAATAATAGAAAAAAAATTGTCATAGATGCAGTGCCACATCGGGATATTGATCTTGCTATGAAAAAATCAGAAATCATCAATAACTTAAAATTGGTTGACTTTAAGACTTTTTTATAGCCTTTTTGGAATTCATGGGCAAAAATGCTTTTGTAAACCAATTTTTAGTAGTAGAGAAACTCTAGAACTCATTTTACAGACAAAAATAGATTACAAAATGTTGCCATTTTTTGTGAAGCCCCTCAAATTTGGAGAGCTAAAAAATTGGAGAGCTAAAAATTTGACATAACTGTCAATTTTTGGAATTGGAATCTCAAATTTTGGGGATTGTCTAACGTTAACATAGTCTACACCTGGAAAAAAATCAGAAAAATTGAAGAGGGTGGGTGACAATTTTACTTTTTTCTGAATGATTTGACTTGGAATTACTCATTTACATCATCATTACTGAAGTCTTTGTTAATGAGTTTTAACACTTTCCAATTGGTTAATTCTTATTTCTTTTTTTTTTAAATAGATAAATACATTTTAACTAAGCCACACAAACAGATAAAAAGACCAGAAACTGCTCATTATACATCTGTAATCATAGCTGTAGAGTAAATAGAATTCATATCAATAGCATTAATTTAATACTTTAAATATGATTCAATGATTTCATTTAAACTCATTTTAAAATATCATGTTAAGGAAATAAAATAAAATTGGTAATTACTAACACAAAATTTCAGTCAATACTTACACACACATTTATATATATATATATATATATATACACACACACACACATATATCATCACATCATTTACATCATTTTCAAAACACTTTCATTGCCTGATGACTGCCACAGAGCAAGAAACCAATGGTAGCAAAATTGTTCCAATGCAAATAAATATAAACTAAAACATTTATTTATTTATTTATCTATCTATCTATCTCTGTATCTCCCTCTCTCTCTCTCTCTCTATATATATATATATATATATATATATGAGTATTTTTTTTTTTGTGTATATATTATATCTATCTGGGGCGACTAATCCATCTGGTAAGAAACAGATTGATTGCCCCCAGCTGTGTTTCAAGGATGTCTGCAAGAATGATCTCAGGGGCTTTGGTATTACCCCTTCCAGCTGGGAAAATTTGGCTCAGGACCACCCTCGGTGACAGCAGGCTCTCCAGAGCGGACTTTTCATGTCTGAAGCCAACCTGGCACAACAGCATGAAGCCAAGAGGTCCAGAAGAAAGTGGCAGCAACAAAGCACCAGCACATCAACATCTTCAGGGACAGCCTTCACATGTGACATCTGTGGTCAAGAATGTTTTTCAAACATTGAACTTCAGTCACAGGAGGCGCGGTAACTTCAGGAGCACAAGAATTATATAGTCTTCCGAGACTACAATGCCAATGAAAGAATATATATGTATTTGTGTGAGTGCGTGTTATACATATATGTCTATATCATACATTTATGGGGAAACATTTTTTGATTATTGGAAGTGAAATTAAAACATTTAAGTTTAAATAAATATATATATAACATTAGGATAATTCCTTGTGGGGTTAAATCTGTATGGAAAGCTGAATATACATATATAATAAAATATGTATAAAGCAAAATATAAATAAATAAGTAAGTAAAAGAAAAACCTTATTAGAACATAATTTAAAAAAGTAATAAATTTATTTCACCTTAACAGTCTCTTCAAAAATTGATTTACAAAATGAATAAATAGAACAAAATGTATACCAGATGGCATAAAACAAATGAAATATTCTTGAATAAAAAATAACAAAGTTTAAGTGGGAAGGGAAACAGGAAATGTCAGTATGTCAAATTTATAAAGAGAATAAAGCAACAATACTATTTCTCTGATTTTGTACAGATAACAATGAAGATGAGGACAATAGTCCAAATAATACAAATAATACTAAGCAACAACACTTCATTTAAAATCAATTTTTGAAGAGACTGGTAGGTTGAAATAAATTTATTATTTGATATTTTAATAAGATTTTCCTTTTGGTTTAGCTCAGTTGGTAGAGCATTTGGTTGGAAACACAAGGTTCCTGGTTCGATACTGGCCCTTACCAACTCAGCGTATGAGTAGCACAGGGATCTGTGCACTAAAGTAAGGCGCTGATGATAGGTGTGGCGCTCCACCTCAGATGCAAAAACAATCTCCTTGGTCTAGCGTTAGTGAAAAGGGGATAGATTCCCTCGCTGTCTGGCTGATACTGACTTTAGGCCACCCTGACGACTTTACTTTATTTATACACGCATATATATATATATATATATATATATATATATATATATATATATATATATATATAGTGTGTGTGTATGTCTGCAAATAAAAAATCATAATATGCATAATTCCCTGATGGAAAATTATGTATGGAATATAATAATGATAATGTGTAATTTAAACTTAAATGTGTTTAATTTCATTGAAGTCAATTTTGTTTTGTTTTTTTAAATCCATATATTTTTGCTTTGACTTTTCATATGAGTGATGTAAATAGTTTTCTTTTCTTCTTGTCAGCCTACACTGTTAAGGACATCTAACATATGCACTTTTTCTCTGTATCATTAACAATATATTAGGTTGATGTAAAAGTATTCAATTGCCAAAATATTTCCCCAGTTCATTCCCTAATCAGCTGAATTATATACTCTATCAAAAAAGAATGATTCATAATTTTTATTTGATCATATTTTAAGGATATTTTGAACTTGTTTAAATCACTGACCAGACAAAAGGGTGTTACATAGAATGAAACAAGGGAAAGATAATAGTATTAATACTAGTGAGGTTTAAGTAAGCTGTCATATTGTTGCTTTTAAGTGCTGTTCTCACTAGAAAACAACATTTATGCTTGGGAAAAACAGTATATTATTCCTCAGTGTATAGGCTTCCATATGCCACCTTCAGATTTGAGCTGGATGACATAGCTGACAAAATCAAATAAAGAGAGTTTTGGTGGGTCTGGGATCGTAGCCTATAGGTCTGTATATGCAACGCCACACAGTAATAAAAAAAACAAAAAAAAACAAACTTTCTATTGGTCAGATCATCGTGATGTTGGTTGTTGTTATATATTACATTGTACAAAATTTCAGAAAAATTGAAGGGGGTGGGTGACATAGCCTTGATGATTAGATATGGAATTGCCCATTGCAAATTCACAGTATCAGTGTCACAGTAATTTTAATGGTGTATTCCAAATTCACAGTATCAGTGTCACAGTAATTTTAATGGTGTATTCCAAATTCACAGTATCAGTGTCACAGTAATTTTAATGGTGTATTCCAAATTCACAGTATCAGTGTCACAGTAATTTCAATGGTGTATTCCAAATTCACAGTATCGGTGTCACAGTAATTTCAATGGTGTATTCCAAATTCACAGTATCGGTGTTACAGTAATTTCAATGATGTATTCCCAATTCACAGTATCAGCGTCACAGTAATTTCAATGGTGTATTCCCAATTCACAGTATCAGCGTCACAGTAATTTCAATGATGTATTCCAAATTCACAGTATCAGCGTTACAGTAATTTCAATGATGTATTCCCAATTCACAGTATCAGTGTTACAGTAATTTCAATGATGTATTCCAATTCACAGTATCAGTGTTACAGTAATTTCAATGATGTATTCCCAATTCACAGTATCAGTGTTACAGTAATTTCAATGATGTATTCCCAATTCACAGTATCAGTGTTACAGTAATTTCAATGATGTATTCCCCAATTCACAGTATCAGTGTTACAGTAATTTCAATGATGTATTCCCAATTCACAGTATCAGTGTTACAGTAATTTCAATGATGTATTCCCAATTCACAGTATCAGTGTTACAGTAATTTCAATGATGTATTCCCAATTCACAGTATCAGTGTTACAGTAATTTCAATGATGTATTCCCAATTCATTAAAAAAAAAAAACCTATTGAATGGCCTGCTTAGAATGTATTACCAGATTTGGTTGTAAATTCAAAATTTTCTTCTTTATATTATTTTGTATTCATAACTCTGGATAGAAAAAGAAAAAGTCAGATAAAACTGTCAAGATTGATTTATGGAATGAAAAGGAAATCCTGAAAAATGGATTCATTTTTCTCTTTTGTTTCAATAAATCTAACTCTACAATATTGGCAGACAGTGTTATATGTACAGTGTCATCTTTAGAATTTATTAATGATTGATTATAGCCATAAAACAACGTTTCATTTAAGATAGATTTATCATTGCTAATAATATGAGCAAATATTTGTGTAATTGCACAAATGTTTGCTCATCTATTGAATTGTTGATGTGTTGATAAAATAATTCATTAAGAAGGGAAAGTGAATGATTTCTTTTATCAAATATAAAAGTTGAACTGAAGATATTTCTCAGTTTAGTAAAAAAAATCATCACAAATTATTTTTTTGAGTTTCAAGACCCAAAATCCTCACCTTATGATCATACTTAAGTACTTACTCGAGTCGGCTGATGTCACACACTGGTTATCAGCTTACTAAACAAGTGCTTTCACTGAAGAAGTTCCTTGTAGATCAGGAAACTTGAAGTAAAAAATTAACCAGCAATAGAAACATGATTCACTGAATTTTAACATTTTTTTTAATTCTTTTTTTTTTTAATTATGTGTTATTCAGTTTTAAAATATTGTAAAAAAGATTGTCTATTTAAGACTGTGTAATCAACTTTTATGTTGGAAGTACACAAAAGTTCAAACTGAAATTTTGTTTTTGTTATTATTTGTTTGCAACAGAAATAAAAAGTTCAATTTTTCTAAACTTATTTTCCTGTTTTTGTTTTTTGTTTATTTATATATATATATCAGCATACAATCCAAAACTTACCTGGTATAAAAACTCACTCAGAATTTGTTGTCCACAACATAATTAAAGCTTACAAGAATTATTTCCTTAATACTCAAAAGAGTATGAAAAAAAATTTAAAATTACTTGAATGCTGACCAAAAGCTTCAAAAATAAAAAAATTAAGATACAATAAGCAAAAAAGAAGAATAAAAGATGATAAATAAAAAGTAAAAAATAGAAATAAAAAAGATGAAATATGAATAAATGAAAGAAACTCATTTAATTCCAGTTTTTAAATTGAAGAATATTCAAATTTGGTCATTTTATTTCTATGAAATAATTAAAACAAATTATCTCTTGTATTATTTAGAGTTTTTGAACTAGTGTCCTCATCTTTATATACACAACATTTTAACCGATGTACCTTCCCATCCTTCTTTAGGTGTTTCTTGTCAAAGCCTTCTTGATGATCTTTTTTCAGTTTTCATGTTGTTAGGCCCAAGATCAAACAAGGTTTCTGAGTTTGACAAGAAATACCTGAAGAAGACCAGAGAACACATCGGCCAAAACGTTATAAAGATGAGGACACCAGTTTGAAAAATCTAAATAATACTAATTATCAAACCTCATTTCAAAAATTTAGTCCAAAAATTATCTATTCAAAGATAGAAAATTTAACTTTTATGATATTAGAATATCTTTTGAAAGCTTTTTGTATAGCTTATATATTATGATATTAGAAACTAATTTTTCTAAATTATGAAGAAAAAAAAAATTATGAATTATGGTTCATAGGTATAATTTATATATAAATCCACAATCAAATAATGCATTTTGAAAACATGTAATAATGTGCTCCAAAAACAGTAAAAATTGAAATACTGTACTTTCGATTTTTTATAAATGAAAGCATGAAAAAAAAAAAGTGATTCATTGGGTAAAAAAGTACTTATATGCAGAGAATAAGAAAAAGGTAAGAAAAAAAAAAAAAAAAACAATGAAAAATATTTCATTAAGTTTTTGTGCATTTTATATTGAAGATAATTGACATTTTGAGTTACTATTATATCAATAGATCAAATATTATTTCTCTTGGTTAACTTGCTGATGAGATTTTTCTAAAAGTATTTTCTAAAGAATACAATAGTGAAAATTCCTCTGAAATCTACGATAAATAAAAGAGACTAGCAGGACCCTCGGAACTTTCATAAAATGAAACAAAAATCAAGAGGAACTATTTAAGCCAGAAATGATGATTTACAATTTCAATATTACAAATAAAATAAACTTCTTTTTTTTTTTCAATTCATTTTAATTTTACATTGGGCATTTAAATGACACAAAACCATTTGCAATATTTCATTTTTAAAATTGGACAAATAAGAAATTGGCGATTAAGTGACACCAGATAATCTGGATTTACAATTTACATTGCATCTTGGATGATTTGGATAGACTCATTTTTAACCAGAGGTTGTTGCAGGATGATAATGGACAGAAGATTTAGGAACACCAGCATTGATAAAGGAGATATTTGCTCAGTATCCATACCAAGGGATGATGCCATGCCTTTCAATTAGAAGGAACAGCATACAAATTTGGATGTTTGGTGAATAAGGGATTACATAGGTCCAAATCCATCATCTGGATCCAGTACCAAGATAGGATCCAGGGCTACTAGTATTGGATCAGTTGGAGTGAATAGCCAGGCTAAGCTTTGATACACAAGATGCTCTACTCACACTTCATGACAAATATGTACTAGATGGTTGTTGACCCCCGATAAGAAGGTTCATCTCTTTGACAGGTCTTATTTTTCATCCTGTCAAGTGTCCAGCAATCCTATTCATCAGGTAAGCAAGGTGAGAGAACCAATTTAGTCACCAGCCACTCTACCATGCAACAGATCATACTGGATTAGATTGTACCAGTAGCAGACTTGGGACTCCAGCTCTTGGTTTGGTTTCTTTGCTCAATGGCATATCAACCTCTGTGGTTTATTTAATGCCAAAGCCACCCTTTTAGAAGGAACAGTAGTGGTACAATTTAACTCATAGATGGTGTGGGTGAGGGAGTTCCTTTCTTTCCCAAGGGTATTTGTCTAAAAGTATTGTATTTTATTAAAGTTATAAAGATTCCATTTCATTTCCAACCTCCATTCGGTTATTTCTCATTTAGTAACCTTTGTTAAATTACAACAGTAAGAGAATCCAACTAAGATAGAATTCATTACAGTTTTAATTACCTGCAAGAATTGCTTACTAACTACTACTTTATTACAATATTCTTTTTACTGGACCTATTTAGTCTGACACAAGGTCATGTACATAGTAAGAAACTGTTAGGAATGAATACATTACAAATGTAATGATCTGCAAGATTAGCTTGCTAACAAATGCTTCATGATGAAGCACTGAGTGTTTCCTCATATTCATATTAGTTTAGCTTAGTATGCGCATGTACATGTAGTGTAATTGTTGACATGATATATATTTACCAAACCCTTTTACTACGAGCATACAATTGTAACATACAATTTTTGTTGTATGAATTTGACATGCAATCATAGAAAAATTGGATGATAATATAGATTCCTTTTTTTCTCTCCCAAATTCTGAATCCAAAAACAATCTCAGCATCTTTTAAAAAATGTTCTTAAATAAATTTGATTTATTTTCATCTTATTTGTCTGAATTTTGAAATTGGGAGGCACATGGTCTAATGGTTAGAATCATAGGAAATGGACTCGTCAACCCAAGTTCAATTCTTGTACAAAGCTGTTTGCATTTCACATAGCACTAATACCCTTGAGAAAGGTATGAATCCAATTCTCCCTCCAGCTATGGGTAAATAGCAGGGCAGACTGGGCTCTTTAACCATGACTAGGTATCCAGTCTATGAGAAGGAAAACTCTGAATTCAAGCCTGTTAAACTCCACTTAAGAAATTGACCTTGTATCTCATTCTGCTCATGCGGAGGGGTTGGTAAATATATATTTGTCTGAATTTTGTACCCAGTCATGGTTAACAGATTAAATAAAGGGTTTGTTTCAAAGTTCCGTGAAGGCTTCTGAGTTTGACAGGAAACACTGGAGAAAGGTCATGTATATAACAATAAAGATAAGGGTGTTGGGTCAGTAAAATGTTTATTCTTGTGTATGGGGTTAAGTGAGGGAGAGGCTTTCTATGACTGGATATACCAATCACATGATGAGCCCAGAAGTTTTAGCGCAAAATACCAAAATCAGCAGATAGATTCCGGACAAGCTCCACATCAACCAGAAATTCTCACCAAGAAATCACTAAAGTCAGAAGACACCAGCTATCTTCTCCATCACACTGTTAAGTCTCTCAGACTTGACTCTATACACAGGAAGGACTTTATATTGTTAGTCAGTGTTTTATTTGTTCTTTAATAAATTGTTAGAATTAAACTAAGTTTTAATTCATTTATTTGTTGCTGTTAGTCTTAGAATTAAATGCTATACTAACACTAATAAGGGCAATAGTCCAAAAATCTAAATAATACAAATTGTTTTAATCTGTTTTTTGTTCTTTTTATGTAGGGGGTGGTATTTAAAAAAAAATATTTTCTGTTTTTCCAAAGATCCTTGAACTTTTATTTGTTACTGTTATCAAAAAAAAAAAAAGACTTGATCATCTTGATAGTGCAACAATGCTCACAACTCCCCATTATTTTACACAATGTGTTAGGTAGCCAAACAAGCACCTGCTCACACAAATATTTCCAAAAAAAGTTTATCCCACAAAATATTTCTAAGACTTTCACAATTGGGTTGCGCGTTTTAATTTGTTAAGGTGTCCATTTTCTTATATGTTCTGCTAGACATGTTTGCTAAACATACAGACATTGTTTTTTCTTTTTTCTTATTCTTCCTAAGTAACTTGTACATGAGCCAAAAAATTCATCTGACAGCTAACACACCCTTGTTTTTGCTCCTCCTCCTCCTTCTTCTCCTCCTCCTCTCTATGTAGCCTTACATTTGACCCTTAGGCCAGTAAAATATAACAGTCATATCTTATGCAAAAGCCCACATCACTAGATTGTGTGACTCACTGTTGAATAACTAATTATGTATAATTCTCAGGCAGATATCAGTTTTCTGACAATTATATTTCATGTTTTTTAACCTTTTGGCTGCTTTAGTAACCTTTTTTTCTTTTTTTCTTTTTTTTTTAACTAAATATGATTTTATTTTATTTTGCTATGCTGTTTCCTTTTCTTTATTAGCTGCCTTTGGTGTTCTTCAGGGGATAATCCAGGCAAGGTAAACATTGTTAAATAAGTTAATACCAAAGTTATGTTAAGCTCTTAACAGCAGACTCTTGTAGACTTAATAATTTTCTTTCAACCAACACATTAGCCTCAAAAAATAATCTAATTCAAAACATAAAATTCAAAACAATGCAAAAAGGAATGTAAACACTGTGGGGTGGCAAGAGGTTTAATGTTTTAGGTTTAAGGGTATCTGGTTATTCCTAGGGTTTCCCATCATATTTGGTGGTCATGCTCAAAAGGAATTCAAGGAAAGAAAAGGAAGAGACAAAATCTAAAGGTAGCTTTAGGATTTAGGCTTTATTCACGGTCATAGCCACCATGTGGTAAGGAAATTCTTCCTGGCCAATAGTAGTGTCTAGTCCCAGTTAAGGCCTAAGTTTGAAGGGGCCAAGAGTTTATCTTGTGGGTAGGAAGTGGATCGTTCCACCCACCCCACCTACACATGCTCAGATGGGTTCTTCTGGTCTGAAGGCTCATGGAGTTTGTTGTATTTTTTTTATCTTAATTTATTTTAATCCCCACAATGCACTGAACTTTGCGTAGATGGAAAAGGATTGCTCCTGGAAAAATTTATCAAAGGAATCCGTCCACATAAAGCAGAACAACGCAAAGTGTGACTAGATAGATGATGTCTGCTACTGCGTTCAGAAGAGCCAGAAGTACTAGACATATTTGTGACACTGCCGGACATGGGAAACTACCATGATTACGTGTTGGCTATTGTTAAGATTCTTGTGACCATTATGAGACTGCAGGTGAGAGCACTTTACAGTGGAGTTCCCTTGTGGCATTAACAAAACAAGAAAATATGAAGAAGATAATGTTATGCATGTTTTGGGCTGGGAAGAGGAAAATACACTGGGAAGGGGGGTCTACTTTTCAATATTATCCTTTGATAGTGACGGATCTGTAGATGCAAACTTTAGGAGAAACTCTGGCAAAGTTGGAGATGCTTAGTATCACAATACTAACTATGGAAATTTAAAAAAAAAAATGTATTTCAAATAAAATTACTTTTATTTTAAATAGATTTTTTTAATCTTTTCTATTTTTAGGTTAGTCATATATTTGTAAACCTTAGATTCCCTGACCATTACCCTAAATATCAAAAACAAATCCATTAGAAAGTTTTCTTCTTTTTTTTTTTTTGTTTGCTTTCTAAAATTTGCTTAGTGATCAAATGATATATATATTAACTTATAAGACATCATTAAGAGTGCACTTATTTATGGGTTATACTAATATATATATATATTTATATTATATATATATATATATATATATATATATTAGTATAACCCATAAATAAGTGCACTCTTAATGATGTCTTATAAGTTAATTTTCTTTTAAACCAAAGATTCCAGAATTTTATTATTACTCATGGGACATTACACTATAAAAACAGATATTAGGTATTCTTATATACCAAACTCTTCAGTATTGAAACTGTGTGACCAAAATAGGAATATGGAGTAAAAAAACAAATTGTGTATATATATATATATATATATATATATATGTGTAATAAAAAAGGTTCACAAAGTGGTTTGATTTTTCTTCTTTATTTTACTAGACACTACAAAGGATTCAGATTGTTTGAAATCTTTTTCAAACAACATTTTAGCTTAAAAAAGATTTGATTTCTAAAACACGTGTTGTGCCCACTAAAATGAATAAAAAAATTCAAACCACTTTGCAGATTCTTTTATTAGAAATATTTACTATTCTCTCATTGAATATAAATCATATATATATATATATATATATATATATACACACATACAGATACCTTGAAGATTTGCGCTACTGCGAGAAACTATAGTTGGTAATTTTAAACCATTCGATTTTAAACGTGTGTGTATATATATATATATATATATATATATATATATATATATATTTACCAGTCTCTCTGCTCGAGCAGGATGCAACACAAGGTTAATTTCTTAAGCGGAGTTTAACATGTTTGAATCCAGAGTTTTCCATCTCCTAGACTGTTTACCTATCCAAAGCTAAAGAGTCCTGTCGGTCCTACTATTTACTCATAGCTGGAGGGAGAATATATGGATTCATACCTTTCCCAAGGGTATTAGCACTATGTGAAATGCAAACAGCCTCTTCCAGGATATATATATATATATATATATATATATATATATATATATATATATATATAGGTGTGTGTGTGCATGTATGTTAAATGAAGAAAGAAAATCTAGAACTGGTAATTGAAACTGATAACAGATTAATCAAAATTAGCCCACTCAAAAAAAAAAGGGTGTTTTCAAAGAAGTCAAAGAAAGTAAGAAGCCTCAAAAAACTAAAGAGTCTAATGTTGAATATTTTCTCAGACATCGTCTCAAGAGAATTGAAGATTTGATTGAAAAAATTTACTTGTGTAACAAGAAACAAAAAGAAGAGTTTTAAGTTCTTTGATACACTCAAATTGGTATGTTTCTTTAAGATGTTTATAGATTTTAGATGTAGCAAAAAAAGTATATCTATACATATATAAAGGGCAGTTGTGTGTATTTATGTACATATGTATGCCCAGGGGAAACTACAAAAATGGAACAATTAGCAACAAAGTAAATATATATACACACATTCACTATCACCAGATCTTGCTTTTTGAACAAAAATAATGAAGATTTGATTCATATTCATGAAGATAATTAGAAAAAAATAAAATCTAAATTGTAGCAGCATAGATTTTTTTTGCATTTGATATTTTAAACAGAAGACATTCATTTTTCTGTGCACTTTTTTTCTGATGCCCCACCAGACCAGATCAACGCAAGGTTTTTTTGTTTTACATACTTATTTTAATGGAACATTTTGCAAGGATCCAACTTGCAATTCAGTAATAGTGGATCTGCGAGACTAACTTTTTTGCACTCCTTTCCTTCTACCTTGGCAATGCCAGGTAGCCACTTCTAGTATAAGAACGCATAGCAGAATAGATAGTTTATAGATTTTAAATATAGTAAAAAAAGGATATCTATACATATATAAAGGGCAGTTGTGTGTATCTGTATGTCCAGAAGAAACTTCGAAAATAAAACAATTAACAACAAAGTAAATATATATACACATTAAATATCACCAGGGCTTGGTTTTTGAGCAAAAATAATAGAGATTTGATTTATATTTGTGAAGATAATTAAAAAATAAAATTTAAATAGCAGCATGGATTTTTCTTTTCATTTGATATTTTAGATAGTAGACATTAACATTTCTTTTCAGAGTAGCTGGATCAATGCAAGGTCTATTTTTTTATATAGGGATTTAAATGGGGCATCCCACAAGGATTCAACTCCTAATTCAGTAATAATGGATCTGCGGGACTAACTTTAAAAAAATCCCCCTCTACCCAGGTGACGCCGGGTAGCCACTGCTAGTACATATATAAAGGGCAGTTGTGTGCATGTGTATTTCTGGAGGAAACTTAAAAAATAAAACAATTAATGACAAAGTAAATATATATATATATATATATACATTAAATATCATCAGAGCTTGGTTTTTGAGTAAAAGTAATGAAGATTTGAGTTATATTTGGGAAAATAATTAAAAATTCAAATTTGAAAGTAACAGAAGGGAAAGTCATTGTTTATCTTTTTTTGTATGTTTTTTTTTTTTTCGCTTTGAAATATAATATTGATTGACTGAATTAATTGCATCATTTATATCTTTTTTTTTTAAATTGTAAATCATTGAATGGAAATTTCTTACTATATTGTTATATATTTCCGTGGGGATTTTTATGGGGCAACCAGTGAGGATCTCACTAATGATAAGTAATAATGGGTCTGCGAGACTAACTTTTTAAAATTCCCCTCTACCCAGGTGACGATGGGTAGCCACTTCTAGTAAAAGAATAAATAGAGAAAAAATGGCAAGTCATAAAACAATTCTTAATAACATTCATAAAAAGTGAAAAAAAAAAGAATCAACTTACGGTTGTTAACAGTGTGATGTTTTATTTTTTGTTTAAATGTGTTTTTAACACATTTTGCTCCAAGGTAAAATTCGTTTTTTGAAATTTTAGTAAAAAATGTAATATGTCTTTCTCCCCATCTCCAAGTTTCCTATATCTTGCCAATGTTAATGCATGATATTGTTAGCCGATCCAGGATAATCATAATTTTCACAATCTTCATCTCTATTTACAAATGGTCCAGAATCTATCTCGGATATCTGCCCCTCAAATAAAAAGATGCAGGATAAAGAAAGCAAGATAAATTGTCAGACACTCTACATGGACAAAAGGTATCATATCCACAAACACCATTTGTTACAGGACAAAGTATATCTTTGCAAGATATCTTTTTCCCTTGCTCCCAAGGAGTTAAAATGTGTATGAGACTTGAGGAAAGTAGGTATTTATCCAATCCATTTGCCACATGTAGGATGTGACACAGGGTCACAAGTATGGGGTCTGCAAAATGTCACTTTCTCACCCTTAAAAAGTTAAAAGAACTATGAGACTTGAGGAAAGTATGTATTTATCCAACATGTTTGCCACATGTAGGATGTAACACAAGATCACTACTATGGGGTAATCAGTGAGGGTCAAATGTCACTTTTTCACCCTCTGTGTTTACTATATTTTACCAATGTTAATGCTTAATGTCATTAGGACAATCCTTATTTTCATCATCTTCAGAGATTCCAAGGAGGTAAAAGGTATTTCCCACAATATACATATCATTAGCTGCTGTTACAGGACGAAGATAATCTTTGCAAGATATCTTTCCAGTTGCTCCCAAGAATTTAAAAACCGTATGAGACTTGAGACATGTACATATTTATCCAATGCATTTGCCATGGGTATAATGTGACACAAGGTTGCAAGTATGGTACATCCAGTGAGGATTGAACTCGCTATTCAGTTGTAATGGATCAATGAGACTGGCTTGCTAATAATTACACCTCAATGAGATGCCTATACTTGAGAAAAGTATGAGGATATGGTGTCCCAACTGTCATTATAAAAATGAAGAAGGTGGGTATACAAGTCGACTAGAATTATTGTGTATGAATAACTATGTCTGCATTCTTAAAAAATCATGAAAAAATAATAGTAATAATATTTGTTATTTTCTGCCCAAGTGAAACTTTCAGCTTTTGACACTAATGATTGATGAGAGATTTTTTTGTAGATAAACTGCATTGCTTTTCTTTTTATCTAATAGATTGCTTTATGTTTTTGTTTTGGTTGTCTCTTCCCTTCATATTTTCTTGTACCTGTTGATCAACTTGAGTTGATTTATAGGTACAAATAACATTACAGGTAAAAAAACAAAAAAAAAAAGCAAATCTTGTAGCCAGAAGGTGAATCTAACCCACAATAGCACAATCACCATAAATGGTTGTATTTGTAATTAATGACTTTGGATTGGCTGAGGAGATTTTTCATGAGATATTTCTTTGTCATGTGTCTATTAATTCTGGCATAAATCAATTTGCAGACGATGAAAAGTTATGGAAGATGTCTATTTATTTTGTATAAGTGCTATAGATAGACAAGTGGACTGAAGAAAAATTTCCAAACATTGATTTCACCAAAATGTCTGCTCACCAACTCAAATTATTTATCAAAATATAAATTTTTAATACGTATAATAAACTTATAATCAACTTTCAAACTATGTAAAAAAAAATCAAAAAAAAAAATAATAATAAAACAACCCCCCCCCAAAAAAACAACAACTGAGGTGGTCACTACTAGAATAGGTCAGTCCTAATTAGTGATCATCCTCCACACATTACTACAACCACCAGCATTACATTTTTGGTTTGTATGATATTGTTTATATTGTGTAATGTGTGAAAATAAACCATTATCTTCTTCTTAAGTAGATATAAGGGTAATCCCAAATGTAAAAAACATTAATTGTTTCTTGTCAATAATATTTACATAATTTTAAAGTTTCAACATGTATCTATTTTTCTACACAATTTCCGTTTTGGTCGATGCATTCTTGTAGGTGCTGTGGCAGTTTTTGTATGCCATGTCATTGAGGAATTGTTGAACCTTGTGGTCATAGCAAACTCCCTACATCACTTGCAGAAGTTTTTCACCTCTATGCATGACTTACCATACACCATATATTGATTGGCAATGAATTTCAATATAAGTGTATGGCAAGTCATGTATAGTGGTGAAAAACGTCTGCAAGTGATGCCTTCTGTTAAAAAAAAAAAATAAAATAACTGCGCACTTCACACTTGACAGTAGCATTGATTAGGAGATCCATCAGAAATGACAGCCAAGCCAAGACTGAGTGTGACATGCACAGTAGGATAGGTTGATATTTCACTTTTTTTTTAAAATATCACATTCTCTCAAATAGCAGAAGTTGTGTGTTGGTGCAATAAATACTGATACAAAAAATTAGATCTCTTACTTCCATCATTGCTTGAGGAAATAGCTTTCTTTAACTTCATGTCTATTATTTTTAACCAATTTCTTTTTAACCAAATTCTTTTTGATAAATTTTTTTTTTCAAACTAAATTTTTTTAAACTAAATTTTTTTTACCTAATTCATTTTTAATCAAAATCTTTTTTTATCTAATTTTTTTTAAACCAAATTATTTTTTATTGAGTATTAACATATGGTATAAATGATTTTCATTAATTTCATGTGTATCAATCAATTAGTAGAAATATTTTTTTATGATGGACTTATTAACTTCATATGTATCAATAAACTAGTAGAAATAATAAACAAATGGCAAACAGATCTATTTAATCCATAGATGGGACCCTAACAGGTGCTACCATTCCAGGTCAGAGTGGACCTGAGAGTAATGGCAATGAAGAGGTACTCAGGGAAATAAAGATGGGTTTATGGAGCTTCTAATTTTCCATGATGAGTTAACTGTAAATTGTTTTAATAAACTTCAAATGTTTCTCTGAAAAACTGTATGTAATTTTCTTAATAGATTTTTAAATTGTTTTTTTGTAAGAACAACAATGTCTAGTTTAAAAAATCATGTGGAAATAGTATACAGACATATTGGAGCAGGTGATATGATATTTTACAGATATAACATTACACAAAGCTCTCTTGATCCTAGACGATTAATTTGCACCTCACCCCCCAAAAAAAACAAGTTTAATTTGTAAATTTCTTTATCTATTTCTTGTCCTTACTGCTTTGACTAGTATTCATAAGAATATGTAGTAGACACAGTCATCCTCACGACTTAAGTAAGATAAGATTGTACATGTTGCACATTGAGGGAGTCAACCAGCACAAATTTTGTGAAATGGTTGATTTGCATAATGACTCCACCAACTGCCATAAAAGTGAGTAGTATTCTGTACCAGGTCATTTAGAGTGACACCATCCCATGAGGAGGAACAGTAGTAATACTATCTAACTCATAGCTAGGGGGACAAGAGGGTTCATACCTTTCCCAAGGGTATTAGACCAAAAGTAAACATAATAGTGTGACTGGAATTTGAACTCGCTTACTACAATGTTGCAGTCTAGCATAATAGTCATTACACAATGGGGACTCCCTCCCCACAACACACATTGGCAACTATAAATATTTTTAATTAATTTCTTTAACATCCAAGTATTGTCTACTCTGTCAACTTTCTATTTCAGCTTTTATTTAACACCTTCAGTACAAATGCGTTTGGGTTGTTTTTTTTTTTGTTTTTTTTTTTGGGGGGGGTGTATGTGTTGATTAAAAATAGGACAAAGGAAATTCCCAAGAGGTTGAATAGAGAATTACTGAAAAGTAAGTATTAACCATAGCAGAGATGCAGAGGACAAAATGAAGACAAGTTATTCATCTAAAAAAGAGGGATGTTACATAATGTCTCTTATTAGGTAATATCTTTTGGTCATTGCTCTTAAAAGGTCCTTTAGACTACATCCAGTGTCTGCACATGATGTGCTACATAAATTTTCAATGCTCTATAATCAAATTGGAGAGGTCAAACTCTGCCACAATCAAACATGCAGCCTTCGTTATCATTCTGCCATCTTGCCCTGGCTTGTCACTAGATTTCAGAATCTGAGGGAGGAGAGTGTCATATAAACATGTAGCCTTGTGCATTACTAAGTAAAGCTTAGTAAATATCTAGACTTAACTTGACTTTGAAGGTGAAGATCAATAACATATCTTACTGTCCGCAGCTTGACAGAGATACTCAGGTAGTAAATACCATTAAAAAAAAACTTATGGAATTTATATTTATTGAAAGAGAAAGAGATAACTTTTCAAAGTAATTTTGATGCATCGAAAGGCATCCAAATTTCTTAAAAGAAATATTGTCATAATATTCAAATAGTTTTTATTTCAAGATTTAATCTCAAAGTATGATTCATGTGGCTAATGTAATAGTTGCATATATTTACCTGATCACTTCATTAGAGGATGATGAAACAAAAGGTCAATTTTGAGTTTTATAAGAATTTTTATAACAGTTTTATTTCCACTGTCCATAGAATGGCTAATTAGCTTGTATTATGAATTTTTTGACTTTTAAAGTTTTCTGTCATTAATTAAAAATATTATATATGTATATGTAGCAGAGATTGCACTAACAACCTCCTGATTGTGAGTTGTGGTTGAAGTCAGACAACTCACCCTCAGTGACACATATAAAAATTTCTACATTAGGATCGGCAGTACTGGGTGTGATTGGCTCAGATGTGTGATCCTTGGCCCGGGCAGTTGATTATTCCCACACAGAGGAGACTTGTGTTGAACTTGCTAACGAGAAAACAGATGTGTGTCGGACAAGAAACAAGTAAACTTTGGCACATTGATTGGTTGCAGGTGGAAAGACTTTGTCAGTAGACTTTTGCAGTTGGGAAAGTGATTATTGTGGTTGATTTCAAATAATCCCATACAAAACGATTTTTCAATTTACCATCCCCTCAAAATGAGCAGGATGCGGCCAAAGGTCGATTTTGAAATGGAGTTCAATAGGTTTGAATTCCGATTTTTTTTCTCCTAGACTGGTTGCCATACCAATATCTCAGTTAATCTAATAATGATCTAATAACAGAAAAATGGTACATAAGTGTGTCACAGAATCCAAAGTCTTTCCTTCTCCAAGACTGGTTGCTATACCAAGGCTTAAAGGGTTCAGTGCTTTATGATTTACTCATATCTGATGGGGTGGATATGGATTTCCCAATGGTATTAGTGTGAAGTGAAACAAACAGCTTCATTCAGGATTTGAGGTGTTTGTGACGTAATGGTTATCATAAGAAATATCACAGATTCTCTAAACAATAGAATACAGAGTTTTTCCTTCTCCAAGACTGGTTGCCTTAGTGAGGCTAAATATTCCAGTGCTTTATGATTTACTTATACCTGGTGGGGTGGATCTGTCTTTCCCAAGAGTATTAGTGTGGATTGAAACATAAGAGCCCGGACTACCCTGCTATTTACTCATAGTTGAAAGGATAATAGCTGGATGCATACCTTTCTGAGAATTATGCAAATAGCCTTGTCCAAGATCTAAACTCTGGTCACCAAGGCCACGTTTTACGCAATAGTTTATGTAATAGTTTTAAATGTAAGACAACATGGACATTCTATTAAAAGGCAACAAAAAAAGATGGAAGTAATATCAAGCATTAATAATGTTAGATAAATGGTATATCTTGTATTGTTTTAACAACTATAGAAATTAATGTTTATTTTATGAATCTCAGAGACAAAATAATGTCAGCCTTCACAGATCTCTTGAATCCGTCAGATCTTGGTGCATGATTCTATAGAATTTTAACCCTTTATCTACCAGAACACACCAAACCACCCAATGATCAAAATGCTTAACCACCCAAAAACACCAGAGATCATCAGCTCTTAGAAAATGGTTTAGATTTAAAAAAGAAAAATGAATTAAATGAATTCATTTCTATTCAGTAGTAAAGGATCAATGATACAATACTAGCTTATCAACCATTTCACCACAATAGGACATCATTTTATTTAACCAACCTGTATGACAAAAGTATCAGTCATACAGTGGAGGTTGTAATACATTAGATACAACAGTTTTTTTCTCTATCTTGATTTTTCTGAAATGCATTGTTTTAAGCACTAAAACTAAAAAAAAGTACTGATATATGATATTATTTATGAAAATAATAACTGATTTTTAAAAAAATATTTTATTTATTTGTTGCAGATTCATGAATGCACTGTAAGAAAAAAAAATCTAAGATTTAAAAATGAAAATAAATAAATAACTATAACAATAAAGACTTACCCAAAATTTCAACCACCTATCCAGTTTTTTGTTCCCATAGGTTATAATCTTTGGCTGTGCCTGGAAAATATTTTTTAAAAAGAAAAGATTTAACTAAAAAAATTCAAAGAAAAGGTAGATAAAACAGTAAAGGAATATTAATTGTATGAATGTTGCATATTTTATATCTTGTGGAAATATACAGTATTGTCCATCTGTAAGTACACATCACCTACCAAAAATAACAAAAAAAAGTTAATTTTATTCTAAATCGAGAGATACTAAGATTTTATTAATTTGAATAAAACATTAAACCAGGGTTTCTCAAAATGAACTACATAACCCCCTGGGGTCTATACAAGTATTCAGGAGCCTACAAGAGGTATATGGAAACTACTAAGTCTTCTTTACTAAGAAGAAACTTAGAAGAAATTAATTTTGCAAGAATCCTGGAGAACATGCTCATGTTGAAATATTTTCAAAAATTTAAGCCCAATATTCATAAACTTATCAAAAGTCATCAGCTTCACTCATCATATTAAGAAATATGCTTCATTGGTAAGTTATTAAGTTAGTATTAAATATTTGCAGTTCTTTTTTTTTTTTACATTTTATGCTTACTTTACTGGTTATTTTACAATTAACAGTTTTACATAAACGTTTGTGCAGAATTCATTAAATACATAATTGGTTGCAACAAAACAACTGCAAGATGGACTGGGGTATATAAGGAGGGGGTCCCTGATAGGTCAATCAAATTTTTGTAGGGATCTAAATTTTGAGAATCCCTGCATTAAAACAATCAAAATATATATTATTAAGTATTATTTATTATTTTGTATGTATTCTAAAAATACAAAACTCACAGCCAAAGATTTTTAAAAAGAATTTAAATTTATTTGTAAATATTAAATGGAGTCAAAAGTTTTGCAATATTTTGGTTATGTGAGACACAATTTGATAGCTGTGGATGCTTTTGCTGAGGCTGCGAAGGTGGCGAAACACACTAGACTGTGACATGCTGAGCTTGCCTGATACTCTCTTTGTGCTACTCACCGATTTGACTATGACTTGGAGCACAGTATTGGAATCCATGGTTTTAGGCCTACCTGACCTTGTCTTATCATCAAGGTTCCTGAGCAAAATTTCTTGAACCATCTGGTACTAAGATTAACTTCCCCTTTACCTTTCACACAACATGTTTTTTGTTATTTTCTGAATTTTTGAGATGAGGCTTGATAATTAGTATTATTTGAATTATCCAGACTATTGTCCTCATCTTTGTTATCTGTAGAACTTTTTGGCTGATGTGTCCTTCGGCCTTCTTCAGGTATTTCTTGTCAGACTCAGGAGCCTTCTCAAACTCGGGAACCTTCTTGTCATAATTGGAACCATCATGGAACTCTGAACCCAACCCTTTATTCAATCCACAGGGGTATCCTGTTCTCATTTCACTAACCATAACTGGGGTACAGGTGTTAAGCTATGTTAATTATTATTCTATGTTACTGTCACCCATGACTAGGATTGAACCTGCAGCCCAGAGATAACTGTCACTTAGAACTGTCTTAACCCAACGTCTTTATCCACTATGTGTCCAATTGGACAGATGTTTTTGGTTGTTTCTGTGGTGTTATGGCCCAATTGAACTCTTAAAGTATAAGTACCCAAATTAGACTACATTGCATATTCATCTGTGTGGCAAATCACATACAGAATAAAGCAATGGACAACATGTCAGTGTACCATGTACCGTGATACTACTAATGACAGTAGGTTCCTTTCCTGGATTGAACTGCTTTGGTCTCTGAAATACGTGCCACAAATAAGCATATATCAAAATATTGCAAATATATATATGTATATATAATTCTGTGTGTGTGTGAATTCGTTTTTGATTATATATATATATATATATATATATATATATATATATTCAAATATTCAAACACCCAAAACTTGTTCACAGTAGCCTCAATAAGTAACTACTGTGAGATATATTGTTTATTGCCATTGTTTGATAAATACGTGACTGGGCATCAATTAGACCTTGGTAGTAGTAGGGACCTGCCAAAAGACTCCCACGCACAATCTATTTAATCCCACTCTTACATCAAACCCTTTTTACCCTTCATTATTACAATCCCATACTAAGCCATTTTGCCTTTTTATGTCCTGACATGATGCTAAATTTAAACTCATTCAAGAATAATAAAAAAACAAAACAGAAGAAGATAATGATTTGAAGGTAGATTTTTCTTTATCAATTTTTGACTAGTAATTTTTTTTATCTTATTTCTCTTTATTACATGTTTTTTTTGTTTTGTTTTGGTGGTAGTTGATAAAAATTATGGTAAAAACAATAAGAGGGAGAAAACAAACTCTTATAACATGCAAAAAGTTTGATCAACTGAAAAAAAAAAAAAAAAAAAATGAAATAAACTAAAATAAGACAAAAAATTTAAAAGCTGAATTTTAATTCAGCTCATCAGTCATTTCTCTGAATTTTTGAGATGAGGCTTGATAATTAGTATTATTTGGATTATACGGACTATTGTACCCATCTTTACTGTTATCTGTACAACGTTTCAGCCAATGTGCCATCCAACCTTCTTCAAGTATTTCTTGTCAGACTCAGGAACTTTTCTAATTACAACAAGAAGGTTTCAGAGTCCGACGAGAAATTCCTAAAGAAGGCCGGAGGGCACATTGGCCGAAATGTTGTACATTTAACAATGAATATGGAGACAATACTCCGAATAATCCAAATAATATTATTCATCATACTTTTAATCACTGCCCAATATATATAAAGGGCAGATGTGTGTATATATGTCCGGAGGAAATTATGAAAATAAAACTATTAACAAAAAGTGAATATGTACACACATTCACAATCACCAGATCTTCAATTTTGTGTTGAAAATTATCACGCAGATTTATTGGCATAACTGTTATTATCATAGAAAATGGAATTGGTTATCCAAGTTCAAATTCCAAATGAGGCACTTTGTGTTTCTTTCACATAGTGCTAATACCCTTTGGAAAGGAATAAAACTATTTTCACCCCCCCAGGTATAAGTAAATGGCAGTGTAGACAGGGTTCTTTAACCTGAGTTAGGCAACTCATCAAAAAGAAGGAAAACTTTAATATATTTACTAAATATTGCACCTTTGGATTACCATTTATTCCAACCCATGCAAAATTTCTCTTAATAAAAGATTAAAAATAATTTTTAAGTCAATTCTTTTCAATTATCAGAAAAATTATAGTTAAATTTTCTGCCCTTGGTACCAGGAGCGAATTGCCAATATACGATATTGGCACTTAAATTAAATTCCATGACAAAAGTCACTTATAGTGTTGAGCAGTCTACCAGTGAGTAGTGTTTTCCAGTGCTCCCTTTACCTTCAACCCTCAGCAAGATAAGTCTTGCCACAAACGCCATTAAGTTTGCAACTTTTTGTACCTTTTTGAATATGTTTTTTTATCTTCAATTGTTGTTCTCGTCTTCTTTCATCCTAATTATATGAGTCCTGCGAAACATCATATTTTGCAAATTTAAATTGATATTTGCATAGAACATCAAAAAGACAAAAACCCAAAAAGGTACCGAGAGTAGTAATCTGTTCAGAAAATAAACAATTCCAGGAGGATGCATTTGTGGAGATGACAAACAAATGACGTAAATGTTATTTCTCTGAATTTTTGACATGAAATTTGATGATTTGGATTATTCAGACTATTGTCCTCATCTTTATTATCTACAAAATATTTCAGCCGATGTGCTCTCCAGTCTTCTTTGGGTATTTCTTGTCGCACTCAGGAACTTTCTCTTCAAACTTGGGAGAAGGTTCCTGAGTCTGACAAGAAATACCTGAAGAAGGCCGGAGGGTACATTGAAACTACCTCACTGTTCACGTCACAATGCCCTCAGGAATTGCCTAAGTTTGTCTATGAGTATTTAATTTATAGTCAAAATCTATACATAGAATAAATTTTATTTAACAACAATGTCTCTATGAAAACCTTCTTTGGATTTGTTATTAGTACATTTAAAATCCTGCAATGTGTGTTATATATTACTAAGAAATAAAGGTTTACATAATATATCGTGTTGGTTAATTTGCATACTGGCTTTTAATAAGACCATGGTTAATAAATAATTACTTGATGTTATTGATCTGATATTATTGTTTTATTCTCTATTAAAATCAATCCTATGAAGGATTTTATATAGAAACCAATTAAAACATAGTTAAAATAAGTGTAATCTTTTTATATGAATTCTTATTCCATTTTGTTAGTCTTTCTGATTTAGTATATTTCATTACATTAAAACTTAAATACTTACGCCCGGCAGTGTGCGCATATTCTTGCTATAATATATAATCTCCTTATATAATAACAAGTGAATTTGCTCACTTGAATAAAGGAGAGCAAATCAAGTAGGATAACCAACATATTTAAAACTTGAAATGGAGTAAGATTCAATCCTGCTTATCTCCCTTAGACCTTATTCTTTAAAAAAATATTTTGAGGTGTAACTCTCTTTGAATTCATGCGTTCCTATTAAAAAGATATTAACGACATGTCAGCCCGTCAAGAGTTATTTTATGCATAGAGTTTAGGGAATTGTGTTTATTATTCATTTATGTTTTAAAAATCTATGTAATTGTTTCTCAAGTTTTTTTGTATACAGTTATATGCTATCAAGTATTCCTATCTAATACAAATAATTTGCACACAGTTGTAAGGTTTCAACTATTCCTATCCAACACTAATAATTATGCAGTTTTAGTCATTTGTTTGCACAGTTATATGGTTTGAAGTAACTAATAATAACCCTTAGTAAACAATCATAGCTTCAAGTAACGATTCTTAATAGAAATAATTTACAGTTATATGGTTTCAAGTATTCCTATCGACTACAAATAACCTTTGAACAGCTCTATGGAACAGATCTAGATGGGATCCTAACAGGTACTACCAATCCAGATCATAGTGGACCTGGGAGTAATGGCAATGAAGTAGTACTCCGCACTTAGAACTGGGGCCTCACCATCATATGCAGTTCACAGCTCTGCAGGTATTCAGATGGGTCCATTGCCAGGGAAGTCAGTTCCCGGCCTCTTATCTTTCTGATATCATTTACATTCAAATTATTTCAGTAAATATCAATGCGGTTGTATGTTTCCACATACTAAAAGATTAATAAGAAGTAAGAAATGAATAAAGCCGACTAATATATGTAAAAATAAGTAAATAAAGTGTCCATACAATTTCTACAGATTATCAAGCTTTCCTAGTTTACAATGTAAATCCGTTGGTTGGTTGAATTTTTCCGTAAAATCCAAGACGTTTTTGTTTGCCAAAATGTTTTTTTGTTTTCCTGTTGGGTATTCAAATTTTTTAAAACTCCCTTTTTTAAAACTCATTTTTCATCTATTTAACCTATAGATTGCATCCTAACAGATACTACCACTCCTGGACCCGGGAGTAAAGCCAATAAATGGGTACTTTACACTCCTCAAAGCTCCAGAATTGGAATCTTACAACTAGATGCAGTTTAATATCATACCTAGGACACCTAGTTTTTTAAAACTCATTTTTCATCTATTTAACCTAAAGATGACATCCTAACAGATACTACCACTCTGGGTCAGAGAAGGCCAGGGAGTAATGGCAGTAAAGGAATACTCCCCACAGCTCCTGAATTGGAAACTCACCACTAGATGCAGTTTAATATCATACCTAGAACACCAGTTTTTTTTTTTGGGGGGGGGTATTTGTTTTGTTTTTCTTGGGTGTGTGTGGGGGGGGGTCATAAATTAATTTTTATTCTAAAACCTGTTAATCTGATTTTCCTGTTTTTCGCCAAGACAGGATAACAAATTCTAATTTTCTTTGCAATCAAAATGACGTTCCCTATTTTAAGGGTTAAAGCTACACAATTGTCATTCCTTCAACATATAATTTTAGCCTCATATTAAACAACTCGTTGTGTAATAGTTATCACTGTAGGAAATTGACACTGTGACCTGAGAGTGATTGCATTTCACGTAGCGCTAATAACCTTGAGGAATATATGAATCTATTCTTCCACCATCTATGGGTAAAATTCTAGTAATCTTGATCGTTTTACATAGCTAATGTCATTGAGAAAGCCATGAATCCATCTCTTCTCTTCACCTGCTGTTGATAAATAATAGGCCAAGCTTTAAAAGGAAACCAATCAAGGAGAAGGAAAACCCCGAATTTGAACAAGCATTACTCTGTTTTAAAATTGACCTTGTGGAACATCCTACGTGGTGGAAATGTTGGTTAAATACTTATCTGGCTTAGAAGCATTATATATATATATATATACACACACCACACACCTCCATACGAACAGTATGCGATAGAAGGTCAATTTTTAAGTGAAGTTTAACAGGTTTGAATTCAGAGTTTTCCTTCTCCTATACTGATTGTCTTACTAAAGTCAGAGAGTCCAGTATTTACCTATATATGGAAGGGGGGTAGTTGAATTCCCAATGATATAGGCGGTATATGAAATGCAAGCAGTCTTATCTAGGATTTGAACTCGTGTCGCAGAGTCCATTTCTTTCTACGATAACCATTACACAACACGCCTCCACTTTAAGTCGATGGTTTGGTAGAGCAAGATCAGATAAACAATCTGATTCAGTGGTATGACATCCTCACCATGGCAGCACAAAACAAAAAAAAACTTACTTTTCAAAAGCGGAGGCGGAATTTACCCCCTTCTAATCTTATACACATATTGTCATATCTTTTGCAAAGGAAGGAGGATTTCCACAAAAGATGTTAACGACCTTGTAGTAAACAGGATTTAAGGGTCCCCTCTAACACCCCCGCCACAACCCCCCTGCACCAGCCTTCAAAATCCAAGCCTGTATTTTTTCTCTTCCTTTTTTTCTCTCTCTCGAATTGCCAGTACTAACCCCTCATAACGCCAGTCTTTTCATTCAGTTGTTAAATACTGCATCGTATCTAGCTTGGCCACTCTACCCGGCGGTCGAAATGATAATAGGTTATGGAATGTGACACTGTTCATATGTATCAGTATTTATTGTGGCACTCAATTGATACTTTTTACATGATATTGCGTGCTAGTTCATCAACATGACAGCCGTGGGATTAAGCTGATCCAAACGACCAGGGCGAGTGAAAAGAAAAAGAAATCCAGTCTCAGTCTGAAGGCGGCAAAAAATGACCTAAAACTCTTTAACAATTTTATTGTTATTTTATTTATTTAGGGTTTAATGTTTTAACTGCATGTTATACAATATTTATCATCAAATAGTTGGTTGTTTTACGACATAACAACCCCTTTCGGGTTATTTAATGCCGAATCAAGCCATTTTTGATAAATGATTTGTTTAATTTCAAGTGTATTTGCTTAGATATGGCACACTGGTCTCAGTTTGCTGATAGTACCTGCTGTTGCTTAAGTGGTATCATCAAATGGTTATTTGACAATATTATCAAAGTGACATTATCAAATAGATATTTTTCTTCTATGTTTCAAGTAGTTAATGATAAGGATAATAAGTGACAATGTAATATGTGTCTGCTGATTGCCAATTGAGATAAGAGGAGACTGTTGTAGCGGACGACAAAAAAAAATCCCAATTAGAAATTATTATTACCAAAAGCTTTTTATCAACTCGATTAATTGATTATAATTAAAAAGCTGATAGAATATATTCTAACTTCAGTTTGTAACTTTATTAACAAAAATAATAATAACAAAAATAATAATAATAATAATAATAATAATAATAATAATAATAATAGATATAGAGATAGATAGAGATATAGAGAGATAGAGATATAGATAGAGATATAGAGAGATAGAGATATAGATAGAGATATAGAGAGATATAGATAGAGATATAGATATAGAGAGATAGATATAGAGATAGATATAGAGATAGATATAGATATAGAGATATAGAGATATAGATAGATAGATATAGAGATAGAGATAGATATAGAGATAGAGATAGATATAGATAGATAGATATAGAGATATATAGATATAGAGATATATAGATATAGAGATCGATAGACAGATAGATAGATATAGAGATATATAGAGATATAGATAGAGAGAGATAGATATATATAGAGATATAGATAGAGAGAGATAGATATATATAGAGATAGATAGGAGATAGAGATAGATAGGAGATAGATATAGATAGATAGGAGATAGATAGAGATAGAGATAGATATAGATAGATAGGAGATAGATAGAGATAGAGATAGATAGAGAGATATAGATAGAGAGAGATAGATATATATAGAGATAGATAGGAGATAGATAGAGATAGAGATAGAGATAGATAGATAGGAGATAGATAGAGATAGAGATAGAGATAGATAGAGAGATATAGATAGAGAGATAGATAGAGATAGAGATATATAGATATAGATATATATAGATATAGATAGATATAGAGATAGATATAGAGCGCGTCCCATCGTGGTGTAATGGTTAGCAAGCTAGTCTCGCAGATCTATTACTACTACTGAATAGTGGGTTCGATCCTCGTTGGATGACCCATTCTTACAATCTTATGTCACATCTTCCCCCCATGGCGAACTATTAAAAAAAAAAAAGATTTTGTCCTCTCTTTTATACAGTTCGACAAAAAAAAAAAAGATGAGGAGGGTGGGGGGTAACACGTCACAACATAACACGTGCGCGTCTGTGTGTATTGCCGATTAAAAGAAATAGGTGAGCGGTTTAAGAAATAATCGTAACAGAAGAAAAAAAAACTGCTTAAGAGACAAACAGACAGTTAAAAAAAAATGTTAATAGTTTTGTTACACGTTTATGTTGTTGATTATAAATCTGCTACGTGTGACTGTTTTATGGGTGTGATTAACTATAAAAATGCGTTCAAACACGTCTCGTCGCCGTTGGTGTGAGGGTTAGGGTAATATGTTACGTAAAAGAAAGAACTCATGGAAATAATAAAAAAAGTGTAGACAGGAGACAGACACTGGTACACTATTTGAACAATTAAATTCTTTGTGTTTGGAAGTACTAAAAGAGGATTAGCCTCCCATTTAGAAATCCTGAAAGAAAGAAGAAAAAAAAGGTGCCAGCAACAAAGTAGGTGTATCACGCGCTGAGAGTATACAGACACAGCTCTTTGTGGGTAAGCAAGAATGTCTATGAGTTTTTTTGTGATCCTAGTGCTTCAGGTGCTCTTTGCTCAGTCTGATACAGAAAATAACTGAAATTTAAGTGATTCTTATTCATAAAGACATACAAAAAAATTATCAAGAAGATTCAAATGATGTTCAGTTTTAGTGAAATTTCAATAACTTATACACACATAGGAAGTGATTATTTTCCTCGATTATTACTGAGGTGGTCACTACTAGAATAGGCCCAGTCCTGATTAGTGATCATCCTCCATACATTAATACAACAACCAACATCACGTTTTTGTGTGTGTGTGTGTGTGAAAATAAACCATTGTCTTCTTCACCCATAAAAGATTCAAAGCTTTATCGAGAAGATTCAAACGTTGATTACTTAAAGAAATTCAAAAAGCCTTAACGAGAAAATTCAAATGATGCTCGCTCAAATACACAACATGATATATATATATATATATATATATATATATATATATATCAACCACCCTGCACGGATAGGATAAGACAGAAAAGTCAGTTTCTTAAGCGGTATTTAGCAGTTTTGAATTCAGAGTTTTCTTTCTCCTAGACTTGTTGCCATACTAAAGTTAAAGATCTCAGCTAGCTCTACTATTTTACCCTATAGCTGAAGGAAGAATTGTTGGGTGCATAACTTTTCGAAGGGTGTTAGTGTTGTGTAAAATGCAAACAGCCTCGTCCGCGATTTGGATTAGGATCACCGAGTCCATTTCCTCTAACGATAACCATTACAGCTCGACCCTCAACTCTAGAGATATATGAATATTAACTAAACAGCCTGGCACAAGGCCATTAAGAGAAAATAAGAAAATATCTTTGGTCTGACTTAAAAAGTATCTTAAAGTTTGCTTGATTTTAATGTCATGTCAACCAGTTTCAGGTTATTTTATGCCTAGATGTTATGGAATCCCGTTCATACTTACATTATAGTGTAGTTTCTTACATATCTTTTGGAGGGGTAAGGACAATGAAAGAGTACTCTTCACTCTCCATGACTGGAGCCTTACCATCAGATGCAGTTTGGTTCCATATCCAGGACATACTTTTAGGTGGGTGGGTCTGACCCTTCTTTTAGGTGGGAAGGGGGTCTGACCCTTCTGCTGAGGATACAGGCAGCAACATAGACAGGACTAAAAATCCTTTTAGTTGAGTTCGAAAATTCGACCACTAGCACCGGTTAAAATACAAACTACCCCAATTGCTTAATAGATTTAACAAATACAATAAACAAGAATGACTTGCGAAGTGGCTAAGGTAGTTGTGTACTATGAACTGACGTCATCGATCAGTGTTTGAGCAGAGGATTTTGAATGGTGATTTTCAATAAAGATAGATTGACGCAACCCTTTCTAAAAATCCATTTGGATTCTAAATATACTTATTTTGATGATCCTATAGGGAGTTTAAAAAAAAACAGAAATCCTTCGGGTCTTCATATCATCATACATTGCAGGCAGTGTTGAATACAGTCATTTTTGGTATTTACCAAAACCTTCCAACAGGTTAAGATGTGATAAAAAGGTCTTTTTAACGTAGGAAGCCACCCACAAGCCAAAGCTCATGCGTGGCTATTAAAAAAAAATGCGTGGATCTCATCGGATCACGTTGTTATTTTGTCCAGCGGCCTGAGCCGGCTGAAAACAACCATTCTTCCCCCTCGAGAGAAACCACTTCGGCATTTATACTTCTCAGCGGCCGAGCCACTTTAGCCACCAGGGGTAACAGTGGTCTTACTACGAGCCATCATTCACGATCAGGAGATTGCGAGTTCAATCTCTGTAATAAACCGCTACAGATCCTTCATTTGGGTAAAAAATAAATAAATAAAATAAAAAACGAAAGTCTCTAAGAGTTCAATCCAAAATGATAAAGTATGCAATGAAAATGCATTGTACCTGAAATAATTACACATTTCTCGCGAGTTTCAGGGATCAGTGTTTAGGTACAAGTAAAAGTTTTTTTTAAACATACTGGCATTACCCATTGGTTGATTGATAAGACCATTTTATTGCCTCATTCAATCGTGTGTTATTGTGCGACGAGCTATGGATTCGATCTGTGAAGATGGTCTTCGTAAGTTGGTCGGTTTAGGGACCACAGTTATTTCCTACTTACGAATTTAGGTAATAATGACACTGGTAAAACAATTTTTACAAGTATAATAAGCTTATTGATATATATACATACATACATACATACATAATCATTTTATATCAACTTTTTATAAACAGAATTTTGATAATTTAAATAAGCAATTTCAGCAAAATGAGATTTCTTATGTTTGGACCAAATCAACATAATACTTTATCACGGTTTTTCCTTCCTTCTGTGTAGTCTTTGCGCAAATTATTTAGTCTTTGTTGTAGATCCAACCCTAATCCTAAAGTGAATAAATTTCCTTGTTGTGCCGTTTTTTTTTGGGGGGGGGGGAATGGTTCTATTTTTTCACTTGTGTCATTATTACAGTTTAACATACATCGAACGTGGATCGATATTTGAGAATTGTTTGCTAGTTTTAGTTTTTAACGAAAAATACAACTAAATTATATTTTCCACAAGGTATATAAAAGATCTTGAATGAAATTATATAAAAAGGCGAAAAATAGATTTGTTATTGATTAAAGTTCCGGTAAAAAAAAAACCTTACTGGAAAATATAAGATAATTGGGGGAAAATTATTGAATCTATAGATATCAATTGTAAATAAGCATCATTCACTCCTCGTGAATTGTGTAAAGTCTACAATGAAGCAGCGTTATGTAATATGGCCATGTATTTCATTAAATAATCAATTTCAGCAAAATGATATTTCTTAACAAAAAGAAAATTGATTTGATAGAAAACTTTTAGAACTCTGAATCAATTTGAACCAAAAGAGAAATCAGAAATACTTACCATTCTAAGTCAATCTCAGGAGGCGGCCATCTTGAATTGAGAGTAATTCGTCTGGGATATTTCTTTCCCATCTAATATGTTTCCTGAATAAAGAAGAAAAATGACTGTGTGAAACTTGGGCAAGTTAATGAAAGAAAAATAGAAAAATAATGATCATAAAATAAAAATAAGATATTTAATGTGATCGATATTCATTGCTACGAGGCAAATTGTTCGACTCCAAATTGAGTGAGATGCATTATTCGATTAAGGTAAAAAAAAAAAAAAAAAAAATATAAAAGTAGGTTTCTTAAGTGTTTGAGGCGCCTTTAAAATGATGAGGCTTCATTCACATGGCGAGTGATCCGAGACGCCCTCTAGGTCGACAAGAGGCTATTTTCTTTTTTAAATTTAAAGAAACAAAAAACACCAGTTTGGATACTCCATCAGGTTGCGTTCAGTACGGGGGGTGGGGTCGCGTAAGCACACCTTCTTTCACTACCCGGTTGTAAAACCGCTTTTGAAGATTCTTGAAGGCCTCGTGGTTCGCATGCAGCACGGAAGGCCTTTTACTCTGCTGGCCGGAAATGTATTAAGCAATGTGGTGACGTCACTCGACAGGAAGAAACATTACGTTTTTCTGTTTACTCCGCGAGATTTGGACAACACGAAAGAAGGAATACTATGGAGGCGAGATTTTTTTCATTCTCAGACTCTGGTCGCTTTTTACAAGCACCAGATTAAAGTTAAAATCTGGTCTGAGAGACAAAGACTCTCTGATTAAATCGAACTTAACGGACCTAATTTCCACCATCGTATGTTACCCCCACCCTCCACCCCCGAAAGAGAAAGAAAATACCAAAAATCAGGGAATTAACCGAATTTAATGAAATTTTCTTTGTTGATATATTAATGAATAAAAGATATGATGCACCAGTTATTTTATTTAAAAACTTTTACATTTTTCAGGTCAGTGACATACGATGCTGGAATTTAGGTCCGTTAAGTTCGATTTAACAGACTCTTCATTGGAATTTGGTGAAAAATGAGTAATTTTAAGCGACTGTGTCGAGTGAAAGGTACTAACCTTGAGTTTATGTTTGAAGTTACAGGTACCTAAGAATATTGGATACTCTAAAGAATAATGTTGACCCATTCCAGGTAAGTTAGATAAGATTTTTAAAAACATTGTTTAATTATTGATTAACTTAGCTAGAGCATTTTTTTTTAAAGTACCCACCATTTTTCATTTTCTTTCCTCTTCCCACCTCATTAGATGACAGAAATTAAAGTTCTCCGGGTGTTTGAGAAGGAATTTATTTTATTTTATATACACCATCACTTCCAAATAATTTTTCGACCAGTTAACGAGTTTTTCTGACATTATTAAGTGAGGGGTGGGGGCAACTCAATCATCTGTCATATTTCCTTTTTTCTCACTGTTTTTTTCGTGTTCAATTGTATGTATAAATCAAGTCACCCCCTCCCTCACGACTATATAAATACGGGATTAGGTGTAGGTTTTTCATAGAGAGACTGGTAAGTTTTGGTGATTGTAATTCGAATTGGTTTTATGGAAAATTGTATTATGAATTGGTCACGAATGGAAATAGTTAAGTTAAAAATTAGGGTAGAGAAGACCAACCTTTCCCCTCCATTTTTTGGCTACGTGCCACATTTTTTTTTTAACAAAATAGATAATTCAAGGCAAAAACGGTTTTAAAAATGACAATTTATTCCATGAATGCTTCGTTAAAATACTTAAACATTCGTATGATGTAATCACCGCGGTACCTTGACATACGAGTGTTCCAACTTGAGTTTTCAAAGTTACAATCTGTCACTCGGTAGATTTTTTTTTGCTTCGTGTGGAGAACTAAAATGTCAGATACGCTCATGTTCATAAGTTTTCACATTTATTACGCCAAAGAAAAATATTAATAAGAAAAAAAAAAAAAATAAGCACTAAAACATTACAACACAATTACATTCTATTCTGTTATGGATTTATATACAGTGTTTTTTTGTTTTTTCTTAAGGCGCAACAAAAACATTGGGGTTTTTTTTGGGGGGGGAGGGGGGGGCTGAAAAGGATTAATGGCATTTCAGTTTATTTCAATGGGGAAAATTGATTTGATACTAGGAAATCGAGTTACGGGCGAATTAAACTCGTAAGTCAAGATACCACTGTTCAACGAATTAAAAATGCTGTACTTTTATTTTTATGGCATCCGGCACTCACGCGAGACTACTGGTCGGCGCCCGGATAGGTATTTACCGAACCAGTTCGCCACGGGTAGTATAGGGAATCCAGCGAGGATCAAACTCGTTAGATTCTGTACCTGGATCTCGGCCTAAATCTGGACTAGGTATTAATTAAACCCCCCCCCCGCGCGCAATGGGATTTGTATGCAATGTAGTTTTAAAATAAGGTCCCTGCAGAAAGTAAGCTTCCCGAGGGTTGGTGTAAAAAAATAAAATAAAATAAAATGTTCCATCGGCAATTCCTTTTTAGGACAGCGACCAAAAAAAACCCAGATCTAACCCTTTGGGCGAGATGGCAGGTCTTGACCAGTGGCGGGTATCCTGGAACTAGAACTGATTTATTCTTTCACCGAATGTTCCGGGTAAGGTTTGTATGCAAGACCGACAGTTTCCCATGTTACAGGTTTCCCCTTCAAAATAAGGATGTTGTTCAAGAGATACATATATATATCGGGCACAAAACTCCGTTGGGTCTTTAAGCAGAAATATTTCCACCATAAACTGATACTCGCTCATCAGTCGACTCGAAAACGTAAGACAATCGCTAAAGGGACTCAAACATTTTGCTTTTATGTCTGTAAACACTTTTCTTATTCAAATAATAATGTCATACAATCTACAGCAACAGGTGGTTGCGCTGTGACTGCCCGTCTTCGTAGTCAAATGGATTAGAGTTCGCGTCGGACTAGACGCCACCGACATATGTCGCACACGACTCGTCTCTTTGAACGACGAAGACGAGCTGACTCATCGACGATTGTTTTTTCATTCTACAGGATGTCTAACCTCCCTCCTCATCAGACAAAATCTGTGTTTTTACCAGTTTATAGTCACCGTTGATCTGATTATCAAACAGTACTGGGTTACATGGTACCATTAGCACATTGAGTGAACTGACACAGAATCATGATTGATGTCAGAATGTATATTTCCTATAGACTGAGAAAATGGGGACGAAAGAAATATTTTGAACAAATCAAAATAATTGGTATTATATACCCGTTCATATCGGGTATATAATGGGGGGGGGAGAGGGGGGATAGGATGTATATCCGGAGGAAACTATGAAAATGAAAAAAAAATGACAGGAAATATATATACATGTTCACAATCACCAGAGCTTATTTTTGATACAAAAAATAATGATCTTATTTATATTTGGGAAAAAATCCTAACCACCCAGCAGAGGTTTTTTTTTGGGGGGGGGGTACGTGGTGAACTTTATGGGGCATCTAGTGAGGATCCAATTCGCGATTAGTAATAATGGATCTGTGAGACTAACTTTTTATCCCCCCTCAACACAGGTGACGCCAGGTAGCCGCTTCTAGTATGCTATAAAACATAGAATTAGTGTCGCCGTAGAACTTAGCAAAAAAAAAGGATGGAAGAAGTGTAAGACTCCCCCAATGGGCCACCTGTTGGCCGTGGGTGGCGACCAGCGATGCTTAAGGATGGAACCCAGGTGGCTGAGCAGTCCATGACATGCAACACTCCACTTTGGCCCTTACTTGGGGTCGGAGAGGCCCCCTCCGATCAATCGGCTGGTCACGTCAAGCCCTAGCACCTATATGATTGCCCCAACCCTATTGCCCTTATGGCAAGCATCAACCCTTTTTATCATATGATAAACCCTTTTTATCAGCTAGAAGGCGGTGGCTGAGGGTCTTCATGTCCTGGGAATGACGTTAAACTCTATCTGATGGAGAAGTTCCAGTTCTGGAGGTCTGGGGAATGTGGAGTACCCCTTCATCGCTATTGCTCCCAGGTTCACTCTGACCCGGAGTGGTAGTACCTGAACAAAAAACAAACTATCTTTTTGGTACAAATAAGGTTCAATATATGTAAAAAATAATAGAAAAGATTTTTGTCATTGATGTAGTGTGACATTGGGATTTTCCCAACTATTGATCTGGCTCTGAAAAAAAATCAGAAATCATTAATAACTTGGTTAAGTTTGAGACTTTTTGATAGCATTTTTGGATTCCTTGGGACAGAAAGCTTTTATAAACCAAATTTTAGGAGTAGGAAAGCTCTAGAACTCCTTTTACAGACAAAAAAAGATTACAAAAAATCGCCATTTTTGTGCCCTCTCCTCCCAAAAAATAAATTGGAGAGCTAAAATCGACATAACTCGACCATTTTTTGGAATTGGAAGCTCAAATTTTGGGGGTCGTCTTATTTTAACATAGTCCACATCTGGACAAAATTTCAGAAAAATTGATGGTGGTGAGTGACAATTTTACTTTTTTCTGGATGACATGGAATTATCCTTCACTTAACTTAGTCTGGTACAAGATTAAATGTGTAGAGCATTCACTAAAGTAACAGTTCTGAAAGATAAGCTTGTAAACAATTGCTCTAAGTCAAGCACCTAGCAAGAAAAACAGTTTATTTACACCTTTGCTTGTGTTAAAATATTTCCCAACTCGCAATGATTTAACGCAATCTCTTCCACCCCTCACGGGCAAAGCTGGTTTAACCTTGTTTTTACAATATCAGGTTACAATAGCACCCCTCCCCATCTGCTGGGTAAATGCTCTAAGACTGCGGATGATTCAAACTGGGGATAGCACCGAATCCTATACGAACTATGATTGGTTTTTTTATACATATATACGAATATACCTATGATAAAGTTTAAATAATTAGATGAATTAGATACAATGAGGATTTAAAAAAACAATTATAACAATATATTGTAATAAAACTTATGACAGGTGAAAGATTCATTTTCATTATAGATTTTAGCAACCATAACAATCTTTTTGTAAGTGCAACTATATGTCTACACCACTTGGACTCTAACGAAACCCTGTAAAAAAGCTATATGGGAACTACCTAAGGATGCTACGTGCTGTCATGAACAAATACTGGAAACAGCACCCCACAAAAAAGCAGCTGTACGGCCACGTACCACCTATCATTCAAACCATCCAAGTAAGACGAGCAATACATGCTGGATACTAATGGTGAAGCAAGGACGTTCTCCTATGGACATGTGTGGATTAATGAAAATAAAATTAAAACAAATAAAAATAATTAAAAAAGTTTTTTTTAAAAAACTAAATTAGATATGAAAAAAAAAAAGACACAAAAAGTAACAATCTCCCAGAAGGCCACAGATAGGAAGAGCCCTCTGGGCATGTGCAGAAAAAAAACCGAATTCTTTGCGCCAAAAAGGACTTTTAGCCTTTTTTACTCCACGACTTTGAAGGAGAATCTATTGACTTGCTCGGGAAAATATCTCCCGTCTAGGAAATAGTGTGAATCAACGAATAAAAGTCTTACCCTAAAGTTACCCTTATTTTTGTTCCTTTCGCTTCTTTTCCTAAATTCCCTTTCAGCTTACCAGCCCACAAGAAGGAAGAACAAACTATATTGGGTTTAGACACGACTAAGAGCGAGCTTAAACCACATAGAACTGACAACCACTTACATTGATCAGTTCTGTACGGATACTGGATGTCGTAAGGAGAACTTGCTGGGAGCAATGATGGGTGGAGAGAGAGAGAGAGAGAGAGAGGCATGGGAATCTGTGCTGTCAGCACGATATGATCATGATAATGATGAAGTTAACTCTTTGCCTACTTTAAGCTGCTCAGATAGGCTCTTCAACCACTGTGATCCTACTGTTAGCTCAGTCGGTAGTGCACTCGGGCTAGGAATCGCAAGGTTCCGGGTGCGATACTGATCCCCGCCAACTCAGCGCATGTGCATGAGTAGCACAGATTGGATAATCTGATATGTGCGGTAAAGTGGGGAGCAAACGGTAAGTGTGGCGCTCCACCTCAGCAAAAAATCTCTCTTGTCTAGCGCTAGCGAAAAGTATATAGACTCGCTTGCTGTCCAGCTGATATCGACAATAGGCCACTCTGTCAACTTTTACTTTATTATGTGAAACTTCTGACTTGTAAGCAAAATTTATGAATCATTTATTTCTAATGTTAATTGTAGGCAACTGAAACCATAGAAAGCACAATTGCAGATAAGCGGGACCACTATATTGCTGTTGTACACTCATACATAGATTCTTTGACTGTCAGCCTTGGTATGTATTTACCCTTGACTAGTTGGCATAAAATGTATAAAATGGGCGGCTATTCACCCAGACATGGTGGTAGGTACGCGTCTCTGTCGCATAAAATCTAAAAGGACGTAGTAAAATCATATCCATGCGTTCCAGTGTTTTGCTTTTTTCTTCCATTTCAAGCTAACTGTAAACACATTTCAATAGTTTCTTGGAAACGAATTACTCAGGATGTGTTACAAGGTAGGAGTTTTAGTTGTTTCCTCAGCTCATAAATAAAAACCCTACAATTTATTAATAAACTTTAATTGGGACCCATCAAATTTCCAGGGGACTCATCCAAAGCAAATATCCAGGACTCACTAAATCAAAAAGCAATCAGCATCACTGATTTACCCATAACTAGGGGAAGAATAGATTTTTGGGCTTTGGAATTATTATTTACCAAAAATCATGAATTGTTTATTTCTGGGGTTAACTGCGGGGAAACTGAAATCGCGAAAAGTGAAAAAGTGAGTAAATAAGGACCAGTGTACTTTTTCAACAGGAAGTTAATTACTAAAGTTATTTCATATATTAATAAGAATATATGTTCTCTATTTTTTTATTTTTTTTTATTTTGTCATCAAAAAGTTTTTAAATGAAACTAATAAAAATGATGTGCGCATTTAATTGCAAACCACAAATATTTTCTTAGTTTGTTTTTTTCTTCTTTATTTGTCACAGGTATAATTACTATGTTAACCTTTTTTAAAAAGTTAAATCTGATCAACGTAATCATAATAAAACTCTCTCTCTCTCTCTCTCTCTCTCTCTCTCTCTCTCTCTCTCTCTCTCTCTCTCTCTCTCTCTCTCTCTCTCTCTCTGACACACACACACACTTTTTTTCTCTCTCATCTGTCACTCCGTTTGTCTTTTTTCTCAGTTTTCATCTTTCCTTTTGAAGTGCATACATATGCATCAGGTAAATTAATCCTCCCAAAATATGTATCATAATCAATTAATGAATTGGAAATAATCAATTTATTAAAGAAAAAGATTATGATTACATTTCGATTATAAGCAAATGGAGGCAATTGCAACAAGTAATAATGAAATTTCATTATAATGTGGCATGCGTTATATTCCCCACTTGTGGTTTACGGAAACTTCTTTTTTTTTTTAATCGTATTAGATTCGCGCTACAATGAATGGCCAACAAATAAGAGTTTTGCTCTTTTCTCGCCGTGGGGTTTCTTGCAGCATTCTTAACACCCGCCGTCGGCTTTGTATCAGACGGCGGCGGCGGCGGCGGCGGCGGGAGACTGTTTAAAATAACTGAAATAGCTTATATCAAACATTATGTGTGTATCTTTATTTATTTATTGTTTTGTTTCAATCTTCTAAAGAATGCGGATACAGCCAGGGTTGGGGATAGAGCGGAAATTATTTTATTTTATTTTATTTTATTTTTCAAATTATTAATCTACACGAGATACATAAAACATATTTTGCACAATAGAATTAAAAGAATAGATTAAAATTCTCATAAATGGATTAAAATATTATAACATAATCATCACTAAAATTAAGAAACAATAATTTTAGTGCTATCAACCCCACCCCGATACATATGTATTTACTTCTTGTTTGTTATTCTCGTCAAGTTTTCTCACCAGTCGTACCTTGTGGCTTTGGTTAGAGATAGTGTCTCTTCAATAGTATAGAACATTGTTTCTCAACCATCTTTTAGATATTCATGGATTATATATATATATATATATATATATATATATATCACCTGCTACTTGCTTTTTTCAATGTGTGAGGCTTTTTCTTTTATGGGATCTAGTGATGTGTGGAGTACGTAGTCTAGGCATATTATGAATATATATGGCGCTAGAATATCCCCTTGTAGGACTCCAGCAACAATTTCAAAGAAGTCTGTGTCGCCATCTGGTGATCGTACCATTGCTTTTGTATTTTGGTAGAGCATCATTATGGCGTTAACCGTTTCCTTGGGTAGGCCATATGCTAGCAGTATTTGCTCCATTTTTCCTCTATGTATGGAGTCAAATGCTTTGGAGAAATCTACAAATAGTATGGTTGCCTCGAGATTCTTTGCTCGGACCCCTTCTATGATTCGACGAATGGTCAGGATCAGTGTGGCTGTAGATCGATTTCTGCGGAATCCGTTTTGATTTTTTCTAAGGATTTTCTCTATTTCGGGTAGGATGCGATTAAGGAAAATGGCATTATATATCTTGGCAGCTATGACAGTAAGGGTTATGCCTCTGTAATTCTTAGCGATTACTAGGTCACCTTTTTTGGGAATGGGAGAATGCAGCCCTTCGTCCATTTTTCTATCGAATTTTGTCTGTATACTTCATTACATAGTCTAAGCAGTATATCATCAAATTTCCTTATTTTCCAGACCTCAGGGGGTACTTCGTCGAGACCCGCGGCCTTTCCATTTTTAAGCTTTCTTAGTACTTCATTAATTTCTTCCATCGTAATGTCTCCTAGCTTAATGTCTAGTTCGTTATTTTTTATTTTTTGTATGTCATTTTCTATGGGTCCTAGCAGTTTCTGGAAGTGGTCTTTCCATTTTTGAAGTCTATCTTTTTGGCTGTTTGCCTTTAGCTTTGATCTACTGCTACTTTTCTTGCCACTAATTTCATTTACAGTTTGCCATGCTAATCGCGACTGTCTGTCTTCTACTGCCTGTCTGATTTTATTTATTTGTTCTTGTATTTATTCTATCTGTTCTTTTTTGTATATTTCAGTTAGTTCTACCTGGGTTTTCTTAATATTTTCTTTGTTGTTGTTAGTTGGGTTATTTTTAATGTGTTGGGATGCTTTTTTAATATCTTTAATCTAACTGCTTCTGTCTCCCAGGGGACAGCATGTTTGTTTGTTTTTTGTTTGGTCGGTATGCATTCTGCTGCAACTTCTAGGTGGGCATTCACAAAGTTTTCGTATTCCTCATTTGGAGTGTATGTTGATGATGTCTCCTGGAGGATGTCAAATTTATTCCTAACTGTTACCGAATAGCGATCGCGTATGTCACTGTTGGCGAAGTGAAGACCAGTCGTATCGTGCTGAGCTTTTGTGCTGAGAATTATGTGTTTTGCGGGTGTGATGTTATTGGGGTTCTGTAGCTTATTTTTCGAACATTGGGCCAGAGCTCGATCCTCAACAGAACGCGAACATTTTGTTATGTCAACAGGGATAGCAATCCCGTATGTCTTTTCGATATTGCGTACTGTCATAGGGATTTGGGATTGTTTTTGATGTCATAGATATCTATCGGTGGCTGTTGACTCATCAATAGGCGCTAGTCTTAGAGATGAGGAGCAGTAGTTTCCTAACTGAACTATTTGATCCTGGCCGTTGACCCCTTTAGGGTTCCTCCGCCCAGCATCTTATGAGCAATGACATTGTCCCAGTTTGGGATCATCTGCCGTATCTCATATCCACCACGCTGCTACCCATGGTTTCCTGTATAACATGCTTTTATGGCATGTGCACTTCTGGATAAAGCTCTTGCAGAGAGAGAAGTGGAGGGGGCACATTGGGTAATCAAAGTTTTAACTTAGTTTAAGTCCACAGGTACTATCCCATGTTAATATAAAGCAGCTATCATTCTGTCTATGTATTTTTTTAAATTTATATTTTCTAGAAGGGAATTAGGTTTTAGACTCAGTAAAGCTTTCCTAGCTATTAATAAGATAAAGAGAAAGGGAAAAAGAGTTACAATTTATTTTTATTTTATTTTTCCTAAATACATTTCCTAGATATCAATTAAAACTAAACAAATTTCTTAATTAAAATACATTTATAGTAACTCGAAAACAATTGCCAATTTAAATCCAAGTACCTTTGAGAGACATTTAGGGGGATTTCTTTTCATTTCATTCTTTGTTTGGCTATCTCTTTCACTGTGTACTGTCGACCGTTTTGGAAATAACAGTGCCGCTAGTTTTAAAGATATCGGCAGGACATTTTCGTTTCACTTCGACCAACTTTTAAATGTCTGCTTCACTATCAACTTATTTCCAAAGTATATAGCATTTTCTTTTTACTACAAGTTTTTTTTAAAAAAAGCAAGAAGCAGGCGATATCCCGCACAGACTATTACGGATGCGGACTATGCTGAAGACCTAGTACTACTCGCAAATACACCTACACAAGCCGAATCCTTGCTACACAACCTAGGAAAGGCAGCACGAAACGTCGGCCTATACGTAAACTCTGATAAAACTGAGTTCATGTCTTTTAAAAAACAAAAGAGACATCTCAACTATCGATGGCAAACTCCTAAACTCGTAGAACAATTTAGGTACTTAGGCAGTAATATCTCATCCACAGAAAACGATGTTAATGCACGCATAGAAAAGACATGGTCTGCTATAAATAAATTATCAGTCATATGGAAATCCAATCTCACAGACAAGTTAAAGAAACAATTTTTCCAGGCCGTTGTCGTGTCAGTACTGCTGTATGGCTGCACCACCTGGACCCTAACGAAGCGACTAGAGAATAAACTAGATGTGAGCTGCACAAGAATGCTGCGTGTGATCCTGAACAAGATGTGGAAACAACACCCCACGAGAAAACAGCTGTACGGCCACCTGCCACATATCGCCCAAACCATCCGAGTAAGACGGACAAGACACGCAGGACACTGCTGGAGAATCAAGGACGAACTCATAAGTGACGTCCTCCTGTGGAAGCCAGCACATGGGCACGCCAGTGTCGGCCGACCAACAAAGACGTACATTTAGGGTTAGTTTAATGGGAAAATAAAGAAATAATTTATCAGTCAATCAGAGTGGTTCCCCTTTTTATGTTGGAGTTATAGGAAATAACCCTTCGTAGCCATATCCAGGTCATATCGTGTGCAATTCCTTTAGTTTGTCACTTGTAGTATCCATATAATTGGTTTTCTTCCTGCTTATTTTCTACATTTCAGGATTAGTATTTTCCTGTCTGATCTTAAGTTATTTCTGTTGGCTACTATTGGCTACCGTAATTAAATATCTCTTTGCTCTTTTTCTCTTATTCTTCGGGTCCCTGAATTGCAACATCAATACAATCCTCAATTTCGGCGAGTCCTCTTCATTCAAAATTCTTGGTAATAAAGAGTCTATCGTGTATCAGGTCTAATGCATTTAACATTTGCATTGTCCTAGATCCATATATTATTTCATTCCTTGCAAGGTTTTCCCACCAGTAGTAACTGATGGTCTTCCCTGGAGTCTGAACGACAATAAGTTTCATCAGCTCTCCAGAATTATTCTAAGTACTCTTGCCGATTTCAGTAGTACTGTGGTCTGGACGGTCTCAATTCTTCTTCGGATTTCTAATTCCCCCATTCCCTTTTCTAGGTTCTTGAGAATTGTTCCGAGTGCCCTGACTATTATTGGTATTATTGTCACCCTCATATTCAACAACTCTTTTTTAACTAGTAAGATCCAGATATTTCTCAATTCTTTTAGCTGTAACGGTGATACTGATACGTTCGTTTCTTTTTGTTTATTACAACAAAGTATGGTCTTCGGGCTTTGAATAGTTCATCCATTTTTATCTGACAAAGTTCCAGAGGATTTGTGGGTCTTATTTTCAAAGACTAGTTCTGTTTTTTTTTTTTTGAATATTCCATTTGTCTCTATGATAAAATTTCAATCGCTTGCACAATTCCCAGTGAATTACCTTTCCCATCCAGTCGTGCCAAGTCTTGTATTCCTTTTGTGCCAGTTTGCTGTATTAGCTTATGTGGTTTACTGTTTCGTTTCTCTTGCTACACATACTCTAAACTTGCTATTCTCTGGAGGTATTATCTATTCTAGTTTGTACATGGATCATTTGTCTGTATGGTCACTTGTACAGTTTTTGTTGAACAAAAAAAAATTCTGCGTTGAGGGGGGTCCACAATCAAGTCCGCCGCAAATTGGTTAAGTTCGTCACTGTTCTTTTGTCTTTTCTCACTAGTTTCAACTGAAGTCTTACGTCGTTTAGTCTCTGCCGGTGCACGCGCCGTTCTGATTCTGTCGTTCTCCTTGGATTCCAGCTACTTATGGAAGTAGCCTCCCACCATCCGGGCACCTGAACCGAACCTCGCGTCCATGCAACGCCCAAGTCTCACTTTGTTGCATTCGATCGGACGCGTGTAGGCCCCCAACATCCGGGGACCTGAGTCGAACCTCGCGTCCATGCAACGACTAAGTCTCACTTTCTTGCATTCGGGAGGACGCGGGTTCGACTCCGGCAGGCAAGTCAATGTCTTGCTCTTTTCCTTAGTGCATACGGCAGTTCTCGTTCTCCATCACACAGCTCCAAGTGGATCACCTGTTGTACCTGTGGGAGTATGCTGCATTCGTTTACTGTTTCGCCTTTCTATATACATATTTAAACGTAGTTTAGCAGGTTTGAATTCAGTTTTTCTTCTCCTAGACTGGTTGCCATGCCGAGGGTAAAACGCCCAATCTACCCTACTATTTACCCTTAGCTGGACGGAGAATGATTGGGTTCATACCTTCTAAAAGGGTATTAACCCTATCTAAAATGCAATCAGCCTCATCCAGGATTTGAACTCGTGGTGCCGTGTCCATTTCCTACGACAATAACTGTTATACAACGGATGCCTCTCTATATAGTCTACATTTGCTGTTTGATAGGATCCTATCTATTCCAGCTTTTTACAAGTCTTATAGCGTTCATTTGGACTATTATTAATAGTGATACCGTTTCTCTCTTTAGGTTTCCTCTTCGTAACCATACACCAATCATCTCGTCTGCAATGTCATTAGTTTGTCTTCTGAAGTGACCGTAAAGTTGTTTTTTCCCATTTGTATTTTCTCAATTTAGTGATTCCTTTTTCTTTCCTATCAGTCCTTGTGGTATTTTCTGTTTTTGCTATTATCCGCTGCTATGGTTAATCTATATTTACTCTTGCTTGTATATTCTTCGAGAGCTTGCGTTGCTGCGGTCACACATTCCTCAATGGTAGCGAGTCTTCTTCCACCTTATTTTCCTGTTTCATGGTCTTTCTACATCATGTTATATGTAGATATAAAACCAAGTGCATTATCATTAATTTTCTCGTTCTGTGGTTCCTGTTTCTGAGCTCCTTCCTTGTCCAATTTTGGAAGGGTCTCGGGTATATTTACTTGAGATGCTGTCCTGGTATGTATTACATTTTTTTAATTTGGTTTCTAGTAGCTTCCTCGTCCTTCTAGGATTATCTTTCTTCTTTTTTTTTCTCCATATTTATTTGCTTGTAGTTTTCGCTTTTAATATTCCCAGATATTGTATTTTTTTCTCCGTGGATTTTGATGTTTTTTCTGATTATGTAGTTCTTTTTCTTCTGATGCTTATTCTTTTTTTTTTTCGTTTATTCATTACGATCATTGCACATTTTTCAGTTCCAAATTCCATTCCTATTTCTTGGTTGGTTGGTTTTTACGGCATGACAACCCATTGGGTCCTTTTGTGCCGAGGATGTTTTTGTTTTATTCATTCTTGATGGGTACTCAATTACTTTAACCATAGATTAGACTTTAACAGGTACCACCACTCTATGGGCTATTTTGAGGCAAATCTAACTCAGATTTTTCTAGAGACACTGATAATAAATAAGATTTATTCTATGTTACAATAATTTCACAATAAACTACTCATTGATAAACTTAAGCAATTCCCGGGGGTATTGAGACGTAAGCAGTGACATAGTTTCGGTTACAGACAGAAACCAAATCTCCATTATAATAAGAGATAATGTTATCCATTAAAGTGTGGGTTGTACTTATTAACATTATCTTTTGAATTTTATTTCGAGATGGCTTTACAGATATGTTTTTTCATATACTTGTCTGTTTTCCAGGACGCTTAGTATCCGAGCCGATTTTAGCAGTGCTGTGGTCTGAATGGTTTCAATTCTTCTAATATCCAGTTTACCCAGTCTAACTTCAAGGGCTCAAACTACGATAAATATCACTGTCACCTTCATATTCCACACCGTTTTAAGTTCTTTGGCAAGGTCCAGGTATTTGTATAACTTTCATCTTCTTTTACTTTCATTCTATGGTCTACTGGGGCAGCAAAATCCACTCGCTGACACGTTTTTTTTTTCCTTCTTGTTATTTAGAATTAAATCTGGTCGTCTAACCTGGATTGGGCATCCATTTATATCTCCAAGTCACATGGAATTTTATGCTTTTCGTTTTCTAGGACAGAATCTGCTTGTGCATATACCATTTGTCAATATGGTGAAATTGTTGTCTCTTGCACAATTCTCTGTGAATTACTTTCCCCATACAGTGGTACTTATACTTGAATTCCTTTTATACCAGTTTGATGCATTCACATATCTGATTAACTGTTTCATCTTTATAAATTTATAATCTACGTTTGCTATTCTCCAGTATATTATCAGTTTTTGTTTTGAAATAATTAGTCCTTATATTATTATTGTTGTTGTTCATTTATTGTTCCACCAATAGAAACTCGTAAATTAGACTGGGGATCAAGTAATAGAAACTCTTTTCAACCCCCCCAGCACTTTCCTCAGTATTCTAGTTATTTTCAATAGTGATCTTATTGTATGGTCTCGATTCTTTCTCTAATTCTAGACTTTGTGCTAAACTTTAAGGGACCCTTCCAAGTGTTTGGTTATCTTCCCCTGAATCGGGACCGGAAGGGTGGGGCGGAGACCCTAGAAATCATTAGAACAGCAACAACAGTGGACGAGGTAGGACGTCCCAAGAACCAGCGCTGACTACTAGAATAGACACACGGGAGCCTACAACAGAACATATTACCCCTTAAGAATTCAACAAAGATAAGTGCATTACTTGTTACTATTTATTGTGTGTGACTCTATTAAGTTTTAGCAAACCTTTCGCACTGAAAATAATAAAATACCCGCCTTTATAAAAAATATTTGTCTTGTCTTCATTCCTTTCTCATTATAGAAATTATTTCTGTTAAGTGCTCCAACAACGATGAATACAAATGTCACTTTTGTATTTCAGTTTGTTTTTTTTTTTTTCAGTTTTTTTTTTTTTTGGTGGGGGGTAGTTTTTTTTACGGCATGTCCACCCTGGTTGGGTTATTTAATGCCGATGTAGGTTTTTATCCAAGTAATTATGTTTTCTAGTAACTAATGATAATATTAATTTGTGCACAATTATGACTTCTATAAACTATTCTTAATAAAATAATTTTCACACAATTATATGGTTCCAAGTATTCCTATCTAATAGAAATAATTTTCAAACAGATTTATTAGGCTCATCGATGGGATGATAACTGTTACTGCCACTCAGGGTCAGAGTAGACCTGAGGGATATGCTAATAAATATGTGACTCCATACTCCCCAAACATACAGAACTAGAGTCTCACCACCGGATGCAGTTTAGTGTAATACCCAAAACACACACTTCTGGTGGGGCTATGACTTTTCACCCCGAAGAGGATGCAGTCGGTGTACTTGAGGCTCTGTGATGTGGTTTCCTTTTAAATGAAGATCTAACAAAACGTCACGAAGTGTGCTCTAATCATTTTATGAGCACGTATATTATTATTGTTATTCAGTCTGTATATATGAGGCATTTGTGTACATTTTGCGAAGAATTCATTCAATAAGAATTTCGACTGTAATTTTCTGTGAGTTCAGATATCATTACGACTGGGCAAAGTATTTTAATTGCAAGAAATACTCACATACATATGGTTGAAAATAGAGGAAAATGCGGATAAAACAACACAACAACTAAATTCAAATGACATTTTGCCTCGATATGTTATGAAGCTTTATCAAATTTATTCTGAAGACAACCGGGATCTACAGTGGATGCCCTACTTAGCGTTGGTTTTTACCTAATACCCACTAATTCTCATAATGTTATTCTGCAACTGCTAAATAAGCAGTGGAAATCAGAAGCAAATAATAAGGAGGCTTTATTTCCGATCCATACTGTTTATTTAGCGGCTGTAAATTGACAAGAACTGTGATGAAAAGTAATAGAAATAATGTGAAATGAAGACATGTCAAAAAATTAATAAAAAGGACAATACATCATCTAAAAATAAATTAACAAGTTATTTTTTTACGTGATTTCTTTTGTTTTGTCTTTTTGCGACGATTTTTTTTTTTGTACGATAAAAATTTTAATAACTTGGAAATAAATCTAGGATTAATTGAAATTAATTGCGAAATCCATCGAAAGTCACCCATGAAATATGGAGAATTTTTGTGTAGAAATTAAGGACCTATGTACGTTAAAATCTCTTTAAATTAAGTGACTGTAGAATAATCATACTAAGTTCCAATTACCGTCGAATTGGTAAGACAAGGCAACAAGGTTAGATCTGTATTGAGTTATAGCTACTTGTTGCCTTGTCTTAGTGTTGGACTTTTAAAAGGTAAGCTTAAATGTTAATGCAATACTTAAATGTAGTGATCAATTTTGAGTTCTTCTGTACTTTATTGTTGCTTATCTCAATATATATATATATATATATATATATATATATTGTTAACCCTTTGGGAATTATATCCTTTGCCTCCCGATAGTGCTGTTATTTTGCCCTAGGTGACAAAAATTTCATACCCCACCTCCCACAAAAGTTCATACACTTCCTATGTGTGCCAATAGTACTGCGAATAGACACTAGATAGACAATGACTTGAAACAGACGTTCCCATACACAGACAGTATCCCTTGTGCTCTAACAACCTCTTGTTGCATGACACACGATGGCACGGCTTAAACGTGTAAGTCCTCACAACACTTTCACTCTCTGTCATACATATGTATATTAAGGACTCTACAACTTACACCAAAGACTCTATCAACCACATTAGGACATTCCTTCATATAAGTCTTTATAAGCTTTTTCTTGTTAATCAAACCATTCTTGTATTCCATTCTACTAAGTTTGTTCAGGCAATACAATTGTTCTTGTTAATTCATTGTGAATTGTTCTTGCATATATATCCACACGAGAATATATCAAACTACACACAGGTCTACGCTGTCCGAATGATTTCTTCTCGACTAATGTAAGTGGTGGGTTGTGGTATCCAGATAGGACAAACATGCAAAGGCAACCGTCATTTGTCAATACCATAACTCATTCGTTATAATCAGAATGTGGGGATTTTTCTACTCACGGATCTTAAAATGCGTTTGGAAAATAAAATTTTATCGTATTATTTGAATCTATTTATTGCATTTATTGAAACTCATAAAATAATGAATATATATTTTCTGTTAATAAATAACGAAAGGGGAAGAACGTGATAGAAAGTTAGACAATGAATTCTATCTAATTTCATTTACTATAAAGTAATGAGAAACATAACCACTACAATAACTGATATTTCTTGATTATAAAAAAAGGAACAATCAATGCTAAATTTTTACATTAGTTGTAACTTTTTTGGATGAGATTAAAGAGTTTACAGTTTACATGCATTTTGAATTAATAATAATAATAATAATAATACCACAGTATGATAATTTGATTATTACGACGTTTTTACTTAAAAGCTATTGCGAAATATTTCAATATGTAAAAAGTATAATGATCTTCATTTAACTCTCTCCCTCTCTCCTCTTTTCATTATGTTCTATTGAAACAGATTAGCATTATTGCTTCCACGCACTCACCCTCTCTATAGAGGACAAAAGGACAAGGAAACTTATGACAATGCACAAAGCATTATACCCGAGAGACGACATAGGGAGACTATATGTAGCAAAAAAAGGGGAAGGGGTCTCGCCAGCATTGAAGATTGTGTAGATGCGACAATTCGAGCACTCGAAGAATACAGTAAAAAGAGCAAAGAAAAACTAATTGCAGCAGTCAGAAAGTGCAATTACAATATGTGGACGAGCAGAAATGTTGCAAAAACAAGAAAGAGGTGGGAAGAAAAACAACTATATGGGTACTTTAAGCGACAAACTAAAGAAGACATGGACATGGCTAAGAAGTGGAAACCTCAAGAGAGAAACTGAATCTCTTATAATCGCAGCACAAGACAATTCCATAAGAACAAATTATATAAAAGAAAAATAGATAACACGCAACAGAATAGCAAGTGAAGAAAAAGACGAAACGGTTACTCATATGATAAGCGAATGTAGCAAACTAACGCAAAGAAAAGACTAGACCCGACTGGGTGGGAAAGGTGATCCACTGGAAATTGTGCAAGAAATTCAATTTTCACCATGCAACTAAATGGTAACAAACTTGAATCTGTCCTGGAGAATGACACGCATAAGGTTCTCTATGACATTGAGATACAGGCGGATCGCCATGAGACCAGACCTAATGTTAATTTACAAGAAGAAGAAAACTTGTCATATCATGTATTTTGTCATCCCGGTGGATCACCGAGGGAAAGTAAAAGATAGACAAAAAGATAGACAAATACTTGGACCTTGTCATAAAACTTCAAAAACTGTGAAACATGAAGGTAAATGGAGTACCAATCATTATTGGTGCCCAGAAGGGTTTGGAAAAGTCTGGTTAAATTGGGGATTAGAGAAAGAAACGGGACCATCTAAACTACGATATTGTTAAAATCGGATAGAATACTCAGAAGTGTCATGGAAACCTGAGGAGACTTGCTGCCACTCAGCCTCCAGCGAACCACCAGTTAAGGTGGATGGAAAAAAAAACTTTAATAGAGTGAAATAACAACAACAACAATAATAATAATAGTAATAATAATGATAATACAGAGAATTGAAAAAAAAACTGTGGAATATGAGGGTGAAAGTGATACCAATAGTAGTTGGGGCACTGGGAACGGTCCCCAAAAGCTTAGAAAAAAGACTAGAAGAGCTGAAAATAAGATGAAGAATTGAGACCATCCAGACAACAGCATTGTTGAAATCAGCGGGAATACTCAGTAGAGTCCTGGAGACCGAGGAGATTTGTGAAAGACCATCAGCTAACGTTGGAATGGGATTCTGAGTTTTTGTCGTTTGAATGACATAGACATACTTGACTGAACTTATATTGCCTACATCATAAAAGAAAAAACTTTATTTTTAAAAATTCTTCACGATCTGTATGGACTTGGCATTCTCAGTATGATTGAAGATAAAATAAAACTTGGTGATATCTGGAGGTGGGTAGGATATGACATAAGATTGCAAGTATGGGGCATCTAGTGAGGATCAAACTCGCTTTTCAGTAGTAATGGACTTGTGAGGCTAGCTTGCAAACCATTACACCACAATGTGAAGCCCTTAAAATACTCAAACCATTAGCTACGGGTAAAATGAGGCACAAGGTCGCAAGTATGGGGCATCCAGCGATTATCGAACTCACTATTCAGTAGCAATGGTTTAGCGGGTCTAAATTGATAACCATTAAAACACAATGGGATGCCCTGGTGATATTTGGGGTTATTGCTCGTGCGCTCTATCTTTTTTTTTTTTTTTTTTTTTTTCTCTTTTTTTTAGTAATGAAGTTTCAGTCCCGAAATGATATATTGTACGAATTATGGAAGTCATAGGGCGATTATTTGCTAGTTTTGTAATTTCGTTATTGTAATAAGTTTAATCCACCCAGTGGTTCCACTTTTGTTCTCTTGGACCAGACTCTAAGCTTGACAAAATTGTCAGGCTTGGCCTACCGCGTGACTGTGTAATGTGCTCACAGGGTGCCAATGATTGACATTTAAGTTCGGATGAAAGACAAGATTTCCGATTCTAAGGACGCATCCTCTCTCTACTTGGAAATTTGACGCAACACAATCTTCCTAATCTAATCTTAACTCCCTCCGTTGCTAAGCGTTGTATTAAGCCATGGGTTTTCTAAAACGTTCGTACAGTTAATTTGTCGGAAGTTGAGCGCCAATCCGTGTTGATTGTGAGCGCGATTTTCTAAAACTAAAAGTGAATAATTAATAAATCTACTCACGAGTGGTGTATTCTTACGAACATTCAAGAGAAAGGAAAATTAGATTTACTGTCAGCAAGTGTACAAGGTCAAGCAAGGTCAGCAAGGGCACAAGGTCAGAAGTTCATTCACGGAAACTCAACACAAGTATAATGATGCGTAAGTGGCTTTAAATTTGACAAAGACAAAGGTCAAACAAGTATAACTGCTACCCACGTGGTCCGGATGTCCCTTGAAAGAAAAAAAGTAAAATAGATACAAGATTTATGGTTTATATAAGTCCTTAACCATCAATCACGTTTGATTTTGCATTTTGTGGGGGTGGGGAGCGGGGGCGGTTAACGTCAATTTGATTGAAACGAAGATATAAATGTAACACGCAATTAATTTACTATATTAAAGATATTCTTTTAAAACGACACTGGGCTGCATCTGATGGTGAGCCTCCACTTCTGGAGCTCTATGAGTATGGAGTACCACTTCTTTGCCACTACTTCTGACTAGGAGTGGTAGTACCTGCTAGGGTCCCATCTATGAGTCAATTAAATCTGTTTAAAATCATTTGTATCTGATAGGACCGTGTGCAAATAAATTGTTTTAAAATTATACAAAACTGTAAATATGAATGTAAGATTGAAGCGATTCCCTAACGTATGTGCATAAAATAACACTAGACTGGCTGATATGTCGTTAAAATCAATCAGTATATCAACCAATCAATTTATCTTTTCTAATGTTTTACGTAAAAGTTGTATTTTTTTTTAAATAAAATGAAGAGTTGAGTAGCTGTCTTCGGAAATAATAAATTATAGTGTTGTAATAAGTAATTGAGAGTTACCTCCCCTATTTTATGATTACCCCTCCTCTTTGGAGAACTCTCTAGTGAATACTAGACTATATAAACTCAATAGGTGTACCAATTATTCTAAGTAGAATAAAGTTTTCCAAAGTCTATCGGTGTTATCGTTTGTCATTCCAAGTGTCATCACTGGCACTAATATATTAAACATCTTTTATAACTAACACACTAACTATAAACTCCCACCTACAATAAACCTTATCAACTAAATAAACCTCGCAACAACAAAACAAATGACAATTACTACATTAAACAAAGAAAACAAACAGTCTACAAATAAAATTACAAGTTTCTTTCCATGCAATTCAAAATGATACTGTCATACCGGTGGAGTTTAAAATACATTGGCTGTGTCCTCTGTAGAGGGTAAGATCCTCCTAAAGGGGGTATCCTTTGTATTACAGTAAACTCCATCTGATAGTGAGGGTCCGGTTCTGGAGCTCTAGGGTGTGTGTGATACCCATTCATTGCCATTACTCCCAGGTCTATTCGAACTTGGAGTGGTAGTACCCGTTAGGGTCTCATCTATTGGTCAAATATGTATGTTTGCAAATTATTTATATTAGATAGGCTTAGTTTAGTTTAGTTTCTTTGTTTAATGGTATATCAACCTTCGTTGGTTATTTAATGCCAACGCCATTCTTGTCGAAGGACAATAGTGGTATTATTTAACTCATAACTTATGAGATGAGGGAATTGATACCTTTCCCAGAGCTATTAATCTGAAAATGAATATATTAACACGACTTGAGTTCGAACTTGCTTACTCCGATGTTACAGCCCAGCATGTTACCAAGTACGCTACGTAGAATCCCTCATATCAAATAAGAATACCTGATATCATATAACTCTGTGCAAAAAAAATAGAAAATTAAAAAAATTAAGAAATTACACAAAATGTAACAACGCATACAATTCCATAACCTTTAGGTATAAAATAACCCAGACGAGTTGACATGCCGTTAAGATCAATCAATCAATATTCTTTACGGTGTATGTCGTATGCTCTTAACTGCAGATGAATTTTGTGAAGGCCATTTTGAGACGCTCTTTCAAAAAAGAGGAATAGGTATGATTCAGTCCATAGAACATCCGGACAGAAATTGCAAGGTTCCAGGTTCGATACAGGTCATCGCCAACTCAGCGTACGAGTAGCAAAACTTGGGTAAATCTGATCTGGAAGCTGACGGTAGGTGTGGCGCACCACCTCTGCACAATGAATCTCTCTGGTCTAGCGCAAGGATATACTCCCTCGCTGTTTTTGGGTGATACCGACAATAGGCCCTCCGTAGACTTGACTGACTTTCTTTCGAAAAGGAAATTTTCATTAACGTCTTACATAAACTGGTAATCTGAACATTAGCTACATAAATGAGAGTAACCTCCCCTTATTTCTTTCACTTTGAGGAAGCCGTCTGTTTTGATCGGCCATCTTCATTTCACCGTAATCAATACAATTGCTTGTTTTGACACGAAAATATCATAAAATGTGTTCTTAATAACAATTAAGTTCATTTCAAATAATGCACAAGCACAATTAAGAACACAATTTATGATATTTTTGTGTTAAAACATTCAGTTGTATTGATTCGAACAAATTCGTGTGTTCAGTGTTGATTTACGGTGAAATGAAAATGACCGATCAAAACAGACGACATCCTCAAAGTGAAAGAAACAAGGGGGGTTACTCTCATTTATGTAGCTAATGTTCAGATTGCCCATAAACTATTGTCTGAAGTAAATTGCTTTTTTTCTTCTTGCTTTTAATACATTTTTTTTTCCAAATTTGCGAAAAATCGACTCGTCTATAAATTGCGTTACTGTATGTCTATGACCTAAATCCTCACTTATACTTTCATTAAGTGAGTTAAAGTCCCTGGGGTGAAAATAATTCGGGATTAAGTACAGATGTCGCTCACCTAATCTTACATTCCTCTTTTCATTTGTGAATCGAGACTACCTTTTCTTTCTTTCTTTCTTATTATTCTTCACTATTCCTGCACTGCATAGCCTATAATAATAATAATGAGTCACTGAAAGTAGATAACAGTAGATATTTTCATATGAATACTGACAATCAATTACTTATGATTATGAAAAGATACAACAAAAGAAAGATTTTCCGGTTACTTTTATTTTTAATTCCAGTTTTTCATCACCTCGCTTTGTTTCATAACAACGTTTCAGTCGATATATTGGAGTGTCTTCTTCAGGTGTATATTGTATCTAGAAATTTGTAACTCTTGTCCACCTTTTCATATTATTATTTTACTCTTCCTTTTATTTTTAATTCATGTTTTCCATCACCTCGTTTTGTTTAATAACAACGTTTCAGTCGATGTATTCGAGGATCTTCTTCAGGTGTGTATTGTATCTGGAAACTTTTAATTCTTGTCCAGATTTTTCATATTATTATTATCATTTTTCTCATTGCGAGTTTTTCACGCCAGAACTAACTATTTGTTTATTTCTCTGAACGACAGCAAATATTCTTGTCTATTGGACTCTTCTAAGTATTCTAGCTGATTTTAACAGTACTGTAGTCTACAGCAGTGGGTCTCAACCTTTTTTACTTATCGACCCCTTTGATTCCTATTTTACTATGATGGATCTCCGATGTTTAAAAATATTGTATTTTTATGATCAAATATTATTTTGCTTGCTCGAACCCCAAAAGTCATATGGTCCCCGGTGAACCACCACTAGTCTACATGGTCTTGATTCTTCCTCTAATTTCCAATTCCCCCTAATATCTTTTCTAGGACCTTGCGGACCGTTCTAATTATAGTCGGTATCGCCGAAATTTTAATATTCCACATCTCTTTCAACTCTTTGGCAAGGTCCAAGGTTTTGCTTTCTTTTATTTTCACTCTATGGTCCACTGGGAAGGAAAAAGTCTACGCCATGAGAAGTTCTTTTCATTTTGTTAATTAACAAACTAGGTCTGCTTTTCTGGCCAGAATTTGGTGATCCGTTTGTTTCAATTCAATTTGCAAATGAATGATTATTTGGGGGGGTTCTGTCTCCACACTGAACGTTATGTTTTTATCATTCAAATTCTGAATATAACGGATATAATTTTGAAATACCAATTAGAATCCTTCACTCCCTCTTATGTTTAGTACATATATTGTAAAGAAATTAGATAAGTTTTATTATTTTTGTAAATATATTATTTCTTATTCTTTGTTTTCATAAAATGTGTGTGTTAGAAAAGGGTATGCATTAAAGACAAAAATATAATGCATTAATGAAAAGTTACCATCAAATATGTTTTCCACAGGTTGATGGTGATGCAATAGTAATGGTCACAGGAAATGGATACGACTACCAAATTCTGGACTAAGCCGTTGGCATTTCACATAACTCTATCGAAAAGGTATGAATCCAACTATTCTCCATCCAGCGATGAGTAAATAGTAAGGCAGACTGGGCTCTTTAGCCTTGGTATGGCAACCGGTCTAGGAGAAGGAAAACTCTATATTCAAATATTTTAAGATACATACAGATCACCTTACCCCGACCAGAAGATCAGACCTAGTATTAATTATTGAGAAGAAGGGAACGAGTCATCTAGTGAATTTTGTCATCTCGGTGGACCATAGAGCGAAAATGAAAAAAAAAATGAAAAGATAAATAAACACTTAGACTCTTCGCAGTCCAACACGTTAGTCTACTATGCCACGGGCACTGATCTTGTAAAACTGTGTCGCGTAGTACGTTAAATGGTGTAGGCAACACATGGGGATACACCATCATATGTAGAATATCCAGGTGAAAGTAGTTACAGTGGCAGTGATCGTCTGTAGAGACAAGAGGACAAATCAAGAACGCAACACCTTTGAATATATTGAAGCCACGTCATTTATTCCTTTGGTGTCTTGTGGTGTCAAGCATGGTTTTATCTACCTGGAATAGTTCACTATAAATAGTAAAGAATATTCACCGTAACTGGACCAGATTTAAGTTATATTGAATAAAGCTGAGTAAAGCAAGCACATTTTATAATGTTTTTTTTATAGAAAGGAGGTTGGGCAAAGATGAAAATCACGTCTCTCACTTTTTATTAAGGAATTTTTCTTTCAAGCTATGGCCGTGTCAGTGATACTGTATGGCTGCACCAAGTGGACTTTAACGAAACGCTTAGAATAAAAGCTAGATGGGAGCTGTACAAGGATACTGTGTGCTGTCTTGAACAAATCATGGAAGCAGCATCCCACAAAAAAATCAGCTGTACGGCCACTTACCTCCAATCAAACAAACCATCCCCGTAAGACGAACATGATATGCTGGACTCTGTTAAAGAAGCAAGGACGAACCCATAAGTGACATTTTTCTGTGAACACCTTCACATAGACACACCGACCATGAAAAAACTTACATGATCAGATTTGTGCGGATTCTGGATGCCGTGCAGAAGAATTGCTAGCAGTGATGACTGATAGTGACGGTTTGTGAGAGAGAGAAAGAGAGTCATGGGAATCCGTGCAGCCAACGTGACCTGATGATAATGATGATTTTCCATTTGAATTTTTGTCATCTTCTTTGGTCCTCTTTCGATGATCTTTCTGACCCCTCATCCTTCGGGGCTATGCCCGTCTCCGGTCTGCGACTTCTTTTGTCCCTTCTGTTCCTTCTGTCTGTTTTCACTGTTCTAATCTGCAACTTATTTCATAATCAATTTTTCCCGCCAATTACAGGCAATGACGTACATCTACAGATAACACTCAATTATTATTTTGTTGTAAAGGATCAATCGAAACTCTCCGTTTATATTAAAATGAATGTCAGTTGTCAAAAAGAAATAACACAGTTTTTAAACTATTTTAAAAACACCTAAATCTTTTCAAAACACATAACATTGTGACATTCTAATCTATTAGCATTTTCATAAGCAATGATCCTGACTTTCACCCATCAAAGTACTGAACAGGCTCATTGCTGCTTAACTTCAGCGGTCTAGCCGAAATGGGTCTTTCAACGTTACGTGATCGTAAGCTTCAAGATTAGGGGGGAAATTATTCATTAGTTCCCGTGGTGTAGTGGCTTTTGATTCACCTCTACAGATATGACACATTGCTGAATATGGGAAGGGTGAAGTTTTAGTTATTTGAATTGTATTCCGATGTTTACTTCCTGTCATATTGTGTTAATCTATTCGAGAGGTAGTTCCCATGGTGTAGTGGCTAAGGTGCTGGACTGCGACATCGTAGTAAGCGGAGTACCAGGTACTTTTCAGAATATCACAATTTTCGACATACATGTCCGGTACCTAAACTTTGACCCCCTGTATACATAACGGTTAAGCACCATGTCGGTGAGGCTTAAACTATGCTAACTATCCATTTGCAGAGAGGTAAGACCCCCCACACACACACACACACACAAATAGGGTGCCCTAGGTATGACACCATGTGTGATAGTGAGGCTGGGGCTGTAGGATCCTCCGATCGCACCTCTGCAGAGTGGTAAGACTCCTCTTACCCGAATGGAGCCACCTATTAGCTGTGGGCAGTGACTCGTGATGCTCAAGGACGGAATCCTGGTGGCTGAGCTGTCCATGACATGCAACACTCCACTTGGCCTTTACTTAGGTTCGAACTCCAGTCGCGCCATTACGTTTACTTTCAAACTAATATCTTTGGCAAAATTATGAACCCGTTCATCACCCAGCTATGGGTTGAATCGTTGTACCACTGCACGTCTACGAAGATAGCTTAGGGATTAAATAACCCACGAATGTTTATATGCCATTAAACAAAGAAACCAAACCAAACCTGACTTTCTAAGCTATTTTTTCAAAGGAGTGTTTGTGAAATATTACACTTCCCTCCAAATTACATTTTATTTATCCGGTGGTCTATCTATTAATTAGTTTATATACTTATTTGATTATCCTCTCAGCCCACAAGGGCTTACTCCGTTATAATTAGATCTTAGGTTGGGGGTATAGTTAAATACTAATAGTCTATACCAGGAGGCGAAACCACCGTTCTTGGTCCAAATAAAAATGTGAAAAATATTTGTTTCCAAGTTATACAGATGTGACAACTAAACCACATTTGCAACAGGAAAGCCCGAACAATAGTTAATGGTTATGTTCCTGCAACACTGGAATATCCCTTTCTTTCACCTATTTGAACCATATAAATGTCTAAACAAATAAACTGAATCTATCGATTAATAAAATATGCATCCATAATGAAATAGGCTTTAGGAGTGTTTTGATATGGTCTATAGAAGAAAAAAAAAAGCAATGACAAAAAAAACCCAAAAACAAATAGTTCTTATACATATAGGTATTTCCCCAACCCATTCGTTTCAGGATGCGACATAAGGTCGCACGTATGGCTCATCCAAACTTGGATCGAACAAGCTATTCAGTTGTCTTCAAATTCAATGGAATTGCTCTGTGCTAACTTGATCTATCCTTACTATCATAAAAAAGATAAATTATTGTGTATTGGTTTGCTGAAGATCTGATGGGCTCTGAAGATATGATAAGCTCCAACAGCGTCCTGTCGAAGGTTGATATGGAAAAAGAAAAAGAGCTCCAAAGATTCCTCGATACCAGTAATACCGTTATCCACAAAATAGAATATGTAACTATATACTGATCTTGTAGTTTCGGTAGAATTAAATACTAACAAATTATATGTATATCAAGTATTATATAGATTGTTTTTGTATATTTTTGCATTATTTATTTCGTAGGCAACAATATGATATATATGTAATAAAATTACACCTCATTTTTTATTGCTTAAATAGCTCCTCTTGATTTCTTTTTTCGATACGTGGAATTTCCACGGGTCCTGTTAGTTAAAACTATTCCTTTCTTTCTGTATTAAACATTTAAAAACATTAAGTACCCACTTTTTTCTTTCTTATTATTCTTCGCTATTCCTGCACTGCATAGCCTATAATAATAATAATGAGTCACTGAAAGTAGATAACAGTAGATATTTTCATATGAACACTGACAATCAATTACTTATGATTATGAAAAGATACAACAAAAGAAAGATTTTCCGGTTCCTTTTATTTTTAATTCCAGTTTTTCATCACCTCGCTTTGTTTAATAACAACGTTTCAGTCTATATATTCAAGGGTTTTCTTCAGGTGTATATTGTATCTGGATACTTTTAATTCTTGTCTAGTTTTTCATATTATTGTTATCCTTTTACTCTTTGCGAATTTTTCCATCCTTAACTAGTGTTTTTTTTTTTCTCAAAGGCTGTGTAACAGAAGTTTGGTATTCGTAACTGACTACTATTCGCAAAATAGAGTTTCACTGTATCAGTAACTTCCAGACAAAAATGAAGATGTGAGCTCGACTGGCGAAGAAATTGTTTTATTCGCAAAATAACACTCGTGGATTGTTCAACTTTTTTCAACAAGAAACTCTTTTCGCTTCAAATTTGCCTGCTAATACAAATCGTGGTTGCCGCTAACTAACACGTGTCCGTTTGCAGGTGGTGTAAAACGGTGAATGTGCCCTCGCAATTAGACACCCGTGAACAAAGAAAGGGCGGTAACTTGCACTCATTTACAGGCCGAGTGACAGCAAATCTCCTCGTATCTCCAGGATTCTACAAAGTATTTTAACTGGAATAGAGACAATCCTTTATCTCTGAAATTCATAAAATACCAGAAAACCAGAATGCTTGTGCGAAATGGAACCTCACCACCAGATAGTTCAACGTCATTCCTAGGACATGAAGACCCTCAGGCACCGCTTTCTAGCACGTATATGATAAAAAAAAGGTTAGCGGTTGCCATAAGGAAAATAAGGTTAGAGCAATCATATAGGTGCTCGGGCTTGGCGTGACCAGCCGAATAATCGGAGGCCGCCCGTCTAGCCTATGTAAGGGTCAAAGTGGAGTGTTGCATGCCATGGACTGCTCAACCGCCAGGATTCTGTCGTTAAGCATCACGGGTCGCCACCCACGACCAGCATGTGGTCCCATTGGGGGAGTTTTACCCTTCTGCAGAGGTACAGTCTGTGTGTTCTAAAGCCCCACCGACAGGACTTCCAGAATGCGTACAGGCTTAAATGTAGTAGTCTAAATAGGAAAGATGAAGATAGAGACGGTTGGTGAGGAAGATTAATGGAAAACCATGCTGTCGGCACAAGTTGATGATGATGGCAACTAGAGACTGAGTACAGAATGGAAAGTGTTTTTTTTTTTTCAAATAAATGAATAAATAAATGAAATAAAAGCTGAAAGATTTTGCACACGCCTAATATCTATATAAAATTGATAATATGTATTTTATATCTTTATATATATTTTTTTATATATGTATATGTATTTATATGCATATATTTTATATATATGTTATATCTTTTTTTTAGTTATTATATGATAATATAATATATTGATAATATAAAATAAATGTTACAGAATGGAAAGTCGCTTTTCAAATAAATAAATGAAATAAAAGCTGTAAAATTTTGCACACACCTAATACTTTCTTTTAAAAAATGCACATAAACACAAATGATTTTGTTTGTTGTTTTTCACTTCGTGAAGTATAATCCTTTAAAAATGTCTGATACAATTCGGCCTGAGGCAGACTTTTTTTTTTTGTAACAGTCTGAATTACGTTTTAAAAAAATGTTTTACAAGGAAATATTTCGGATTTCAAATGGCTCTTTTGTACTTTATACCTTTACCTGTTAGTTGCTATAATATGGTATCGAATGCCGAAACAGGAAAACGAAATTGGTTTACCGAATTCAAATTCTAATCAAAGTTATTTGAATTCTCTTTGCACGAAAAACATTGGAAAATTAGCTCAGTCGGTACAGCGTCCGCCTAGGAACCACAAGGTTCCTGGTTCGATACCGGCACTCGCAAACACAGCGTATTAGTAGCACAGGGATCTGTGCGATAAAGTAAGAACTGATGGTAGGTGTGGCACTCCACATCAGACGCAAAAACAATTTCTTAGGTCAGCGCTAGTGGAAAGGGGATAGACTCCTTCGCTGTCTGGCTGATACCGACTTTAGGCTACCTCGACGACTTTACTTTTTTTTGCCAGGCCATTGTTATTGAGTTCGATTCTCATTGGGTACCCCATACTTGTGACCTTGTGCCAAACAAGGCTAAGCTTACTAAATTACCACATCTATCCGTGTTCTTTTCTATGGTCAGAAATCATAACCAAATTTCTTTACATTGACCTTCTTCATTGGCTAACAAAAAGTGTTGGTAGGTTTTTACCCAACTCGTTCACCACGAGTTGGATGTGACACAGGGTCACAAGTATAGAGTACCCAGCGAGGATTGAACTCGCTATTCAGTAGTAATGCATATGTGAGACTAGCTTACTAACCATTACACCACTTTTTACCACTCCAGGTAATTTTGATATTTCAATTGTCAACTGTAGCACCACTACTGTTCGTCTACAAGGATGACTTTGGCATTAAATAACTCACAAAGGATATGCCATTAAAAGATATACAATTCCAAACATTCTTTCCACTAAAATAAAGTGGGAATATAGTGCTATTATGGAATAATACCTTAGGGGAAAGATAGTTTAAACAAAAATAAATGAAGTATGAAGATATTCTTAGATGTACTTAGGGTAATATTTCTCGCTCTTCTCTTTCATTAACAAAAAGTAAAACTAAACCACTTGGTATATTAGCAACTATTTATTATCTGTTCATAAATTTTAATCCTCTCTTTGTACACCTGAAGAAGGGTATAGAATGCATCGACAGAAACGTCATGGTAGCAACAAAACAAAGAATGAGTTAAATAATCTGAACAGCACTAAAAAGATTATCTGAATTTTGTAAATGAGGGTTGATTATTTGTATTGTTTAGATTTTTCAAACTGCTGAAATCATCTTTATTGTACAACGTTTCGGCTGATGTGCTCTCCGGTTTAACACTTGTGCCCAGTCACGGTTAACGGAATGGGAACAATCTACCCCAATGGATTAAATCAAGGGTTTGGTTCAAAGTTACATGAAGGTTCAAGAGTTCGACAGAAGAAGGCTGAAGGGCACATCGACCGAAACGTTGTGTATATAACAATAAAAGTTATTTAATGCCAAGGCCATGCTTGTAGAACAGGAGTGGTACTATTTAACTTATAGCTGAGGGTGAGGGAGTGCATACGTTTCGCAAGGGTATTATTCCGAAAGTGAACATAATAGCACGATTGGGGTTCGAACTTGCTTATTATGATGTCACAGTCCAACTTGTTAGCCACTACGTCACGGAGACTCTTCTGTGTTTATTTTAGTCTGGTTCATAACCATAAGTGTGGAATACTTGGTGAATAGAAATTCCTCTACAATAGCAATGCCTTGTCACTTTAGCGTGTTAGGCGTGACACGAATCCAAAAAATATTACTAATTAATATAAATTTGTTATTTTACGAATAAATTGGTTGTTTGACTGTAAAGAGAGACATATATAAAGACAGGGAAGGAAAAAGGAGGAAGAAATTAAAGTTGGGTGTGGTGTACCGAATGTACAACGCTGTACTGTAAAACCTATTCTACTAGAGCAGGGATTACCAAACTTTTTTCATGGTGGACCGAATAATTGAAAGAATAACGAGCGCAGGCCGGATAATTGAAAAAAAAATAACGAGCGCGGGCCACATTATTATTGTGTCCCAATACTTGCTAGCCAGAACGAAAGCTCTGAGAAAAAGATGTAAAACAAAATTTATCTTTCTATGTTATATTCATGATGAGTGGCGTAAAGACCCACAAAAACAAATTTAACCAACATATTTATTTTCAAAACATTATCAAAGAACGCTACATTAGTAGAAAGGTTTAGTGAGATTGTCAAACTGAAGTCTGCCTTTCAAGATAGTCAATGTTTGGTTTGAATTGCTATATCCAATCAAAGAGAATTGCTTTCAAATGTTTATCAGTCAATTTCGTTCGATGGATTGATTCCGTAGTTAAGTCCATGAAGATTTAGTAAGTTTCAAATGATATTTTAATCTAAATGGTATCAGAGCGTCTCGCATTCCGTACTTTTTAATAAACAAATTCAAGTACCGTCGGCAGGCCTGATAAAATGCCTTCGCAGGCCGGATCCGGCCTATGGACCGTAGTTTGGTGACCCCTGTAATAGAGTAATGATGGAGAACCTGCGGCCTTCTAGACCATCAAGTTTGCCCTTCTGATAGTCTAATACAAAATAATATCACAAAAAGTAATCTAAAAAGTTATGAAAAGGTTAATTTCAATTTCTTTCAGTTGTATGCATTAATCAAATGTTTGTACATATGATAAACTATGTTACAGTTATAACAGATTGTTTTAAAAACTCCCGACTGGGGTAGCCTGCTAAGTATTAGATGCACTGAATAGACGTGATACGTCGAAACAGGACCGTCTGTAAATGACATAATATAATATATATATATATATATATATATATCATTTGTAGAAAGAATTATTTGTTCTACCACGGTTTCAGTGTTGAATGTACGCCTTCTTCAGGAGGACTAAAGGATTTTAGGTAGCTACATTTTATATACTTTGTTAACATATAGGAATTAAGCTTGTTTTGAATTTATACGGCCCATACGTCACATAAGCCGGCAGAATACTAACAGGCCTACTCGTTTATAGTCAATTTATGACTCTTTCGAAAAATCTTAAAGCACAAGCATTTGGCTAGATGGAAACATAATTCTCCACGAGAAATAGTTTTCACTGTAGTATCATCACTATCATTGCCGACCATGACCAGGGAATACATTTCACATTGAAAAGGTTTTTTTTTTTTGATATAACCTGAAATCATAGATAAATTGTTGGTATGTTTGTTTTCTATAACTGCATAATTTTTAAAACTATTTGTTTGTTTGTTTGTTTGTTTGTTTATTTTATAATCTTTTATTATTACATTTCTGAAGAAAAAAGACAAGTTTGTATATTTTTTTAAATTTTTTTCCAGAAACAGTTATAAATTGACTATAAATGAATAGGCCCTATTAGAATTCTCCTTATTTAGGTGACATATGGGGCCGTATATATTAGTAGGCCGTGACTTCATCTGTTGGTTTTGAATTCAATTTTCCTTCTCCTGACTAGTTTATCGACAAAGGCTGAGAGAGACAAACCAGTCCAAAATATTTTACACGTAAGTTTGGGGGTGGGGAGAAGAGATGGGAAGAGATGGATTCATGCCTTTCTCAGAAGAACGTTAACACGAAATGAAACGCATACATTCTTGATTATGATTTGGACTTGTCGAGTTGATTTTCCTCGATGATAACCATTACACCCGACCGCGCCTCCAAGGATATATTTCCATATATAAATGAAACAAAAATTATATTTTCGTGTGTTCTATTTGTGATTTACGTAGTTTAGGGTCATGTTAGTGGAGTGGCCACTTCGAATGATAGTTTGTATTTACCCAACGTGCAGAATGTGACGCAAGATCAATTTCTAAGCGGAGTTTAACAGGTTGAAATTCAGAGTTTTCCTTCTCCTAGACCGTTTGCCATACTACGGTCAAAGAGTCCAGTTGCCCTACTATTTACCAAAGCTGGAGAGAGAATAGTTGGATTCGTACTTCCCAAATCGTATTGGAGATATGTAAAATGCGACCAATGTTGCCCAGGATTTGAACTCGGCTTCACGAGTCCATTTTTTCACGACAATAACATTACACCTAAAGCACCTTCATTATAATGATAGCAATTAAGCCATTCTTAATCAATAGTTAATCAGTTCTACATATTACCTTACTCTTGTAACCAGATTAATCTAATGTTAGTAAATTTTAGGTCATAATATTTGGATCAGCCAGTAGGATTGAAGTGGCTACTAGAGAGAATGCATTTTGGAACTAGGCTGACTCCGTAAGCAAATTAAAAATATTCTGAATCGGACCCACAATCTGGAATTTTGGATTTTTCAATTTTTAATTACTGTGATTGTTTTTGGCGATTTTTACGCGATAGTTTGCGACGAATTTTTGTACGAGAATCACATTTTATAACTTAGAAATAAATTTGAAAATAATAGAAATTAATAAAATTTATCATATACTGAATGCATGAAGTATCATTAATGGGCTGAATATCCAGTCAAGACCCCTTCGAAGGAGTTAGCTAATTACCGCCCGATAGGGCGGATTTTAAACTAGTAATACAAATAATTTCGATCCTCACTTAATGCCCTAATAAACCATAACTAACTTATTGTTTACCGGAAGACTTTCTGAGATATAAAGAAATACATCTCACGCTCCTCTTCTTTGCTTATCTATATACATAATAATACCTTCCAATCTAATCTATATACTATACTCTATTTGG
>CM042146.1:122524074-122882287 GCA_023376005.1 Doryteuthis pealeii
AAAAGAGAGAGATCCCAAAAAAAACGACAACAAAAAACGAAAAAAAAGAAACGTAAGAAGGGTTAAAGAAACATAATTTTTTCAAAAGACAATGCTCTTCGCTGTTATGAATCCATCACATTACTCCCTGTTGGGACCACATAACACGAGTTTAGTTACAATCTTGGACGAGTACCGAAATGAACTGAAAAACGTTGATATACTAACAAAAAAGATATAGAGGAGGAGCAAAATGGCCGTAGCATGTTTTTGAATATATGCTGGAGAAGCAAGGATGAACTCATTAGTGACGTTTAGACTGTTGGATAGCTATCCATGCGTAGCCAAGGGTAACCATCTCGCAAAGACAATTACATAGACGCAACTACTGCGTCGGATACTGGATTGCTGCACAGAGGACCTCCCGAGCAAGGGAATGATAGGGTCGGTTGCAAGAGATTGTCATGGATATCCATGCTGCTAGTGGGGGCGACTTGATATAGTAATATATATAATACCTGAAGATAGGTGTAGCTTAAACACGAAAGCGTGGTCGAGAGAAATTTTCTACTACTAACAAATGCTCTATATTTTACGGATATATTGAGAAACTTTTGGATAACCACTAAGCTACTACAAGAAAACATTGTTCAAATTTTTATGAAAGTATATATAATATATATAATAATATATATATATATATATATATATATATATATTAATGGTGTGTGTTGTGTGATTAGATTTGAATATCTAGATTTTACATTGAGTAATGGTGAATAGGATGAGAAGCGCGCGCGCACACACAACAACACATACACACAGAGTGTACACAGGTTTAAGGTGATGTGGCATAAGCGCATCTTCCAAATGAGATGATAGGTCTCAAATGTTCTCTCATAACGTTCCTAAACAATCACACTGACTTCATAGAATTGTTGTTTAAAGTACCAAGTATCCTGGCACCATTCATCTATATAAACGACACATGGTACCAGGTTACAGTTTTCGACAGTTTTCTCTTATACAAGGTTCAGTTCCAAAACAACCCGTAACTCACCGAAAACATGTTCAGTCCGATGGGAATTTGTGTCTATGCAAGCCTATAGCGAATACATGTTTTGTTGACTGTGTTTGTTGAATCATTATATCTTTCACCTTGATGAAAACTATCCGAACGTTCTTCTCTGAACTTTTGGTATGAGGCTTGATAATAGTATATTGTATTATTCGGACTATTGTCCTCATCTTCATTTGTTATTTGTACATAATACCTGTACCCCAGCTATGGTTAGCGAAATGAGATCAGGATACCTCGTGATTTTGAATAAAGGGGTGGGTTCAAAAGTTCGTGATGGCTCCCTAAGTATGACAAGAAGGTTCCCGATTGACGACAAGAAGGTTTCGAGTCCAGAAGGTCCGAGTCTAACAAGAATTACCTGAAGAAGGCTGGAGGACACAGTCGGTCAAAACGTGTACAATATAACAATGAAGATGACAATAATAGTCCGAATAAACAAAATAATTATAATTAGCGAAACATTGTGCCACAGCAGTCTTCTGTTGGTTCATATGACGGAAATTCTACATACCTTTCGCCTAGGATAAATCCTTTGGCCACTTGTCGGAGTTGGTAATTGTCTCTTCTTGACGAACGCAGATATGTATTATCACAAACTGAACGCGAATACTCCACAAACTTTGTCCGTTCGGAAATGCTCAACAACCAATTCTTTGGTGATTACAATTGTCCTTTATTCAGTCACGTCAAAGTTTTCTTGCTTCATAATTATCAACCCTCAATACATCAAGAAGTACTTGAATGGATTATATACCTTTTGCCTCTTGATATTGGCCACATATTCCTAGTCAGAATTTATAATGACGTATTCAATGACTAGGGGTTTTTACCCAACCGTGTTTGCCAAGAGTAGGATGTGAGAAGTGTCGCAATTAATGAGGCATTCTGAGCGAGGAATCGAACTCCGCAATTCAGTAGTAATGTAATCTAAAGCGAAAAAACTAGCTTGCTTAACCATACAAGACGGATGGAATGTTTAACTATTAATGTATAAAGATAATACGGTAATCACCCATGGAATAAATAGAATAATCCAACCAAATTAAAAAAATAACAAAATAAAGTTGTCATATAAATCAAAGGTGACAGGAATTGTTGTTATTTCTATTGTGGATACATAATAATAATCGGTTAAAGACTGTTACATTATTAGGATTATTCGGTGCTCTTCCAATATGTGATCTACGAAGGTTTATGAATCTACTATGATCTACTATTCATTCGGCTTGTGATCTACTAGGAAAAAAGAAGATAGGGTTATGGTTAGGTTTAGGGTTAGTTTAATGGGAAAATAATGGGTAGTTAATGGGAAGATCCCATGTTGGAATGTAAACAACTCGGTAGATCACATGTTGGAAGAGCACCAATAATTCTTTATCATTCATCATTTAAACTTTGTAATAAAAATACTATTATGTAGCAGTTCAAAATAATGCATAATAATATCCAATTTGATATTATTATGCATTATTTTGAACTGCTACATAATAGTATTTTTATTACAAAGTTGAATAACTCACGAAGGTCGATATGTCATTAAACAAAGAAACACAAACTTAATCTATCCATCACGAGTATTCCTTCTGTTTTCCATACTTTACATCCGCCGTGATACTGCATTTACCCCATGGACTAACACTTTCACCTATTCATATATTAATGCACTTGTTTCTTAATCTTCCGACCATTATCATCTTGCAACACCCTCAGGTTAAAAGAGAGAGAGAGAGAGAGAGAGAGAGAGAGAGAGGAGAGAGAGAGAGAGAGAGAGAGAGAGAGAGAGAGAGAGAGAGAGAGAGAGAAATCAAAATTTATCATACATTTTACATATTGATCTATTTTTCAATAGCTCTGAAAAAACATCCAACGTTGTAATAATCAAATTATCATACTGTGGTATATTCACAGGTCCTTCTAGTATAATATTATTTATGTATATACAATTAATGTAATAATGGGACAGGAAGAGCGTAATTGTAAGAAAGAATAAAACTATGGTTAGTATAAGCCACACCCATCCCATTCTAAGAGAAGAACGGTCGCTGTTTTCTAGAAGGAAGGGGTAACAAATCCTACATCTTTTTTTTTCAATCAAAGACAAGTGACAAGTTCATCAACGAGGATCAAGAGAAAACACGTGGGGGGATTGAGAAATAATACTTTTTTTTGGTGGGTGGGGGGACTCATCTAGTTATGAAAACACGATTATTTTGACCAACGAAAGATTCCAGAGGAAACTGTGTTTCCTTTCGACACAGCTCCAAGAAAAGCCAACTGATATTGGTTCCTTTCATACACGATAAACTCACTACATTTACCCACTTCCTCGCTTGATGCTTTATACTTGTGACCTTATGTCAAATCCTACTCGTAGGGTAAATATTTTTTTTACCCACTTTTCGTCAAAATTTACAGGGTGCATAACTTGGTACCGTGTCCAGAAGTGACGTTATTGGAAGATGTTATTTTAGCAACATTATGTAATAAGTAATATATATAAACGGGATCGTCCAGAATTGTGGCTTTTTAAAAAATATATTTTTTATAAAAATATATATTGACGTTGGGATGATATGATGGGCAAATTTGTTTTATGACCCTTTGGTGGGTAGATATCTGTTCTAACGATCACTCCAGCCCTAAAATCTCTTGGACGGTCTATGTAGGACGGGCTCAAGAACTTTAATCATATTGAGTCATAATATCTCAGTGGTGGCATTCGAATTATACTCACCACTGTCTGACGTTAGTTATCAAAGTGATGACTTCAAAAATTCTTTGGATCACGTATCCCACATTATGCCCATAGGTGGCTAGATAAGTCCTTACCAAAATGTTCTTTATCTACCCTGAAGATCACTCCAGCACTAAAATCTATTGGACTTGGGACACCCCTAATCAATGTATGACCCTAGGTATGCAAGACATTGATTTGGGAGTTTGCCTTCTTGAGGGACTGATTGTTTACGGCTATTTGATGGAAGCTGTATTATGGCTTTAATTTCAATATCCTTAGTTAATTTTTCCTCTTCTTGCAGCTTTTTTAAAAAAAGAATTGAGCAGCTACACATTTTGTTTTTATGAGATATGGATGATGAATCATCTTGTCGTGGCTCCGTCCTTTTAGATGTTGGAAATAATTTGATAATTTGACATTCATACACAAAATAAAATTTTAAAATTCCCATAAAAAATAATTAATGGAAGAAACAACATGAAATAAAACTAATATCTCCTAAGATGTGATAGGCAAATTTGATTTTTTTGCCCTTTGGTGGATAGATAAGTACTTAACAAAATGTTCTTTATCTGTCCTGAAGATCACTCCAGCCCTAAAATCTCTTGGACACTGTGTAAGACGGGCTCAAGATCTTGGGTCTTTAAGGAATTTATTCGGATGCCTAGCTTTTTAAGATATGTGCTTGTCTCTGGCCACCCAGCTGAAGTGGTGATATAGTTTTGGGTTCAATCTCTTTAGTTGATTACACCTTTCTCTCTCCATCCTTTGCTGCATTTTTTTTTAAAGAATGAAGCTGCTACATGTTTTATTTTTATGAGTCGTACTATACAATCCTATTCATTATATTTGTCGACAGGATTGTCGGTAAGAACTTGTCTCTTCAACTAGCCTGTCATTCTCGCCAGTTTTGGTAGAATATACAGACTCATCACGTTTTATCAAGTCTTTTTTTTTTCTTTGGCTGACAGGCCTGTCTTTCTTGTCGGTTTTGGTAGGCTTGACAGACCTGTCCTCCTATGTTTTAGTCTTTTGTGAGTTGACAGGCCAGTCTTATGCTGCCAAATTTAGTAGGCTTGGCAGACCTGTCTTCTGTTGTGATCTTTTACTGACTAGTATACCAACCGAATCAGAGGTGATTTTTTTCCTCTGTCACACCACCGGTCATCAACCCTCTTCTATTGTTTATAGTATAGACCAGGGCTTCCTCGTTGACAGCGAATTGATATGATTCCACATTTGCTGGCGCCGGAGGGATATTTTTTTGTCTCGCGGCTTTTGGATATAACACTGCTAAGTGATCAGGCTGTCAAAAATCCAACAGTGAACCCTTCATAGTGTTGGGTCAGTAAAACGGTAAATCTGGGTGGACATACGTCCAAAATAAGTTATCTTCCCTTGCTGCGGTTCGTTATATTTGGCCACAAGCGGGAATTCTGAATTCCTGCCTCTTTTCCACTCAGAACGGCGACGAGTAAACATAGTCTAAGCGCCTGATGTCTCTAACCCTTAGGTGGGGGACTTCTCTCCCCAACCAGCTACCAGTAAGTGACATTCCCTACGATGCAAGTCGTACGCCTATTTCCTCATAATACGTTTATGTATCTGTTTTGTATATCTTTGTCATGTATATGTATCTCCGTCACTTACGGAATAAATATTGTTATCTTTGAACATATTTGTCGGAATGTTTTTATGTATACACTTTTACCCATGTTGGGCGGTTACTTTAAGCCTTCCAACGTTAATATGATACCCTCACATGTTATAATAGTTACCTTTTTTCTTAAAACGAACACATCCGGCATTGCATTAAAGTTATTGGCATTTCAATCTCGGAAGACTAATATAGTTTTTTGTGTCCCTGAAGTTACAGCGCCTCCCGTGACTGTAAAGTCCAATGTTTGAAAAACATTCTCGACCACAGATGTCGCACGTGAAGGCTGTCCTAGAAGATGTTGATGTGCCGGTGCTCTGTTACCGTTTCTTTCTTCTGGACCTCCTAGCTTCATGGTGTTGCGCCAGGGTGACTTCAGACATGAACAGTCCTCTACAGAGAGCCTATCGCCACCGAGGGCGGTTCTGAGCCAATTTTTCCCCAGCTGGAAGGGGCAATGCCAAAACACCTGAGAGCTAGATACGGAACCTAAAACTGAAGAACTTTGCATTGCATTAAAGTTAATCTAAAGTGATATCGATTATAAATTATCTCGTCGTAGCTCCATTCTTTTATATGATAGGAATGCTTAGTTGATTTGATATTTATTCATAAAATGAAATTTTAAAATTCCCATGAAAATAATAAATAGAAGAACAAGCTTGAAACAAAAATTCCATCTCCTAAAATATGAGGGAAAAGTGTAGATAACTTATAGGAAATTAATTAATTGTAGGAAAATCCGTGACACAAACTATGAAGAATATTATCTAGTTACACAAACCAAAATAACGAGGGAAAAGCACATGTACTTTTAAACAAGTTTATTAACATGCAACGCAATTTGACACAACAATACAACGAGTACTTGAAAGCAGTACTTACAATTAATTAACTCCCTCACTGAGGGGGTGCTCAGGTGGTATAGGTGGCCATGTTCCCTCACTGAGAGGTTTTCTGCAGTCACTGTTGACTGAGTGGTGAGAGACTAACTCTCCGAGGCTTACTCCTGGGGTCTAGCCTTATTGAGAGAAAGTTTTTTACAACCTAGCAAGGGACGTCAATCTTTAACTTCCTGTCCTCTGGGCACAGGAGAGTTATAGCCCCTACACAATTTAAAACAAATGACAAATTATTAATCTTTAATCTATATATTAGTACACTTGTTATCATCTTGTAACACCCTCTAGCTAAAAAATCAGACCGTCCAAATCGTCCAAGATGAAATACAAAAATGTAAATCCTGGGTATCTGGTGTTGGTTATCCGCCGAATTCTTATGTCTTATGAGTATCGTCACTTCAGTTAAATCATGAACCATTCCGTTTTTATTATAAAGAAAGAAAGGGAAGAAAAGGACATGCTACACTGAAAAATATAATAAAGAGAGAAAGAAAAGTAGGAGAAAGGTAGAAAGAGGGGGAAATAGCGCTACTCTGTTTCAATCGAACATAATGAAAAGAAGGAAGGAAAGAAAAGGTGTGTGTGTGTGTGTGAGAGAGAGAGAGAGAGAGAGAGAGAGAGAGAGAGAGAGAGAGAGAGAGAGAGAGAGAGAGAGAGAGAGAGAGAGAGATAATCAAGATTATGATACTTTTTTTACATATTGTGCTATTTTGCAATACCTCTTAATTAAACATATCATATGTAATAATCAGATTATCATACTGTGGTATATCCACAGGTCCTGCTATTACTGTTATATTATGTTAGGGTGAGGAAATTCATTTATGGACAAGAGAATTGAACCCTCATCCAAATATCGTTGGTAGTTACTTTATTCCAATATACTTACCTGAACTCGTCCTTCGGGGAGGGGGTCCAGTGTGCTTCGGCCACTGGATCAGGTTAAGTAATAAATAATAGCGTCGATCCCAGGGGGCCATCCCCCCAGGCAACACCTGCCCCCTTGTTGCCCAGCGCCTGAGGCACCCCCTTGAGGGGGAATGCCGAAGGGATCGACGCAATTTTTGTTCTTTCCCACCTATCAGCTTTGGCTTGTGGGTGGGCCCACGTTAAAACGAGGTCTTGTGCCCAGCCCATACAAGTGGGGTATGAGGCAAATACCCTTACCTGGCTCGGTCACGTAAAATAAATTACGTGGTCCCAGGGGACCGTCCCTGCCCTAGGCAGCACTTGCCTCCTCGCCTAAAAGGTGTAAGGGCCAGGGTTATTGTCTAGTGCATGAGGCACCATTCAAGGAGAATGCCGACGGTACAACGCATTTTTGGGCACTGGCCATCGCATGGGCTTTAGTTTGTGCGTGGTTCCCTACAAAAAAAGGCTTTTTGTTAATCTGGCCTTACGCACCTCTTGATTCCAATTTCAATAGTTATTCGATCTAGGATATCGTGATAAAGAAAACAAAATACAAATGAAGAAAATGATTTTTTTTGTTTTGGAGTGAGAGCTAAAATTTGAGACACGTGTGAGCTTCAGATATGCTCATGTTAATGAGTTTACTAAATACATTTAAGTTTTCAAATTCATTACGCCAACGAAAAATATCATTTATAAAAAATACTCATTAAAACATATTACAGCACATAATTCATTAGAATTCATTTTATGTTTTTATTACAATACAGTGCTATTTTCTAATTAAAAATCGTAACAAAAAATTAGGTGTTGTTTTAGGGGTGGGGTTGTAACGGATTAATAGCATTTCAGTCTATTTCAATGAGAAAATTGATTTGATATACGTGAATTAAACTTGTTAGTGAGAAAGCAACTTAACTAGATAGAGATCCTTCTTGATAAATCTATGTTGTGGACTAGCCTGGCATACCTTGTAGAGAGAGTGAATATAGTATATTCAAAGACAGCATCTGGCCTTTGTTTCCTCTATGCATTAACATTATTTAACTCCAATTGTTTTCTGGCCAACTCGATCGGACCGAAAATATGCCAACTGCATCCCTGAAAAGGGGTCAGTTACACCCCCCAAAAGGAGTTTCCTGGATATGACACAAAACTAGATCTTGTAGGAGACTCCAGTTCTAAAACTCTGAGGAGTGTGTAGTACCTCATCATTGCCATTACTTCCAGTTCCACTCTGACCCGTAGTAGTTAGTACCTGTTAGGGTCCCATCTATGGGTCAAATAAATTTAATGGAAAATTATTCGTATTAGATAATTCCTTGTCGGTGGATCTTAGAATATACTGACTATATCCCCTTTTCCCAAGAGTATTAGTACTATGTAAAATGCAAACAGCCTCGTCCCAGACTTGAACTTGAATCGCTGTTGTGGACTAGCCTGGCATACCTTGCGTAGAGAGTAAATGTGCTCGTCCAGGACTATTTATACACGGCTATCTGAGAACATCAGAGAATTATTGAGACTGCAAGGATTACGGAATCATTACGTGAACCGTCTACCTCTGTTGCGAATTACTATATGTCTGGCGCACATGTAGTTTGAATGTACTAGTATACTGAATACTGTATGATCCAGTATACAACAATCTATCATGCTATAAATTGCAAGGTTGCACTATTGGAATGTATAACCAGTACTTACCGGTGCATCATTTCTTTCTTTTCATATTTTAACTCATGACTTTGCTTTCGCAAATTATTAACAAAGCATCTTTTCGCTTTGTAATTATCACCGCTTTGAATAGTAACCTTTGTACAACTCTGTTATTTATTGTAATCAACATAAACGACATATAATAATAGCCTATATCTATTATGTAATCTACCTTGACATTTTTTATTATACACTCAGCTGTGTGTAACAGGTGAGAAAAAGGCAAGTAGTCAAATTCCATTAGACGAAAGGTGAATGAAAAGCATTCTTAAAATCCATTACAACGCGTTTCTAGTTTATTTGGAATGTGTGAACCGATATACTCAACTAATTTAACAGTGAATTCTCGGCACTAAAAAATAAAGGTATGAAAACGAATAACTATACTTGGCTGTAGCGCTTCTGCCAGTACCATCTTGTATTTTTAAATCAGAGAAAGGTTAGAGGTTATTGTTGGTATGTAGAACAACAATAATTAAGCTCAAACTTGTCAGATGTTATAAGGACTTGAGAAGTAAGTATGTAAATAAAAAGATGTAGTAGAATAGTTTTCATGGAAAAGAAAATTTAAACAGCTGATAACAAGTTTTATTTCCATTAGCAAGACATGTGTATATACAACAGTATAATAATTTAACTATTATAACATTTGATATGTTTACTTAAGAGCTATTGCCAAATAGTTCAATATGTAAAAAGTATAATCATCTTGATTTAACTCTCTCTCACTATTTTTTCTTTCTTTTCTTCTTTTTATCTTTTCATTATGTTCAATTGAAACAGATTAGTGTTATCGCTTCCATGCTCTCACCACTCTCTCTATATTTCCCCTTCTTTCTTTCTTTCTTTCTTTCTTCTTTACAATAAAAACGGAATGGTCCATTATTTATCCGAGGTAACGATACTCACAAGAAATAAGAATTCGGCAGATAATCTAAACCATATAATCCAGATTTACATTTTTGCATTTCCTCGTAGACGATTTGGACGATCTCATTTTTAACCAGAGGGTGTTGCAGGAGGATAACGGTCGGAAGATTAATAAATAAGAGTATAAATATATAGATTATTCCTGAATTGGATTGTATGATAAGTCAGTAGAGCACTCGCCTTGGAATCGAAAAGTTCTGAGTTCGAGACTGGACCTTGCCAACTCAGCGTATGAGTAGCACAGATTGGCTAATCTGAGCTGTGCGGTAATTTGGGGAGCTGGTGGTAGGTGTGGCGCTCCACCTTAGCAAATACAATCTCCTTGGTCTAGCGCTAGTGAAAAGGGGATAGACTGTGTGGCTGATACCGATAATAGACCACCCCGCCAAGTTTACTTTTTTTTACTTTAATGCTAATCAAGTCCTTTGATATCAGGTTGCTTACAGTACCTACTGTTGCTTAAATGGTCGCCCATTTCCAACAAGAGCAAAAGTCTATAATTTCAAAATTGGAAAATTCTCAAAGAACCCCCCCCCAACAAAACAAAATAAAAACAAAACAAAACAAAACAAAAACAAAATAACCTCCAAAAAGCAACGATTAATTTGTATTTTCTTTTACTCGCTGACAAGAAACTCAAATCATGGTGTTAGTTTGGGATATAATTTTAATAGAAATTTAATCTTGAAGAATCAAAGCATTTCAAACGGTTTTCTGAAATTTTAGTCTTGTAGAGCTTTTTTTTTTCTTTACTTATGGTCCAAGTGAGTCAATTTGTCAGATTTTTGCAGTTTTTCTCGAAAAAGAGGCTATTGTTGTCAAATTTCAGATAAAAAAAAATAACAATATATATATATATATGTGTGTGTGTGTGTGTGTGCGTGGTTTGGTGGTTGGTTTTGAAGGCTATCACAATGTAAGTGTAAAGAAAAGTTAGGTAACCATGGTGTTGTTTGCTAACCTCAAATTTGAGGTTAACAAACAACACCATACAACACCATAGTTACCTTACTTTTCTTTACACTTACATTGTGATAGCCTTCAAAACCAACCACCAAAGCAATATAAACACAATACTTCAAGCAAATCATAAAACACTTGTATATATATATATATATATATATATATATATATATATATATATATATATATACTGGACACTGCTGGAGAAGCTAGGACAAACGTTCTCCTGGGGACACTTACACATAAACACCTCAGTATAAAACGACCAGGAAAAATATACATTAATCATATCTGTGTGAATTGTAGATATTACAAACCTGAAAATTTAAAACTGCAATATAAACTTTCAGACCTTATGACCTTTAGCCACCCCTTCCGCGATCTCACAAGGACACATTTCTCATTTACACCGTCAAAATCCGGTTGTTTGTATGGGGTTAGGGTTAGAGGTTAGTTTTATAATAAAAAAAATCTCTAAAAATCGTCTGTTAACAATTAACCGGATTCTGACGGTGTAAATGGAAAAAATGTCCCCACGAATTGAGATCGCAAAAGGGGTGCCTAAAGGTCATATGGTCCAAACTTTCTTTTTCAACTCTTTTTTTTTCTGTAGATTTACGTCATGTAAAAAGAAAAAATTCATATGATTTAAAAGAAAGCTTTTCATTGAATTTAATCGAGGTTTGAAACATTAAAAAAAATGTTCACCTTAAAATACGGGGTGTTTTCAAAAAGTGCCGACATTGAAACTACCAAAACAGAAATGAACAATGAATGAAATATAAATTTTCTTCAAAATAGCTACATTGGCATTAACATTCCTTTAGTCAAAGCATCCCGGAAACTTCTCTTATGGTAGACATTTACTAAAACCGTTCGCCACGGGTAGGATGTGACACAAGATCACGAGTATTGGGCATCCAGCAAAGGTCCAAGTCGTTACTCAGTAGTAATGGACTTGCGAGATTAGTTTGCTAACCATTACATCACGATGAGACGCCCTAAACTTCTCTTATGGAAAGACGTGAAGCAGCGCTGTAGTATTTCTTATAATCATCTTCAGTTTAGGAAATGAGGAAAAATTGCATGGTCTGATGAATATAGACAATAGAGCACTCGCACAATCCTGTGTTTTGCTGATAAAAAAAGTATCCACTGATAATAAAAAAAGTATTGACACTGACTTGTCTAGTTGTCTGGAAATCCTTGCTTTATTATAATAGAGGTATGCTTAGCGTAACGGTTATTGTCGTAGGAAATGGAATTGACGACCCGAGTTCAAATCATGGGCGAGGTTGTTTGCATTTCACTTCGCGCTTGGAAAAAGCATGAATCCATACCTTCATATAGTTTGATGAATGTGGATGATAAAGCCTTCGCACAATTTTGTGTTTCTCTTATTAAAAAAGAATTATTGACATCGGATGCATTTTGGTTGCTCAGTCAGTTTGACTATCATTAAAAGGAAAAAAGAAGAAGATTAAAACAGAAATTAACCTAAAATTGTACTAGAAACGACACCGAGAAAAGATAATTATAAAAAAATAGAAATACAATGTTTTTGAAATCATATTTTGTTTGTTTGTATTAGACAAATTAAGTATTAAAGGGAGGTGCGTTGGTGTACTGGTTAGAGTCACAGGAAATGGACTCGTCGACCCAAGATCAAATCCTGGACGAAGCCACAGTTCATATAGCGCCAATACCCTTGGGAAAGGTATGAATCAAATTATTCCACTTCCAGCTGTGGGTAAATAGTGGGGCAGACTGGGCTCTTTAACATTGGTTAAGGAACCAACTAGGAGAAGGAAAACTCCGAATTCGTATCTCTTAAAATCTTCACTTGGGGTGGTCACTACTAGAATAGGCTCAGTCCTATTTAGTGATCTATTTCAATTTAAAAAAAAAGACCTGTATCGTGAAGAGTACAATAAACTCTGACATTGGGATGATCTCCATTTTTCAAACTGTTCTCCGTCCATTTGAATCACTTCCTTTTTATTTGATGATTGGTCGGTTTGTTTCTAAACAAATGCATTTGTTTCGCTGTTTAGATTGATGCACATGTAAAACTCGCTTTCTGTCTCACCTATGACATGAGAATAGAAAGAATTAATGGCAAAATATTTCGAAAATGTCTCACTTCCGTGTGACTGAAATTACTGCGGTTTATGCGCCCCGGGGATTCTTTTTGATGATGAAGAGTTTAAGGAAGGAAGCGAACGTTTATTCTTTTATCTTAATTTATTCAGTTGAATTAAATGGGCGGTTCGCGCCATTAGCCAGGATTTGCAGCGTAGGGAGCGGAAAACCAGAATTCATAACTCATAATAAATATAGGTTGGTACTAGAAAAAAAAAGAAAACACTTTAAATTTTTTGAAAATCACACCGATTATTCCACCTAAGAAAAGAAGACCGGATCTGGGTATTGTGAACAGAGAAACAAAAAAGTCAACCACATCCTAGATGTAAAGACGAAGATAAGTTGGGGGAAGGAAAAGAAAAAATATAATGAATTTGCATGAGAACTGAAAAGGCTGAGAAAACATGAGAGTTCGAAAATTGTTATTTATTTACCTCATATCCCACGTATGCGGGTGTGGCACAAGGTCTTTTTAATGTGGGACCAGTCAGACTAGTCAATCGGTCGGTCGGAGAGGCCCCATCCAATCAATTGACTGGTCATATAAAGCCCTAGCACCTATATGATTCTTCCAACCGTATTTTTCAAATTGCTCTTCTTTTTATTCCCTTTTTATCATATAGGTGCTAGAAGGCAGTAGTTGAGGGTCAACCGCCAATATTTATTAATACACATGAAGTTAATGGAAATTATTTCTACCAAATTTATTAATATACATGAAATTACCAATTCATTAGTATTCATACAATCAGAACACCTCACATCCCGCGTATGCGGGTGTGGCACAAGGTCTTTTTAATGTTAGACCACCCGCAAGCCGAAGCTCATGTGATGGTGGGTGCAAAAATGCGTTGATCCCATCGGCATTCCACCTCAAGTGGGGGCGCCTCAGACATTGGGCATTAAACCCAGCTCTGTCTCTTTAAATCAAGGGGCAGGTGTTGCCTGGGAGGATAGCCCCCATGGGATCTACGCCGTTAATTACTTACTTGTTCATTGAACATCAGAAATAAAAGGAACATCAATCATAACCTTCGTGGGTTATTCAATGCCAAAGCCATCATTGTAGAAGAACAGTAAGTAAAGTAAGTAAAGTCGTCGGTGTGGCCTAAAATCGGTATCAGCCAGACAGCGAGGGAGTCAATCCCCTTTTCACTAGAACTAAACCAAGGAGATTATTTTGGCGTCTGGGGTGGAGCGACGCACCTATCATCAGCTCCTCACTTTACTGCACAAATCCCTGCGCTGCTCTTACGCTGAGTTGGCGAGGGCCAGAATCGAAACCGGAGCCTTGTGGTTCCTAATCGGACGCTCTACCGACTGAGCTAAACCAACACATAGCTGGTTAATTGATGTCTAATATCCTTTTCCAAATGTAGAATTATTCTTTAAAACACTTATGTAGTTTTCAAGAGTTCATAGAAAATTATCAGATGCATTAGTTACTTTAAATTGCTTACCAAAGTCAGGCCACAAGGCCACATTTCATGGAGTACTCTGAAAACTATCAATGGCTTTTGAGATTAGTGGGTGCACCACAACTTGATAGCCGATTATGAAGAAATTTATTTAGGAATTGTTGGGAAGTTGTAGATTCAGTAATTTTCTTTTAAAAGACAAAATAAGAATTGGTATGAAAAATCCGCCATGTGGAATGAATTCAGTTTCTTTTTTTTAAATGGCATATCAACCTCCATGGGTTATTTAATGCCAAAACCATCCTTGTAGAAAAACAGCAGTGTTACTATTTAACCCACTAGCAAATATATGCACCCTCCGGGTGCAAGTATTTAAGTTTTAATGTAAAAAAATATTATATTAAATTAGAAAGATTAATGAAACTAAATAATGCAGATAAAAAGATATGAAACAGAGGGGGCATAATTGAAAAATAGAACAACTGAAACTTACTCTTCCATCACTCCAGTCTTTCTTTGCTAAATTTTTCTAATTTAACTATTTAGTTAAATTAGGAAGTAAAGAATAAAACGACAGTTATTTCTTCTTGTTAATGGATTTCTTTTAAGATTTATCCCCGAGACGTTTGCTCATATTCATTAAGATAAAACCAAACAATTAGAAATCAATGATACTAAGCACATTTATTAAAATCAAATTTTTAATAACAATATTCAAATTAGCCTTCCCGTTCACACTGTAAACCACTATTTTGTTGTATATATAAATACAATTGCATGTTATTAGTATGTAAATAAGGCCAACAGTATTAATAATGTAAAACAATTTTATTAATGATTTAGGTTTAAATAAAAAGTAAAATCATGGAGAATGTGACGTAAATCAAAAATAGGGAATTGTGACTTGAGTAGTGATATAGTCTCGGTTACAGACAGACAAACACACAATCTTCATTATAATAAGATACTTGGGTGACATAATAGGGCTATTTATTATATATATTACCTGGGCCCATGGAAATTCTATGAGCATTCAATTATTTGGTCTGGAGATAGATAAGCAAATGACATATTCATTAGGACATTGTTCTACTGATTGAATATTGAATGAATTTGCAATTATGAAATGAAGTATTCTTTTAATGTTTGTAATTATTTACATTTATAGTTCTTCTTTTATTTAAATTTATAGTTCTTCTTTTGAAGGTTTGAATTGGTTTCTTTATTTAATGGCATATCGACTTTCGTTGGTTATCTAATGCCAAAACCATCTTAGTAGAAGAACAGTAGTTGTATTATTTAGCTTATAGTTGGGGGGATGAGGGCGTTCATACCTTTTTCAAGGGTATTAGTTTGAAAGTGAACATAATAGCAAGACTGGTATTTGAACTAATTTACAACGATTTCACATTCCGGTACGTTAGCCAATACGTAGGAGAGCCCTCTTTTTAAGTAACATTAATGCATTAAAATCATTTAAAAGATCTTAAAGGAAAGTTAGTTTTAAAAAAATACATTGAATAAGACAGTTGTCAATTTAAAGTTTATTGACTGATTGATTTTAACGGCATGTCAACCCGTCAGAGGTTATTTCACCCTTGAGGTTACAGAATTGGGTAACATATTATATTTATACAGGATGGTTCACAAAATACTGATAGATACATATCTAAAAATATGATTCATACATTAAAAATCATAAATGTCTTGTTTTTAATCTCACTCTTAAATTATTTTTCAGATATTATGAGTATCATGAGCTAATTGAAAATGTCAAATTATAAAATGAAAGAACAAATCAAAATAATAGAATTTTATAATAGGGGTTTATAATTTCAAAAAAATAAATTTTTGGTGGTAGAAGGAATTCAGAATTCAAATGATCACTCTGACTAACTTCTTTTTGTGTTTTTTGTGTTTTTTTTTTGTGTGTGTTTTTAAAAATTTTTTTGTGTATATTTGAGTTTTAGACATTGTTACAGCTCAAAAATAATATTCGTGCAGATATAAGATGACTGACCTCGGAAATCTTGAGCAAAGTCATACAAAGTTGTTAAATTAAGGTACAACTTTGTATCCCTGAAAAAGGAGGCAATTTACAAGATATAATTTTTCGAAAATAGCTAAAAATTTTCCTTTTATGATTCAAAAGACTAAATGATCAATTTTTGATGTGTCAGTCTGTTATAGTTCACCCTGTATTTACATTTTTGTGTAGTTTCTCAAGAGTTTTTTTTATTTTGCACACGATTATATGACATCAAGTGTTCCTTTCTAATACAAATAATTTGCAAACAGATCTCTCTGATCTATACATGGGACTCTAAAACTTATTATAACTCCGGGTCATAGTGAACCTGGGGGTAATGGCTATGAAGGGGGACTCCAAATTCCATAGAGCTTCATAACTGGAACCTCAACATCAGATGCAGTTTAGTTTCATTCCAAGGATACCGCTTTTTTTAGGAGGGGTTCTAACCCATATTTAGTAGATACAGTTAACGTATTCTAAGTCCAGCTGACATGACGAGTTTTAAAGTTTAGACTCTATCACTGCTTTGATTATTTTTCGACTGATAATTAATTTGCTTGTCACTATTCCAATTAAATCTTATTTAAATGATGAATGGTTCTATTTCAACGGTATATTGAACTCTTTCATATTGACACGATGATGAATATATATATAGAGAAACTTGTACACCAGATAATATTTAAACAGAGAAGATAAAGAAAATCCTGAAAAACCTTTTTCGTTGATAATTTATACTCGATCGATAAACAAGGATTGTGATTGATTTTGTTTGTGATTCATAAATAAATCTTTTAAGAAGGGTAGGTGAACTAACTAAACAAATCAATATTTACTAAACTTAGCTAAGTCTGACACAAGGCCACAAAAATAGAATGTCCAGTGAAGATTAGTTTTTCTAGAGCCTGGCAAGTTTATTTGTGTTTTCATGTCTGTTTTAGGGATTTTGATATTTAAAAAAAATCTATGATCAATTTTATGGATAATTTGACTGCTGAATCAGCTCTTTTGATGCCTATGTGTCTTACGATCCACCATAGTTGGATGTTTTTGTGTTATGCAGGTTATCTAGTCTGTTCATAAGGTTGGTTATTAGTTGCTTCTGTGTTTTCTTAGCACTTAGGATTGGAAGTCTGAGAATATTATGAAGCTCTGATGGGCATTTAGTTTAGTATACTTTGATAAAAACATAGTTTAGTATACTTAGTTTAGTACATTCTGGACATTATACTCATAGATTACAATAGAATATTTTCGGGTTACTCTCACAGTTGAAAATTGTAATTAGCCAAATCTTCAGACTATATTTTGATGTAAAGTTCTGTAAAAACACACACACAGACACACAGACACAGACAAAGACACAGACACACACACACACACACACACACACACACACACACACATTATATATATATATATATATATATATATATATATATATATAATATTATGGGTAAGATAATATGAAAATCACACAGATATTGTTCAAATAAAGTTGTTTTTTTAATACTGATACTGCAATATTTCGATTCGTCAAAAATCTTCTTCAGAGCATATGTTGTGTTAATAATATCCCATCACGAAACGGTCACAATTTTCATAAACTGTCTTCTTTTTAACACAACATATGCTCTGAAGAAGATTTTTAACAAATCGAAATATTTTATATATATTATATAATATATATATATATATATATATATATATATAGGATTTAATACCTAACCAGATTTACAATAAATAAATGAATTCTTCAAAACGGAATATCTTGATTATTCTAAAAGTAAATTCGCTTGGAAAATTGACAAAATAATCTATTTAACATCTTACTACACCCATCCCTATTGGTCATCGCTTCTGGCAAGTCCTATTCACGACATCCAGTATCCGAACAGACTCTGATGTGTCCTTGTATAGGACATTTACCACTCATTCTACTTATGTGACACAAGGACATGTTAATGTGGGCCCACCCACGACCCGAGACTCATGGGGGGTAGGTGCAAAAATGCGTTGATCCTGTCGGCATTTTCCCTCAAGGGGGCGCCTCAAGCGCTGGGCAATAAACCCAGCCCTTTAAATCAAGGGGGCAGGTGTTGCCTGGGGGGATAGCCCCCTGGTTTCAACGCTGTTAATTACTTCCACGGTCCAGGACCGAAGCCACTAGACCACCGCCTCGAGGGGCGCTCAAGAGTGGTTGTGTCCATGTACGGGTGTTCACAAGGGAACGTTACGTATGAAGTCGTCCTTATTTCTACATTAATGAATTAATATACAACTTGAATAATTGTGATTCTTCTATTTTATAGGCTTGGATATTTTTTGTAGATCATATTTCGTATTAATTCAATTTTAAATTTAATAACATAAATAAATTCACGACAGAAACTCTGCAGATTACCTATTTTATGGATTATAATTCCAATTACATTTTATATTTTCTATTCGTTGTTTGATTTGTAAAACTTCGAATGAAAATCCCCACTTGTTTTAAAAACAACCGATTATATAACCGCGCTATCAGGTGAGACAATAGAACACACCGATTCCACCTCTACATCCCTTCCCAAGCGACCCAACTGTTGGCCGTGGGTGGCCACTCGTAATACTTGAAGACAGAATTGTGGTGGCTGAGCGGTCAGTAACCCGGGTATTAAGTGGTCCTGTGATATGAAAAAGGTCACTTCGGCCCTTACTTGGGCTCATTGGTCGGTCGGAGAGGCCTCATCCAATCAATTGGCTGGTCATATAAAGCCCTAGCACCTATATGATTGTTCCAGTCGTATTCTTCCAAGTGCTCTTCTTTTTATTCTCTTTTTATCATATAGGTGCTAGAAGGCGGTAGTTGAGGGTCAACCGCCAGTATTTATCAATACACATGAAGTTAATGGAAATTATTTCTACCAAATTGATTGATATACATGAAATTACCAATTTATTAATATGCATACAATCAGAACATTGGGAGCAAAATTAGTCATTTTGTGGAAATCATCCTGTGACAAGAGCTAGAAACTTTATAGTGAAGCAAGTTTTTATGTTACGGAAGCCATATCATTTCGGAGAGAGAGGGAGAGAGAGAGAGAGAGAGGGAGAGAGAGAGAGAGAGAGAGAGAGAGAGAGAGAGAGAGTAGCCCAGTGCCAACGGGATCTACAAAAATCAATTTTATTTTAATATATGAACTAAATATATCATGGTTTGAATAAAACATCATTATATTTTTATACATTTATTTAAAAAAATTAAAATCATACAAATTTGAAAATAACTTATTAATTCTATAGGCAAATTAAATATACATCACCCCCACCCACCAAAAATTAAAAAAAAAGAGAATACAAGACTAGACACGAGTGAGTGGGAAGGTGGTCTAACTGTGAATTGTGCAAGAATATAAATTATCTAAATTGGGATACAGACGGATCACCTCATCCTGGCCAGAAGACCAGACCTAGTGTTGATTAACAAGAAAAAAAGAACTTGTCATCTGGTGGATTTTGACGTTCCGGTGGACCACTGAGTGAAAATGAAAGAAAACAAATATATAGAGAAATACTTGGACCTTGCCAGAGAACTAAAATCAGGGTGGAACATGAGAATGCAGGTGATACCAATTGTAATTCAAAGATGCATCTTCCAGGGAGACTCCCCTCTCACTACTGCTATTTTTTTATAGCAATGATGCCGCTCTATTACATACTCAGAAAATTCACAGGGAGTTACAAATTTACAAAATCACATCCTTATGTGCATGGATGATATCAAGACATTTACCAAAAATGAAAATCAACTGGAAAAACTTTCTACAGATCATAATAATATGTTGTTGGCATCCTACCGTCTGCTAAAGACGATGTCGTTGTGTCCATTTTTTCTGCATCTGCGTGAGTGACTGAACAGGCCAATTTTTGAATGGCAATCTCTGGTGCAGTTACTGCAAACAAACAGTGATGCTTTCTGGAGTTGCTGTTGTCTCTCCTTCCTTCTGGTTCTCTTTTCTGTGGCGGCTTCTTTCCTCTCATTTTCACCCCTTTTCGTGCCTTGTTTGACAAGGAGGTGACAGGCTGTTCGGTTTTCTGCACCGACCTTCCATGTGTTGGTGTTGGTGTTCGCATATCTTACAGTCGGTATATAGGAATGGAATTTGGAATCAAAAAGTGTGTCATGCTCGAAATGAAAAGGGAACAAGGGAAACAACAGAAAAAATAGAACTTCCTAATCAGGAAAATATATGATCCCTTGGAGAAAAAGAGAATTACAAGTACTTGGAAGCAGACGCCATCTCCAAAGGCACCAACTACAATTGGTATGACTTTCACCCTCATATTTCACAGTTTTTTAAATTCTCTAGCAAGGTTCCAGTATTTGTCTATCTTTTCGTTTTCTTACATCTTCCCCCTGTGGTCTGCTGGGACTTCAAAATATACTAATCGACAAGTTATATTTTTCTTGTTAATCAATACTATGTCTGGGATAAGGTGATCCGTCTTTATCTCAAAGTTCCAGAGAATTTTATGCGTTTCATTCTCAAGAACAGATTCTGGTTGGTGTATATACCATTTTGTTGTATGTCAAAATTTAATTTTTTGCATAATTCCCAGTGAATCACCTTTCCAGCCCAGTCGTGATAGCCTTGTAATCTCATTGTGCTAGTTTTCTGTATTCACTTAAGACATGGTTGATCGTCTCATCTCTGTTTCCACATACCCTGTATGGTGAATGGTATTTCCCTAGAGTCTGAGTGACAACAAGTCTCCTCGGATCTCTAGGACTCTTCTGAGTATTCTGACAGATTGCAGCAGTGCAGTATTCTGGATGGTCTCAATTCTTCCTCTGATTTCCAGATTTTCCAGTCTTTTTCCCAAGCTGTTTGGAAACGTTCTAAGTGCATCAACTACAATTGGTATCACTTTGACTTTCATATTCCATAGCTTTTTCAGTTCTCTGGCAAGGTCCAGATATTTGTCCATCTTTTCGTTTTCCTTCATCTTCACCCTGTGATCTGCTGGAACTCACACCAGCGGTAGCTGACTGTATTTCACTAGAGTCTGAGGGACAATAAGTCTCCTCAGTTCTACAGGACTCTTCTGAGTATTCTATCCGATTTCAGCAATGCTGTTGTCTAGATGGTCTCAGTTCTTCCTCTGATTTCCAGTTCCTCCAGTCTTTTCTTCCTAGCTTTTTGGGACTGTTCCTAGTGCACCAATTACAATTGGTATCAGTTTCACCCTCATATTCCACAGTTTTTTTTCAATTCTCTGGCAAAGTCCAGGTATTTGTTTATCTTCTCGTTTTCTTTCATTTTCATCTCGTGATCTGCTAGGACTGAAAAATCTACCAGTTGACAAGATTATTATTATTATTATTATTATTATTATTATTATTATTATTATTGACTGTAGTTTTTAAAATCTTATTTCTGTTTCTTTTTATCTTACTTCTCTGATAGTTACTAACCCTCCGGCAAGATCTGTACTTGCACTCTTTTTATGATGAACGAAAGACTTGTAAGTATTTATCCAACCCATTCAAGATGGGTAGGATGTGATACAAGGTCGCAAGTACGGAGGATTCAGCAAGGATCGAACACACTATTCGGTAGAATTGGATCTGCGAATGGAAGACCAGTAGAAAATGTTGGTAATGACAAAACCTCATCTTGTTGACTATTACAAATAATAGATGTTTGCTAAAAAATGTTTTGAAATGAAAAATGTCCACCAATAATAATATCATCAGTTTCGATATCAAAACTCTCTGGTAGATTCTTTTGAAAAAGGATAAACATCTTGTGTCATAATCCAAAACTATGGGGTTGGTTAAATCTCGAAACTTTTCATCTAGTAGTCATGCCGGTGGGTGGGGAGGGGGGTCTAAAAATGAACAGCTCAGTTCCAGGGGGCTTCTCTGAGTAAGGGCTGGGTTTATTTCAGGGCGTTAGAGGTGCCCTTCAAGGGAAATGCTGACAGGACTGAACAATTCTTTTACCCGTTCCCCAGGAGACATGCTTCATCTAAGAAACTCTTTGATTATTACAAATAATAGATGTCTGTTAAAAATATTTTGAAATGAAAAATGTCCATCCATGATAATATCATCAGTTTCGATATCAAAACTGTTGGACAGATTCTTTTGAAAGAGGATAGGAAGCTGAAATAAATACATAAGTAAATAAATAAAATAAAAAAAATAAAAAAAGGAAGATAAAAAAAGACGAAGATGATGATGAAGAGAGAAAGAGGAGTAGGACGAGACGAGAAGGGTGAGTTTTGGTTTGGTTTCTTTGTTTAATGGCATATCAACCTTCATGGGTTATCTAATGCCGAAATTAACCTTGTAGAAGAAAAGTAGAAGTACTATTTAGCCCACAGCTGGGGTGAGGGTTTTCTACCTTCCCCAAGGTTATTTGTGTGAAAGGTAACGTGAAAAAGCGTCTAGAGTTCGAACTCGCTTACTGCAATGTTACAATCCAGTACCTTAGCTACTACGCTACGAGGATTCCCCCTCAGAAGATGAGGTGAATGTGGAGGAAAGGAGAGTACAATTAAGAAGAGAAATTGGAAAAGAGGAGGAGGAGGAAGAAAAAACAAGAGTATGCAAAGAAAAACAAGGGGAGGAAGACAGTACAAAAGGGAGGATGGGTAGGGAAGAATTAAGAGAAGGTGAAAGGAAAGAAGAAGAAGAAGAAGAAGAAGAAGAAGAAGAAGAAGAAAACTTAGTGTAAGAAAACGAAGAAAGAGTTAATAGAATGAGTTTTAATTTTAAATCAAATTTGTAATTAGACTTCTACATATTGAGAGAAGACTTACTGATCCTAGAGGATATAATAGGGAGCAAGAAAGATGTGCACAAACAGCGGTTCGTGGGTCAGCATAACAGGACTTTGGTGAAGCTCGCTTAATAAGATTAAGGTTAACCTGCAAGGGGAGATTCAAAAAGCGTGGGAATAGAAAAATAAATACTAATTTACTGTATAGATGTTTTTTTTTTCTTTTTTAACCTTTTTTTTCTTTCTTTTTTTTTTACTGGTAGTAGCAGATTTTTGAAAAGATTTTTTTTACGAATGAGCAAGTAAATAACAGTCGTTTAACTGACAGACAGACACAAAAGAAAAAGTATTTGCTAGATTGTTTATTTGACAAATATTTGTTTTTGTTTCACATTTTAATTAATGATATAAGTTTTGAGAATTACTATATTAATTACAAGAACTACCAAGAATATGCGCCCTCTCAGTTTTAATGTAATGAAATATATCAAATTAGAAAGGCTAACGAAATTAAATAAGAACGCATATAAAAAGATTACACTTATTCTAATTATATTTTAATGGGTTTCTATATAAAAGCATTCATAGGATTGATTTTAATACGTTCGACAATAAAATAATAACATTAGAGATCAATAACACCAAGTAATTATTTATTAAAACCTGTTTTATTAAAACCAATATGCGAGTTAACCACACCACATATTATGTAAACCTTTATTTCTTAGTGAGACACATTGCGGGATTTTAAACGCACTTACAACATGTAGTGTTTTGAGGCGAATCTAACACATATTTTCATAGACATCGATAAATAAATAAAATTTATTCTATGTATTAATGATTTTGACTATAAATTAAATACCCATTGATAAAGTTACGCAATTCCCGGAGTTATTGTAACGTAGTCAGTGACGTAGTTTCGGTTACAGACAGACATCGAATCTCCATTATAATAAAAATATATACTCTCTTGGACTATGGACTCCTTTGATTCCTATTTTACTCTGGTGGAACCCCATAGCCATTCGATGTTTAAAGGTCATATTCTATTTTTATAATTAAATATTTGTTGCTTGCCTAAACACTAAAAAATGTTATAAGGTCCCCCCGGAGGGCATATGACCCCATGTTGAGAACCACTGATCTAGAGTCATTAAATGTTGAGTTATTTCAAATATTAATTCAGCTGTACATTTGGCATAAAGAAAATAAAATTAAAGAAGTAATTCCCTTATTGGATGGACTGAGAACTTTCCATCAATTTGTATGCCCACAAAGGAACATTTGCATAGTTGATCAAGATAATTGTGTATTTCTCCACATCCCAATATTTATATAAGAATATATGGTCTATTCGTAAAATACATAGAGCGAATCTGGAAAGGAGGCGGTGTAATAACATGCCAGGTCTACCGGTGGAACAGATATAATGTTGTGAAACCCGAAATCTGTAAGGATACTGGTGTAACATCACCAATTATCATCCTTGATGCATCTCGGCGATGTTTTACAAGACTATAGTCGAAATATTTCAAATGCTGATTTTCAAGGCAGATTTTTCCATCAATGTGGATTGATTAAACACAATCTCTCTCTCTCTCTCTCCCTCTCTCTCTCTCTCTCTCTCTCTCTTATATATATATATAATATATATATAATATATATATATATATTATATAAAACATGTAAAACAGAAAGGCGAATAAACAACACAGACAATTCAATTGATATTTCGTCTCAGTTTTGAGATTTAGTGATGAAATATTAATTGAATCAATTGTTTGTGTTGTTTATTCACCTTTCCTTTTATATTTGTTAAATTTTGTCGAATTTTCTTAATACTTTGTTTTATCACACACACAAAACACACACACACACACACACACACACACACACACATATATATATATATATATATATATATATATATATATATATATATACTTTTCATTGTATCAAATTAAAACGAACTTACTAAATATGAGTACTAATATTCATTACTATTCATATCAAACTTTGTTTTCTCGCCAAAAGTAAATTTTATTTATTTAAAAGTTCTCATTGATTTTTTTCCCAAACATTTTTGTTGGGTTCGAACACCTCAGTGGTTTACGCACAGTTGTGGAATAGTGATTATCAAGTTAAAAATTGATGCAGTGAGCACGATCTTCAGTGAGTGCTTCACAATTGTAGCCTTGTGCCAGAAAAAGGTAAATTTAGTAAATAACTATACTTTACTTTGTGGTTTTCTCGCTATGGTACTGTACTTTTCGAGTTATAGGAAGTTCCTTATGTACTTAGTACAGAAAATTTGTGGAGTGGAGAGAGGTTTAATGTTTTAGGTTGTAGTCTAGCTGGTTATTCTTGGTGCATATTCCTTGGGTTTGCTTTTAACCCCATCTTATTTGATAAGTCCGAATGACCAAGAGATTATCTTGGCGGTCGGAAGTGGGTCCTTTTTCCTGCACATGCTCGGAGGGTTCTTCCGGTGTGAAGGCTCATGGAAGTCTGTTATTTTTTATCTTAAATTTATTTTAATCCCCACAAATTTACTAATTCTAATAATTCTCTGTCTGTCTGTCTGTCTGTCGAACTTAAATTTATTTTGTGGTCTACTTTAAGACGACACATCAAGCGTAGTGCAGAGGATCTCTTTTTCTTTTTTTATCTATGGACCTATTTGATTCCTATTTTACTCTGGTGGATACCACCCTTAGACATTCAATATTTTAAAATTCTATTCTATTTTCATAAATAAAGATTTTTTGCTCACCTGTACCCAAAAATCGTTATATGGTGTTCGGGATGCCATATGGCCCCCGATTGAGAAACACTGAAGCTGTGTCCTAGATAATCTTCATTATTCCTCTGATATCCAGTTCACATTTTCTAGTTCTTGGAGACTATTCTACGAGTTCCAACCATTTCTTTAGATGAAATATACACGAAGTATTTAGGAACTTAAATAAGTCTATTAAACTTACGTTATGAGAAGTTATAGAAAGTAGTTTACTGGATGAGCGTGGTGTAATGGTTATCGTGGAGGGAAATGGATACGGCGAGACGAGTTTAAATATTTGACGAGGCTGTTTGGGTTTCGCATAGCGCTAATACACTTTGGAAAGGTATGTATCCAGATCTCCCTTCTGCAATGGATAAATAGTAGGACAGGCCGGGCTCTTTAACCTTGAGTAGGCAATCAGTCAGGTACAAGGAAAATTAATTAAAACCTGTTAAATTCTGCTTAAGAAATTGAACTTGTGTCATATCCTACTCGTGCAAAGGTTTTGGTAAATATGTATGTATATGAAGTAGATATAAGAAGATTGTTACATAACAGTCCTGAAAGACAAAAAAGATTTTGGTTCTTTGATTGGACTGACTATATATATATGTGTGTGTGTTTGTGTTTGTGTGTATGAGTGTGTGTGTGTGTGTGTGTGTGTGTGTGTGTGTTTGTGTGTGTGGTGTGGGTGTGTGTGTTGTCTGATTCTTTAAATATAATCGTTTTGTTGTTTAGATACACAGGTTTTCATGATCATTATCAAGGAGTTCGGTTGGTTAGATTTATGGCATGTCAACCATTGTTGGGTTATTTTATGCGAAGACATTTTGTTTTATTTATTCTTGATGAGTATTCAATTAAAAAAATATAAACTCAATTTTTTTAAACACAATGTTTCAATGGGGATGTTTCCTTTATGAAGTTTCTTTAACCATTTGATTTTTTAAATCAATATATATATATAAGGTAATTTCATTTTGGTTGGACTTCAAACTTTTCAGAAAGTCTTCGTACAATAAGTTAGTTATGGTATTAGGGCATTAAGTGAGGATCGAAATTATTTGTATTACTAGTTTAAAATCCGCCCTATCGGACGGTAATTAACTAACTCCTTCGAGGGGGTCTTGACTGGATATTCAGCCCATCAATGATACTTCATGCATTCAGTATATGATAAATTTTATTAATTTCTATTATTCTTAAATTTATTACTAAGTTACAAAATGTATTATCGTACAAAAATTCGTCGCAAAAAAATCACGTAAAAATTGCCAAAACAATCGCAGTAATTAAAACTTGGGAATCCAAAATTCCAGGATTGTGGGTCCGGATTTAGAATATTTCTAATTTGCTCACGGAGTCAGCCTAATTCCAAAATGGTATGATATGTTAGGCAACAGCCTCTAGGAGTAAAGTTGAAAGAATGTGACACACTGACACGCGGCTACACTGACATTCGCATTCATTATTAGAGAAGAATATAGTCACATTTCTGTGCCTCAACAAAAGTTGCCGCAAAGACGAAATGAATAGATGATAACGAATTCATAGAAAAGGCAAAGGTCAGACACGTGGTCCAAGAAAAATACCACTCACTTTATTACAGTGTTTAAGCCTCGCTTTAGACCGGTCTCAAACCAGGAAGACGTTAAGTGTTATTTTTGAGTCGATGAAGCAATTGCTAATGTTTTGGTAAACTGTAGCCCGCCCTCAAAATTTAAGTTCCTTACTTGTCCTATGCCGGTTAATAACTCTGAATGACTGACTCTCTTTCAAATCCCCAACTCTCGTGTTACCGTTTCTCGAGCTTACCGCGAGAGTACTCATGGTCCAACCTTTGTTGATAGACGCGTTGCTAACTATCGCGCAGTAGAAAATACCCTGTTTTTCTCAGACTGACACAAGGTCACATGCATGGGATATCAATTGAAGATCGAACTTATACTAGAAATAACGGTATGTGAGATAAATCTTGCTCCACAATGTGGCATTTATTAAGTAATCAGAAAATAGAGATTTTCTCGTCCGATTTTCTTAACTTATGGATACAGTTCCAACGTAACTTCTGACAATGCCGCTGAGCATAACCACTTTTATAGAACAGACCTTAAGAAAACAATTATTGAAATTCTGTTTATTGATCTGTGTATTGAGATAATACTGCAAAAAAAATTTGTGATCTATATGCATTCTACTAATTAAAAATATTTTGTGAACTTGAATCATTCCCTGTCCTTATGATATTTATCATTTTGCCTGTGTTAATACAAGGGAATAATCTGATGATACAATATTGGACAAAAAACAAGACAAACACAAAAACAATGAAAATACTTAACCATTTTTTATTATTGTCACAAATTTTAATGAAACTTCAATCGCTTAGAAACACACGGGAAGTGATTATTTTCCTTGGTAGTTATTGTCAAAGTTCCTTTAGTCGTAGCGAAAAATCATTAGTAAAGAACTAATCATAAATTAAGATACCAAAACAAGGAAAAGAAAATTCTAAGAAATTAACGATTTTTTTATTTATTTCTGAGAATTTTAAAGAAAATCATGCCTTATCAAAAATGGTTGTTTTTGTTTTCAAAGTCTGTGTTTTTTTTCTTATATTTAATCTCGATACATCTTTTAATGTTGCAGGATTTCTTTAAAAAAAACCCGGACATTTAAGAGAAAACTCTAAAGCCATTAATTTCTGGTAAAGGATGATACAAGGTAGCGTTAACACTAAGATAAATAAGTAGCCATACAAATAAAAATGTGTATAAATTTTATCAGGATATATTTAAAACTTGAGAGTTACTTCCCTTTAGTATGAAGGCTTTTCAAAAGTATCACTATTTCTGTTGTTACAAGTTCTGTCGAGCAAAACTCCACACACACACGCACGCGCCGAAATATTTTTATCATCTCATTGAAAAATAATAAATTGCACATATTAGTTGAAATTTACCATTGGCTGGAGGTCACATGACCAAAAGTATAAAGCTACAGAACTATCTAAACGGTCAATAGTGTACCAATTTTTTTTTTTAAAAAGGCGAGATTTGAGAAAGTCTGTTACTTGGGTGGGGAAATCAGGGTTTGATCAGCCCTGATTGGGTCACCTGGGGAAGAAAATATGATGTTGAAAGACCCGAAATATTTAATGATCACAGAAAAATGACTCCACCCTTTTCATCAGAAAGATGTATTTTGCGAAACCTGGCTTAGCACACGGCCACAATTATGGAACACACGGTAAGAATTGAACTCATAAATTATAGTCTGATAGTCTCGCTTGATAACCATTACACCGTGCGAGGTGCCCAAGTGCACGTGTTAGTTAAGCTCGTTTTGACGACCACTAGAAATGTAGCCCAGGGCCCGGCTTTGGTTTACCCGAAAAAAAAAGAATATAATTATTCGAGTACACAGGCATCTGTCATTTAAAAAAAAATGAAAGTATAAAAGATTGTACACATATTTATTTATTTGTTAGGTCACATTTGGCACCGCCCCTTTTTCTATCTTCTTATATCAAACTTAAGATGAAAAAAAAAAAAAAAAAAAAAAAAAAGAAATAGAAAAGAAAAAGAATCTTTGTACATATATTCATGGTAAATAGAAAAAAGTCTGAATGGTTTCAAAACACGGATAAATGCCAAGCGGACATAAATACAAAAGGACTAAAACGATTTTTTTACGGCATTTTTTTTGATTGGATAATTAAGTAATGTATGATAATGAAATGTGGTTGGCATCCTTCCGTCTATTAAAGACGATGATGTAGTTTCCAATTTTTTTCCAAAACTGCATCCGCGCGAGTGGCTGAACGGGATAATTTTTGAATGGCAATCTCTGGTTCAGTGACTGCATACAAATAGTAATGCTTGCTGGGGTTGTTGTTGTCTCTCCTTCCTTCTGGTTCTCTTTGCTGTGGCGGCTTTTTTACCCTATTTTGTAACAAATAAATAATTAATAGTAAATAAAACCAGATCAAAACACAATAAAATAAGATAAACAAATACAAAAATAAAAATCAACCCAGAAGGCCTCTGACAGGAAGAATATTTTGAGGATTATTGAAGTCAGTCAGTATACTGTTGGTTTGGACAACAGCAACTGGTTAAGTACAACTGAACTAGTGCCCAAGACAGCTAGTACTTATAAAACTCAAGAATAGTCCATTCATGTATTTGGGTGATTCCATTCCTTGAGTACTGATTGGCTGCTTAGTTTCTATGATGTTATGAGGTTTCATAAATACTCTGGCATTCTGCAGTAGGATTGCAACAAGATTAGATCCGTATTGAGTTACAGCTACTTGTTGCCTTGTCTTATCAATTCGACGGTAATTGGTACTTAGTATGATTATTCTACAAGGATGATCGGAAAAAGAGGGGTTCCTGGTGCCAAAAAATAAACTTGAGAGAGATCTATCTGGAACTAGGAACACGGCCATTGCTTACTCGGGAAGAAAATTCCTCTCTAAGAGATAACTGTGAACCTGGAAATAAAGTTGAGTTTTGAAAGTATCTCTCGATCTCTTTGTCTCTTTTTCCTTCCTTTATTCATTTTCAGCCTGATGAATAACAAATAGAAGATGACGCGTATTGAGGTTAAAAGATAAAACAAATAACACCCAAAATATAACCTAACCCCAGAAATGTTTTGATCTTAAGTCAAAAATGTAACACCTGTTACTAAAAAAGAACGTTTAATGAAAAAAAAAAAAAAAAGATCAAATTATAATTTTTCGAAAATCAATCTCAAAGGAAAGGAATCAGAGTCACCTCAGGCACCAGGCTATAAACTCAGACCTTACACCTTTTCGGCGAGGCAGACGGTGCTGTCTGTGATCAAGCGAGTTATTTTACACCACTTACCAGTGCTCTGCGTAGAGAAGCCATACATAAAGTCAGTTCTTGTGTCTTCTCAAATCACACACACACACACATGTCTCTCTCTCTCTCTCTCTCTCTCTCTCTCTCTCTCTCTCTCTCTCTCTCTGAAATGAATGATAAAATATCCAAAATACCGTAGTTATAGGAAAATATTTTCACTATTTTACTTGTATAACATTGAAAGCAAAATTTTTATTTCTCTTTTTAGTAAAGTTTACTAGTGTGTTCCATGGCAAGAGGTTTAGATTTGGTTGGTTTATTGGTTGTTTAATGGCATATAAACCTCCGTGTGTTATTTAATGCCAAAGCCATCTCTGTAGAAAAACTTTAGTTGTACTATTTAGCCCATAGCTGGGGAGATGAGGGTATTCATACATTTCCCTAAGGTATTAGTCAGAAATTAAAAGTAATAGCACAACTAGAGTTCGAATTCGCTTAGTTCCAATTCTGGAGCTCTGGGGAATGTGGAGTACCTCTTCATCACCATTGCCCCTAGGTCCACTCTGACCCGGAGTGGTAGTACCTGTTAGGGTCCCATCTATGGTTTAAATAGAAAAACATGAGTTTATAAAAATTGAGTATCTATTAAGAATGAACATTTCAAAACTTTGTCGGCATTAAATGACCCACCGAGGTTGATATTCCGTAAAATAAACCAAACCAAACCAAACCAAACTCAAATTCGCTTACTTCGATATCGTATTCCTGCTCGTTAACCACTATGCCACAGGTTCAGAGAGAGAGAAAAAAATGACCATTAAAATCTTTCTGAACGTTTTAAATTTCTTTCAATATTCATGAAACAAAATTGAATAAAATTATGCCAGTCACTTTACTATTTCCTTGAAGAAGAAGAAACTTAATAATGATAAAAAAAAAAAGAAAAGAATTTGAAAGTGTAGAAGGAGACAAAATAAATTGTGTACATACACACATCATAGTGTCAATCTGAATTAGAGGCATTCAACAACGTGATATGTTCTATTTGACAAGTGTATAATTATTTTAAGATTGTATTTGTTGTACAAGTTCATCTTCGGTCAATAAATATAGGATATCATATTACTATTAACTTTGGGATGAATATTTATATTTATTCATACATCACAAATCCTTTTTTAAATTAATAAACAGTTTGCATATTTCCGGTAGTTATGTTATAGGCTTAACTCTAGAATTGTATTCACGAAAGGAACCTCTGATAGAACGATAGTTAGCCGGCTTTTCTCATATTCTTGATGAGTATTAATTTAAAAAAATATATAAACTCAATTTTTTAAAACTCAATCTTTCAATGGGGATGGGACATCCTTTCTGAAGTTTTACTAATTATTTGATATATATATATATATATATATATATATATATATATATATATATATATTATGGACTCTCTCGTCGATTTTCTACGCATGAGGGTTCATACAATGAATACCCACACAGTGATTTGTTTATAGTAGTGAAGGCTTGCGTTGGACCATCCACACTTTTTGGCACAGTCGATAGGAAAGAATTGGTGCATCAAGGGTTGCCACAAACCCAATCAACGACCGACCTCAGGAATTTTGAATTCAGAGTTATCCCTCTCCTAGACTGGTTACCTACCCAAGGCTGAAGGGCCCATTCTGCCCTACTATTTAACCCATAGCTGGAGGGAGAATATATGGTTTCATACCTTTCGCAAGGGTATTAGCGCTATGTGAAATGGCAACAGCTTCGTCTAGGAATTGAACTCGAAGAGTCCATTTTCCCCCACCTCTAACCACTAGCCCACGCGCCTCTCTCTCTCTCTCTCTCTCTCTCTCTCTCTCTCTATATATATATATATATATATATATATATATATATGAGAGAGAGAGAGAGAAACAAAGAAACAAAAACAAAAAAACGGTAATGGACTTTCGAACTTTTCAGAAAGTCTTCGTACAATAAGTTAGTTATGGTATTGGGGCATTAAGTGAGGATCGAAATTATTTGTATTACTAGTTTAAAATCCGCCCTATTAATTAACTAACTCCTGCGAAAGGGTCTTGACTGGATATTCAGCCCATCAATGATACTTCATGCATTCAGTATATGATAAATTTTATTAATTTCTATTATTCTTAAATTTATTACTAAGTTACAAAATGTATTATCGTACAAAAATTCGTCGCAAACTATCACGTAAAAATCGCCAAAAACAATCACAGTAATTAAAACTTGAAAATCCAGAATTCCAGGAATGCGGGTCTGGATTCAGAATATTTTTAATTCGCTTACGGAGTCAGCCTAGTTCCAAAATGCATTCTCTCTAGTAGCCACTTCAATCCCCACTGGCTAATCCAAATATTATGATCCTAAAAATTTACTAACATTAGATTAATCTGGCTACAAGAGCAAGGCAATATGTAGAACTGATTAACTATTGATCAAGAAAGAATGGCTTGATTTCTATCATTATAATGAAGGGGATTTAGGTATAATGGTTATTGTCGTGAAAAATGGACTCGGTGAAACCGAGTTCAAATCCTGGGCAACCTTGGTCGCATTTTATATATCTCTGATACGATTTGGGAAGGTACGAATCCAACTATTCTCTCTCCAGCTTTGGGTAAATAGTAGGGCAGACTGGACTCTTTGACCTTAATATGGCAAACGGTCTAGGAGAAGGAAAACTCTGAATTTCAACCTGTTAAACTCCGCTTAGAAATTGACATTGCGTCGCATTCTGCATGTATGGAGGGGGTGGGTAAATACAAACTATCATTCGAAAGTGGCCACTCCACTAACATGACCCTAAACTACGTAAATCACAAACAGAACACACGAAAAATATAATTTTTGTTTCATTTATATATGGAAATATATCCTTGGAGGCGCGGTCGGGTGTAATGGTTATCATCAAGGAAAACCAACTCGACAAGTCCAAATCATAATCAAGAATGTATGCGTTTCATTTCGTGTTAACGTTCTTGAGAAAGGCATGAATCCATCTCTTCCCCCCACCCCCAAACTTATGTGTAAAATATTTGGACTGGTTTGTCTCTCTAGCCTTTGTCGATAAACTAGTCTAGGAGAAGGAAAATTGAATTCAAAACCAACAGATGAAGTCACGGCCTACTAATATATACGGCCCCATATGTCACCTAAATAAGGAGAATTCTAATAGGCCTATTCATTTTATAGTCAATTTATAACTGTTTCTGGAAAAAAATTTAAAAATATACAAACTTGTCTTTTTTCTTCAGAAATGTAATAATAAAAGATTGTAAATAAACAAACAAACAAACAAACAAACAAAAATAATTTTAAAAATTATGCAGTTATAGAAGACAAACACACCAACAATTTATCTATGATTTCAGGTTATATCAGAAAAAAAAACAAAACCTTTTCAATGTGAAATGTATTCCCTGGTCATGGTCGGCAATGATAGTGATGATACTACAGTGAAACAGTATTTCTCGTGGAGAATTTATGTTTCCATCTAGCCAAATGCTTGTGCTTTAAGATTTTTCGAAAGAGTCATAAATTGACTATAAAACGAGTAGGCCTGTTAGTATTCTGCCGGCTTATGTGACGTATGGGGCCGTATAAATTCAAAACAAGTTAATTCCTATGTTAACAAGTATATATAAAATGTAGCTACCTAAAATCCTTTAGTCCTCCTGAAGAAGGCGTACATTCAACACTGAAACCGTGTAGACAAATAATTCTTTCTACAAATGATAATATTATATAATATATATATATATATATATATAAGTCATTTACAGACGGTCCTGTTTCGACGTATCACGTCTCTTCAGTGCATCTATACTTAGCAGGCTACCCCAGTCGGGAGTTTTTAAACAATCTGTTATAACTGTAACATAGTTTATCATATGTAAAAACATTTGATTAATGCATACAACTGAAAGAAAATTGAAATTAACCTTTTCATAACTTTTTAGATTACTTTTTTGATATTATTTTGTATTAGACTATCAGAAGGGCAAACTTGATGGTCTAGAAGGCCGCAGGTTCTCCATCATTACTCTATTACAGGGTCACCAACTACGTCCATAGGCCTGCGAAGGCATTTTATCAGGCCTGCCGACGGTACTTGAATTTGTTTATTAAAAAGTATGGAACGCGAGACGTTCTGATACCATTTAGATTTAAATATCATTTGAAACTTACTAAATCTTCATAGACTTAACTACGGAATCAATCCATCGAACGAAATTGACTGATAAACATTTGAAAGTAATTCTCTTGATTGGTTGTAGCAATTCAAAACCAAACATTTACGATATCTTGAAAGGCAGACTTCAGTTTGACAAATCTCACTAAACCTTTCTACTAATGTTGCGTTCTTTGATACTATTTTGAAAATAAATATGTTGGTTAAATTTGTTTTTGTGCATCTTACGCCACTCATCCATGAATATAACATGTAAAGATAAATTTTGTTTTACATCTTTTTCTCAGAGCTTTCGTTCTGGCTAGCAAGTATTGGACACAATAATAATGTGGCTCGCGCTCGTTATTTCTTTTCAATTATCCGACCTGCGCTCGTTATTCTTTCAATTATCCGGTCCACCACGAAAAAGTTTGGTAATCCCTGCTCTAGTAGAATGGGTTTTACAGTACAGCGCTGTACAGTCGGTACACCACACCCAACGTTAATTTCTCCCCTCCCTTTCTCATTCCCTGTCTTTATATATGTCTCTCTTTACAGTCAAACTCCAACTTATTCGTAAAATAACAAATTTATATTAATTAGTAATATTATTTGGATTCGTGTCACGCCTTGGAGCAATGGTTAACACGCTAGAGTGACAAGCCATTGCTATTGTAGAGGAATTTCTATTCACCATGTATTCCACACGTATGGTTATGAACCAGACTAAAATAAACACAGGAGAGTCTCCGTGACGTAGTGGCTAACAAGTTGGACTGTGACATCATAATAAGCAAGTTCGAACCCCAATCGTGCTATTATGTTCACTTTCGGAATAATACCCTTGCGAAACGTATGAACTCCCTCACCCTCAGCTATAAGTTAAATAGTATCACTCCTGTTCTACAAGCATGGCTTTGGCATTAAATAACTTTATTGTTATATACACAACGTTTCGGTCGATGTGCCCTTCAGCCTTCTCTGAACCTTCATGTAACTTTGAACCAAACCTTGATTTAATCCATGGGTAATTTTTCCCATTCCGTTAACCGAACAGGGCACAGGTGTTAAACCGGAGAGCACATCAGCCGAAACGTTGTATATATTACAATAAAGATGATTTCAGCAGTTCGAAAAATCTAAAACAATACAAATAATCAACCCTCATTTACAAAATTCAGATAATCTTTTAGTGCTGTTCAGATTATTTAACTCATTCTTTGTTTTGTTGCTACCATGACGTTTCTGTCGATGCATCTATACCCTTCTTCAGGTGTACAAAGAGAGAATTAAAATTTATGAACAGATAATTAATAGTTGCTAATATACCAAGTGGTTTAGTTTTTACTTTTTGTTAATGAAAGAGAAGAGCGAGAAATATTACCCTAAGTACGTCTAAGAATATCTTCATACTTCATTTATTTTTGTTTAAGCTATCTTTCCCTAAGGTATTATTCCATAATAGCACTATATTCAGACTTTATTTTAGCGGAAAAAAATGTTTGGAATTGTATATTTTTTAATGGCATATCCTTTGTGAGTTATTTAATGCCAAAGTCATCCTTGTAGACGAACAGTAGTGGTGCTATTTAACCTACAGTTGACAATTGAAATATCAAAATTACCTGGAGTGGTAAAAAGTGTGTAATGGTTAGTAAGCTAGTCTCACATATGCATTACTACTGAATAGCGAGTTCAATCCTCGCTGGGTACTCTATACTTTGACCCTGTGTAACATCCAACTCGTGGTGAACGAGTTGGGTAAAAACCTACCAACACTTTTTGTTAGCCAATGAAGAAGGTCAATGTAAAGAAATTTGGTTATGATTTCTGGCCATAGAAAAGAACACGGATAGATGTGATAATTTAGTAAGCTTAGCCTTGTTTGGCACAAGGTCACAAGTATGGGTACCCAATGAGAATCGAACTCAATAACAATGGCCTAAAAAAAGTAAAGTCGTCGAGGTGGCCTAAAGTCGTATCAGCCAGACAGCGAAGGAGTCTATCCCCTTTCCACTAGCGCCGACCAAAGAAATTGTGTTTTGCGTCTGATGTGGAGTGCCACACCTACCATCAGTTCTTACTTACCGCACAGATCCCTGTGCTACTAATACGCTGTGTTGCGAGTGCCGGTATCGAACCAGGAACCTTTGGTTCCTAGCGGACGCTCCACCGACTGAGCTAATTTTCCAATGTTTTTCGTGCAAAAGAATGCAAATAACTTTGATTAGACTTTGAATTCGGTTAACCAATTTCGTTTTCCTGTTTCGGCATTCGATACCATATTATAGCAACTAACAGGTAAAGGTATAAAGTACAAAAGAGCCATTTGAAATCCGAAATATTTCCTTGTAAAACATTTTTTAAAACGTAATTCAGACTGTTACAAAAAAAAAAAAACGTCTGCCTCAGGCCGAATTGTATCAGACATTTTTAAAGGATTATACTTCACGAAGTGAAAAACAACAAACAAAATCATTTGTGTTTATGTGCATTTTTTAAAAGAAAGTATTAGGTGTGTGCAAAATTTACAGCTTTTATTTCATTTTATTTATTTGAAAAGCGACACTTTCCATTCTGTAACATTTATTTTATATTATCAATATATTTATATCATATAATAACTAAAAAAAGATTAACATATATATAAAATATATGCATATAAATACATAATACATATATAAAAAATATATATAAAGATATAAAATACATATTATCAATTTATATAGATATTAGGCGTGTGCAAAATCTTTCAGCTTTTATTTCATTTATTTATTCATTTATTTAAAAAAAAACACTTTCCATTCTGTACTCAGTCTCTAGTTGCCATCATCATCAACTTGTGCCGACAGCATGGTTTTCCATTAATCTTCTCACCAACCGTCTCTATCTTCATCTTTCCTATTTTAGACTACCACATTTAAGCCTGTACGCATTCTGGAAGTCCTGTCGGTGGGCTTTAGAACACACAGACTTACCTCTGCAGAAGGGTAAAACTCCCAATGGACCACATGCTGGTCGTGGGTGGCGACCCGTGATGCTTAACGACAGAATCCTGGCGGTTTGAGCAGTCCATGCATGCAACACTCCACTTTGACCCTTACATAGGCTAGACGGGCGGCCTCCGATTATTCGGCTGTCACGCCAAGCCCTAGCACCTATATGATTGCTCTAACCTTATTTTCCTTATGGCAACCGCTAACCTTTTTTTTATCATATACGTGCTAGAAAGCGGTGCCTGAGGGTCTTCATGTCTAGGAATGACGTGAACTATCTGGTGGTGAGGTTCATTTCGCACAAGCATTCTGGTTTTCTGGTATTTTATGAATTTCAGAGATAAAGGATTGTCTCTATTCCAGTTAAAATACTTGTAGAATCCTGGAGATACGAGGAGATTTGCTGTCACTCGGCTCTGTAAAAGTGCAAGTTACCACCCTTTCTTTGTTCACCGGTTGTCTAATTGCGAGGGCACATTCACCGTTTTACACCACCTGCAAACGACACGTGTAGTTAGCGGCAACCACGATTTGTATTAGCAGGCAAATTGAAGCGAAAGAGTTTCTTGTTGAAAAAGTTGAACAATCGACGAGTGTATTTTGCGAATAAAACAATTTCTTCGCCAGTCGAGCTCACATCTTCATTTTTGTCTGGAAGTTACTGATACAGTGAAAACTCTATTTGCGAATAGTAGTCAGTTCGAATACCAAACTACTGTTACACAGCCTTTGAGAAAAAAAACACTAGTTTGGGAAGGAAAAATTCGCAAAGATAAAAGGATAACAATAATTATAAACAGACAAGAATTAAAGTATCCAATACAATACACACCTGAAAAAACCCTCGAATATATAGCCGACAACGTGTTATTAAACAAAGCGAGGTGATGAAAAACTGGAATTAAAAATAAAAGGAACCGGAAAATCTTTCTTTTGTTGTATCTTTTATAAATCATAAGTAATTGATTGTCAGTATTCATATGAAAATATCTACTGTATCTACTCATTATTATTATTATACGGCTTGCAGTCAGGAATAGTGAAGAAATAATAAGAAAGAAAAAAGTGGGTACTGTATTGTTTTTAAATGTTTAATACAGGAAGAAGGAATAGTTTTAACTAACTAGGACCCGGGAAATTCACGTATCGAAAAAAATCAAGAGGAGCTATTTAAGCAATAAAAAATGAGGTGTAATTTATTTACATATATATCATATCGTTCGCCTTACGTAAATAAATAATGGCATTAAATATAAAAACAATCTATATAGAGTATTTGATATAGCTCATATATATATTGTTAAGTATTAATTCTAGCCGAAACTACAAATCATATATATGTTACATATTCATTTTGTGGATAACGAAGTTTTCACTGGTAATCGGAGGATTCTTTGGAGCTCTTTTCTTTGCCATATAACCTTGCGACAGGACGCTGTTGTAATTATCATATCTTCAGAGCCCATCAGATCTTCACAAACCCATACACCAATAATTTAATCTTTCTTATGATAAGTAGGATAGATTCAAGTTAGCACAGAGCAAATTCCATTGAATTGAAAGACACTGAATAGCTCTGTCGATCCAAGTTTGGGATTGAGCATAGACGTGCGAACCTTATGTCGCATACCTGAAACGAATGGGTCGGGAAATACTATATTAAGAACTATTGTGTTTTTGGTTTTTTTTGTCATTGCTAGTTTTTTTCTTCTATAGACCAACAAAACATTCCTAAAGCCTATTTTCATATGGATTGCATATTTTATTAATATGGGATAGATTCATTATTTGTTAAGAACATTATATGGTTAAGATCAGTGAAAGAAAGGGGATATTCCAGTGTTGAGGGAACACGTACGCGATTGACTATTTTCGGGCTTCCTGTGCGAAATGTGTAGTTGTCACCATGCTGTATAACATTGGAACAATATTCAAATTTTATTGACAGAAGGTGGTTCGCCTCCTGGTTATAGAGCTATATACTTTAAGCTATACGCCCAACTAAGATCTAATATAAGGAGTAAAGTCTTGTGTGGCTGAGAGGGATAATCAATATAATATATAAACTATTAATAGAATAGACATCAACGGATAAAGAAAATTCATTTGGACGAAGTGTAATATTTCACAAACACCTCTTTGAAAAAAAAGCTTTAAAATGTCAGGTATGGTTGGTTCTTTGTTTAATGCATTAAACATCATCGGGTATTTATCCCAAAGCTATTTCGTGAGACGTGCAGTGGTACACACGATTCAATCCAACGGGTGATGAACGGGTTCATAATTTTGCAAAGGATATTAGTTGAAAGTAATGTAATGGCGCGCGATTGATGTTCGAACCTAAGTAAGCAAGTGGAGTGTTGCATTCATGACCTCAGCACCAGGATTCCGTCTTGGCATCACGTAGTCACGCGCCATAATTGTGGCTCTTCGGAGTAGAAGAGTCTTACACTCCGCAGAGGGTGCGATCGGAGATCTATCGAGCTCCAGCTCACTATCACATCCACAGTCAACGCCTAAGACATCCCTATTTGTGTGTGTGTGTGGGGGGTCTTACTTCTGCCATGGGTAGTTAGCAAGTTAAGCCTCCGCACATTGGTGCTTAATCGTTATGTATAAGGGGTCAAATTTTAAGGTACCAGACTGTATTGTCGGAAAATTGTGATATTCGAAAAAGTACCTTTGTACTCGGCTTCATGACGATGTCGCATCCAAGCAACCTGCCCCCTACACCATTGAACTACTCCCCGATAGAATTATCACAGACGTGGACAGGAAGTAAAATCGATACAAGTCAAATAACTAAACCTCAACTTCCCGTAATTCAGCAATGTGTCATATGTAGAGGGTGAATCAAAAGCCCTACACACGGGAACTATGAATTATTTTCCCCCCAATCTTGAAGCTACGATCACGGTACGTTGAAGACCATTTCGCTAGACCGCTGAAGTTAAGCAGCAATTGAGCCTGCAAGTACTTTGTGGGGTGAAGCTCAGGATCATTGCTTATGAAAATGCTAATAGATTAGAATTCAAATGTTAGTGTTCTTGAAAAGATTTAGGTGTTTTTTAAAATATTAAAAACTGTGTTATTTCTTTTGCAATCTGCATCATTTTAATATAAACGGAGGTTTGTCGATTGGGATCCTTAAAAAATAAATAATTGAGTGTTATCTGTAGATGTACGTCATTGCTGTAATTGCGGAAAAAATGATTATGAAATAAATTGCAGATTAGAACAGTGAAAACAGACAGAAGGAACAGAAGGGACAAAAGAAGTCGAGACCGAAGGATGAGGGGCCAGAAAGATCATCGAAAGAGGACCAAAGAAGATGACAAAAATTCAAATGGAAAATCATCATTATCATCAGGTCACGTTGGCTGCACGGATTCCCATGACTCTCTTTCTCTCTCTCAAAACGGTCACTATCAGTCATCATTGCTAGCAATTCTTCTGCACGGCATCCAGAATCCGCACAAATCTGATCATTAAGTTTTTTCATGGTCGGTGTGTCTATGTGAAGGTGTTCACAGAAAAATGTCACTTATGGGTTCGTCCTTGCTTCTTCAACAGAGTCCACATATCATGTTCGTCTTACGGGGATGGTTTGTTTGATAGTAGGTAAGTGGCCGTACAGCTGATTTTTTTGTGGGATGCTGCTTCCATGATTTGTTAAGACAGAACAGTATCCTTGTACAAATCATGGAAGCAGCATCCCAAAAAAAAATCAGCTGTACGGCCACTTACCTACTATCAAACAAACCAACCCCGTAAGACGAACATGATATGCTGGACTCTGTTGAAGAAGCAAGGACGAACCCATAAGTGCATTTTTTCGTGGAACACCTTCACATAGACACACCGTACCATGAAAAAACTTACATGATCAGATTTGTGCGGATTCTGGATGCCGTGCAGAAGAATTGCTAGCAATGATGACTGATAGTGACCGTTTGTGAGAGAGAGAAAGAGAGTCTGGGAATCCGTGCAGCCAACGTGACCTGATGATAATGATGATTTTCCATTTGAATTTTTTGTCATCTTCTTTGGTTCTCTTTCGATGATCTTTCTGGCCCCCTCATCCTTCGGTCTCGACTTTCTTTTGTCCCTTCTGTTCCTTCTGTCTGTTTTCACTGTTCTTAATCTGCAATTTATTTCATAATCAATTTTTCCGCCAATTACAGCAATGACGTACATCTACAGATAACACTCAATTATTTATTTGTTGTAAAGGATCATCGAAACTCTCCGTTTATATTAAATGAATGTCAGTTGTCAAAAGAAATAACACAGTTTTAAACTATTTTAAAAACACCTAAATCTTTTCAAAACAATAACATTGTGACATTCTAATCTATTAGCATTTTCATAAGCAATGATCCTGACTTTCACCCATCAAAGTACTGAACAGGCTCATTGCTGCTTAACTTCAGCGGTCTAGCCGAAATGGGTCTTTCAACGTTACGTGATCGTAAGCTTCAAGATTAGGGGGGAAATTATTCATTAGTTCCCGTGGTGTAGTGGCTTTTGATTCACCTCTACAGATATGACACATTGCTGAATACGGGAAGGTTGAGGTTTTAGTTATTTGAATTGTATTCCGATGTTTACTTCCTGTCACTCTGTGTTAATCTATTCGGGAGGTAGTTCACATGGTGTAGTGGCTAAGGTGCTGGACTGCGACATCGTAGTAAGCGGAGTACCAGGTACTTTTCAGAATATCACAATTTTCGACATACATGTCTGGTACCTAAACTTTGACCCCCTGTATACATAACGGTTAAGCACCATGTCGGCGAGGCTTAAACTATGCTAACTACCCACTTGCAGAGAGGTAAGACCCCCTCACACACACACACAAATAGGGTGTCCTAGGTATGACTGTGTGTGATAGTGAGGCTGGGGCTGTAGGATCCTCCGATCGCACCTCTGCGGAGTGGTAAGACTCCTCTTACCCGAATGGAGCCACCTATTAGCTGTGGGCAGTGACTCGTGATGCTCAAGGACGGAATCCTGGTGGCTGAGCTGTCCATGACATGCAACACTCCACTTGGCCTTTACTTAGGTTCGAACTCCAATCGCGCCATTACGTTTACTTTCAAACTAATATCTTTGGCAAAATTATGAACCCGTTCATCACCCAGCTATGGGTTGAATCGTTGTACCACTGCACGTCTACGAAGATAGCTTAGGGATTAAATAACCCATGAATGTTTATATGCCATTAAACAAAGAAACCAAACCAAACCTGACTTTCTAAGCTATTTTTTCAAAAGAGTGTTTGTGAAATATTACACTTCCGTCCAAATGACATTTTCTTTATCCGGTTGTCTATCTATTAATTAGTTTATATACTTATTTGATTATCCTCTCAGCCCACAAGGACTTACTCCGTTATAATTAGATCTTAGGTTGGGGGTATAGTTAAATACTAATAGTCTATACCAGGAGGCGAAACCACCGTTCTTGGTCCAAATAAAAATGTGAAAAATATTTGTTTCCAAGTTATACAGATGTGACAACTAAACCACATTCGCAACAGGAAAGCCCGAACAATAGTCAATGGTTATGTTCCTGCAACACTGGAATATCCCCTTCTTTCACCTATTTGAACCATATAAATGTCTTAACAAATAAACTGAATCTATCGATTAATAAAATATGCATCCATAATGAAATAGGCTTTAGGAATGTTTTGATATGGTCTATAGAAGAAAAAAAAAGCAATGACAAAAAAAACCCAAAAACAAATAGTTCTTATACATATAGGTATTTCCCCAACCCATTCGTTTCAGTATGCGACATAAGGTCGCACGTATGGCTCATCCAAACTTGGATCGAACAAGCTATTCAGTTGTCTTCAAATTCAATGGAATTGCTCTGTGCTAACTTGATCTATCCTTACTATCATAAGAAAGATAAATTATTGTGTATTGGTTTGCTGAAGATCTGATGGGCTCTGAAGATATGATAAGCTACAACAGCGTCCTGTCGAAGGTTGATATGGAAAAAGAAAAAGAGCTCCAAAGATTCCTCGATACCAGTAATACCGTTATCCACAAAATAGAATATGTAACTATATACTGATCTTGTAGTTTCGGTAGAATTAAATACTAACAAATTATATGTATATCAAGTATTATATAGATTGTTTTTGTATATTTTGCATTATTTATTTCGTAGGCAACAATATGATATATGTAATAAAATTACACCTCATTTTTTTATTGCTTAAATAGCTCCTCTTGATTTTTTTTTCGATACGTGGATTTCCACGGGTCCTGTTAGTTAAAACTATTCCTTTCTTTCCTGTATTAAACATTTAAAAACATTAAGTACCCACTTTTTTCTTTCTTATTATTCTTCACTATTCCTGCACTGCATAGCCTATAATAATAATAATGAGTAGATAACAGTAGATATTTTCATATGAATACTGACAATCAATTACTTATGATTATGAAAAGATACAACAAAAGAAAGATTTTCCGGTTCCTTTTATTTTTAATTCCAGTTTTTCATCACCTCGCTTTGTTTAATAACAACGTTTCAGTCTATATATTCGAGGGTTTTCTTCAGGTGTGTATTGTATCTGGATACTTTTAATTCTTGTCTAGTTTTTCATATTATTGTTATCCTTTTACTCTTTGCGAATTTTTCCTTCCCAAACTAGTGTTTTTTTCTCAAAGGCTGTGTAACAGTAGTTTGGTATTCGTAACTGACTACTATTCGCAAAATAGAGTTTCACTGTATCAGTAACTTCCAGACAAAAATGAAGATGTGAGCTCGACTGGCGAAGAAATTGTTTTATTCGCAAAATAACACTCGTCGATTGTTCAACTTTTTTCAACAAGAAACTCTTTTCGCTTCAAATTTGCCTGCTAATACAAATCGTGGTTGCCGCTAACTAACACGTGTCCGTTTGCAGGTGGTGTAAAACGGTGAATGTGCCCTCGCAATTAGACACCGGTGAACAAAGAAAGGGTGGTAACTTGCACTCATTTACAGGCCGAGTGACAGCAAATCTCCTCGTATCTCCAGGATTCTACAAAGTATTTTAACTGGAATAGAGACAATCCTTTATCTCTGAAATTCATAAAATACCAGAAAACCAGAATGCTTGTGCGAAATGAAACCTCACCACCAGATAGTTCAACGTCATTCCTAGGACATGAAGACCCTCAGGCACCGCTTTCTAGCACGTATATGATAAAAAAAAGGTTAGCGGTTGCCATAAGGAAAATAAGGTTAGAGCAATCATATAGGTGCTAGGGCTTGGCGTGACCAGCCGAATAATCGGAGGCCGCCCGTCTAGCCTATGTAAGGGTCAAAGTGGAGTGTTGCATGCCATGGACTGCTCAACCGCCAGGATTCTGTCGTTAAGCATCACGGGTCGCCACCCACGACCAGCATGTGGTCCCATTGGGGGAGTTTTACCCTTCTGCAGAGTACAGTCTGTGTGTTCTAAAGCCCCACCGACAGGACTTCCAGAATGCGTACAGGCTTAAATGTAGTAGTCTAAATAGGAAAGATGAAGATAGAGACGGTTGGTGAGGAAGATTAATGGAAAAACCATGCTGTCGGCACAAGTTGATGATGATGGCAACTAGAGACTGAGTACAGAATGGAAAGTGTTTTTTTTCAAATAAATGAATAAATAAATGAAATAAAAGCTGAAAGATTTTGCACACGCCTAATATCTATATAAAATTGATAATATGTATTTTATATCTTTATATATATTTTTTTATATATGTATATGTATTTATATGCATATATTTTATATATATGTTATATCTTTTTTTTAGTTATTATATGATAATATAATATATTGATAATATAAAATAAATGTTACAGAATGGAAAGTCGCTTTTCAAATAAATAAATGAAATAAAAGCTGTAAAATTTTGCACACACCTAATACTTTCTTTTAAAAAATGCACATAAACACAAATGATTTTGTTTGTTGTTTTTCACTTCGTGAAGTATAATCCTTTAAAAATGTCTGATACAATTCGGCCTGAGGCAGACTTTTTTTTTTTTTGTAACAGTCTGAATTACGTTTTAAAAAATGTTTTACAAGGAAATATTTCGGATTTCAAATGGCTCTTTTTGTACTTTATACCTTTACCTGTTAGTTGCTATAATATGGTATCGAATGCCGAAACAGGAAAACGAAATTGGTTAACCGAATTCAAAGTCTAATCAAAGTTATTTGCATTCTCTTTGCACGAAAAACATTGGAAAATTAGCTCAGTCGGTGGAGCGTCCGCCTAGGAACCACAAGGTTCCTGGTTCGATACCGGCACTCGCAAACACAGCGTATTAGTAGCACAGGGATCTGTGCGGTAAAGTAAGAACTGATGGTAGGTGTGGCACTCCACATCAGACGCAAAAACAATTTCTTTGGTCGGCGCTAGTGGAAAGGGGATAGACTCCTTCGCTGTCTGGCTGATACCGACTTTAGGCCACCTCGACGACTTTACTTTTTTTTGCCAGGCCATTGTTATTGAGTTCGATTCTCATTGGGTACCCCATACTTGTGACCTTGTGCCAAACAAGGCTAAGCTTACTAAATTATCACATCTATCCGTGTTCTTTTCTATGGCCAGAAATCATAACCAAATTTCTTTACATTGACCTTCTTCATTGGCTAACAAAAAGTGTTGGTAGGTTTTTACCCAACTCGTTCACCACGAGTTGGATGTTACACAGGGTCACAAGTATAGAGTACCCAGCGAGGATTGAACTCGCTATTCAGTAGTAATGCATATGTGAGACTAGCTTACTAACCATTACACCACTTTTTACCACTCCAGGTAATTTTGATATTTCAATTGTCAACTGTAGGTTAAATAGCACCACTACTGTTCGTCTACAAGGATGACTTTGGCATTAAATAACTCACAAAGGATATGCCATTAAAAAATATACAATTCCAAACATTTTTTCCGCTAAAATAAAGTCTGAATATAGTGCTATTATGGAATAATACCTTAGGGGAAAGATAGCTTAAACAAAAATAAATGAAGTATGAAGATATTCTTAGACGTACTTAGGGTAATATTTCTCGCTCTTCTCTTTCATTAACAAAAAGTAAAACTAAACCACTTGGTATATTAGCAACTATTAATTATCTGTTCATAAATTTTAATTCTCTCTTTGTACACCTGAAGAAGGGTATAGAATGCATCGACAGAAACGTCATGGTAGCAACAAAACAAAGAATGAGTTAAATAATCTGAACAGCACTAAAAAGATTATCTGAATTTTGTAAATGAGGGTTGATTATTTGTATTGTTTAGATTTTTCGAACTGCTGAAATCATCTTTATTGTAATATATACAACGTTTCGGCTGATGTGCTCTCCGGTTTAACACCTGTGCCCTGTTACGGTTAACGGAATGGGAAAAATCTACCCCAATGGATTAAATCAAGGGTTTGGTTCAAAGTTACATGAAGGTTCAAGAGTTCGACAGAAGAAGGCTGAAGGGCACATCGACCGAAACGTTGTGTATATAACAATAAAAGTTATTTAATGCCAAAGCCATGCTTGTAGAACAGGAGTGATACTATTTAACTTATAGCTGAGGGTGAGGGAGTGCATACGTTTCGCAAGGGTATTATTCCGAAAGTGAACATAATAGCACGATTGGGGTTCGAACTTGCTTATTATGATGTCACAGTCCAACTTGTTAGCCACTACGTCACGGAGACTCTTCTGTGTTTATTTTAGTCTGGTTCATAACCATACGTGTGAATACTTGGTGAATAGAAATTCCTCTACAATAGCAATGCCTTGTCACTTAGCGTGTTAGGCGTGACACGAATCCAAAAATATTACTAATTAATATAAATTTGTTATTTTACGAATAATTGGTTGTTTGACTGTAAAGAGAGACATATATAAAGACAGGGAAGGAGAAAGGGAGGAAGAGAATTAAAGTTGGGTGTGGTGTACCGAATGTACAACGCTGTACTGTAAAACCCATTCTACTAGAGCAGGGATTACCAAACTTTTTTCATGGTGGACCGAATAATTGAAAGAATAACGAGCGCAGGCCGGATAATTGAAAAAAAAAATAACGAGCGCGGGCCACATTATTATTGTGTCCAATACTTGCTAGCCAGAACGAAAGCTCTGAGAAAAAGATGTAAAACAAAATTTATCTTTCTATGTTATATTCATGGATGAGTGGCGTAAGACCCACAAAAACAAATTTAACCAACATATTTATTTTCAAAACATTATCAAAGAACGCTACATTAGTAGAAAGGTTTAGTGAGATTTGTCAAACTGAAGTCTGCCTTTCAAGATATTGTCAATGTTTGGTTTGGAATTGCTATATCCAATCAAGAGAATTGCTTTCAAATGTTTATCAGTCAATTTCGTTCGATGGATTGATTCCGTAGTTAAGTCCATGAAGATTTAGTAAGTTTCAAATGATATTTTAAATCTAAATGGTATCAGAGCGTCTCGCATTCCATACTTTTTAATAAACAAATTCAAGTACCGTCGGCAGGCCTGATAAAATGCCTTCGCAGGCCTATGGACCGTAGTTTGGTGACCCCTGTAATAGAGTAATGATGGAGAACCTGCGGCCTTCTAGACCATCAAGTTTGCCCTTCTGATAGTCTAATACAAAATAATATCACAAAAAGTAATCTAAAAAGTTATGAAAAGGTTAATTTCAATTTCTTTCAGTTGTATGCATTAATCAAATGTTTTTTACATATGATAAACTATGTTACAGTTATAACAGATTGTTTTAAAAACTCCCGACTGGGGGTAGCCTGCTAAGTATAGATGCACTGAATAGACGTGATACGTCGAAACAGGACCGTCTGTAAATGACTATATATATATATATATATAATATATATATATATATCATTTGTAGAAAGAATTATTTGTCTACCACGGTTTCAGTGTTGAATGTACGCCTTCTTCAGGAGGACTAAAGGATTTTAGGTAGCTACATTTTATATATACTTGTTAACATAGGAATTAACTTGTTTTGAATTTATACGGCCCCATACGTCACATAAGCCGGCAGAATACTAACAGGCCTACTCGTTTTATAGTCAATTTATGACTCTTTCGAAAAATCTTAAAGCACAAGCATTTGGCTAGATGGAAACATAAATTCTCCACGAGAAATAGTTTCACTGTAGTATCATCACTATCATTGCCGACCATGACCAGGGAATACATTTCACATTGAAAAGGTTTTTTTTTTTTGATATAACCTGAAATCATAGATAAATTGTTGGTATGTTTGTTTCTATAACTGCATAATTTTAAAATTTTTTGTTTGTTTGTTTGTTTGTTTGTTTATTTATAATCTTTTATTATTACATTTCTGAAGAAAAAAGACAAGTTTGTATATTTTTAAATTTTTTTCCAGAAACAGTTATAAATTGACTATAAAATGAATAGGCCTATTAGAATTCTCCTTATTTAGGTGACATATGGGGCCGTATATATTAGTAGGCCGTGACTTCATCTGTTGGTTTTGAATTCAATTTTCCTTCTCCTAGACTAGTTTATCGACAAAGGCTAGAGAGACAAACCAGTCCAAATATTTTACACGTAAGTTTGGGGGTGGGGGAAGAGATGGATTCATGCCTTTCTCAAGAACGTTAACACGAAATGAAACGCATACATTCTTGATTATGATTTGGACTTGTCGAGTTGGTTTTCCTCGATGATAACCATTACACCCGACCGCGCCTCCAAGGATATATTTCCATATATAAATGAAACAAAAATTATATTTTTCGTGTGTTCTATTTGTGATTTACGTAGTTTAGGGTCATGTTAGTGGAGTGGCCACTTTCGAATGATAGTTTGTATTTACCCAACGTGCAGAATGTGACGCAAGATCAATTTCTAAGCGGAGTTTAACAGGTTGAAATTCAGAGTTTTCCTTCTCCTAGACCGTTTGCCATACTACGGTCAAAGAGTCCAGTCTGCCCTACTATTTACCCAAAGCTGGAGAGAGAATAGTTGGATTCGTACCTTCCCAAATCGTATTGGAGATATGTAAAATGCGACCAATGTTGCCCAGGATTTGAACTCGGCTTCACCGAGTCCATTTTTCACGACAATAACCATTACACCTAAAGCACCTTCATTATAATGATAGCAATTAAGCCATTCTTAATCAATAGTTAATCAGTTCTACATATTACCTTACTCTTGTAACCAGATTAATCTAATGTTAGTAAATTTTTAGGGTCATAATATTTGGATCAGCCAGTAGGGATTGAAGTGGCTACTAGAGAGAATGCATTTTGGAACTAGGCTGACTCCGTAAGCAAATTAAAAATATTCTGAATCCGGACCCACAATCCTGGAATTTTGGATTTTCAATTTTTAATTACTGTGATTGTTTTTGGCGATTTTTACGCGATAGTTTGCGACGAATTTTTGTACGAGATCACATTTTATAACTTAGAAATAAATTTGAAAATAATAGAAATTAATAAAATTTATCATATACTGAATGCATGAAGTATCATTAATGGCTGAATATCCAGTCAAGACCCTTCGAAGGAGTTAGCTAATTAATAGGGCGGATTTTAAACTAGTAATACAAATAATTTCGATCCTCACTTAATGCCCTAATACCATAACTAACTTATTGTACGAAGACTTTCTGAAAAGTTCGAAAGTCCATTACCGTTTTTGTTTTGTTTCTCTCTCTCTCTCTCTCTCTCTCTCTCTCTCTCTATATATATATATATATATAAGAGAGAGAGAGAGAGAGAGAAGAGAGAGAGAGAGAGAGGGGGCGCGTGGGCTAGTGGTTAGAGTCGTGGAAAATGGACTCTTCGAGTTCAATTCCTAGACGAAGCTGTTGCCATTTCACATAGCGCTAATACCCTTGGGAAATGTATGAATCCATATATTCTCCCTCCAGCTATGGGTTAAATAGTAGGGCAGAATGGGCCCTTCAGCCTTGGGTAGGTAACCAGTCTAGGAGAGGGATAACTCTGAATTCAAAATTCCTGAGGTCGGTCGTTGATTGGGTTTGTGGCAACCCTTGATGCACCAATTCTTTCCTATCGACTGTGCCAAAAAGTGTGGATGGTCCAACGCAAGCCTTCACCACTATAAACAAATCACTGTGTGGGTGTTCATTGTATGAACCCTCATGCGTAGAAAATCGACGAGAGAGTCCATAATATATATATTTTAAATCAAATAATTAGTAAAACTTCAGAAAGGATGTCCCATCCCCATTGAAAGATTGAGTTTTAAAAAATTGAGTTTATATATTTTTTTAAATTAATACTCATCAAGAATATGAGAAAAGCCGGCTAACTATCGTTCTATCAGAGGTTCCTTTCGTGAATACAATTCTAGAGTTAAGCCTATAACGTAACTACCGGAAATATGCAAACTGTTTATTAATTTAAAAAAGGATTTGTGATGTATGAATAAATATAAATATTCATCCCAAAGTTAATAGTAATATGATATCCTATATTTATTGACCGAAGATGAACTTGTACAACAAATACAATCTTAAAATAATTATACACTTGTCAAATAGAACATATCACGTTGTTGAATGCCTCTAATTCAGATTGACACTATCATGTGTGTATGTACACAATTTATTTTGTCTCCTTCTACACTTTCAAATTCTTTTCTTTTCTTTTTTATCATTATTAAGTTTCTTCTTCTTCAAGGAAATAGTAAAGTGACTGGCATAATTTTATTCAATTTTGTTTCATGAATATTGAAAGAAATTTAAAACGTTCAGAAAGATTTTAATGGTCATTTTTTTCTCTCTCTGAACCTGTGGCATAGTGGTTAACGAGCAGGAATACGATATCGAAGTAAGCGAATTCGAGTTTGGTTTGGTTTGGTTTGGTTTGGTTTATTTTACGGAATATCAACCTCGGTGGGTCATTTAATGCCGACAAAGTTTTGAAATGTTCATTTTTAATAGATACTCAATTTTTATAAACTCATGTTTTTCTATTTAACCCATAGATGGGACCCTAACAGGTACTACCACTCCGGGTCAGAGTGGACCTAGGGGCAATGGTGATGAAGAAGTACTCCACATTCCCCAGAGCTCCAGAATTGGAACTAAGCGAATTCGAACTCTAGTTGTGCTATTACTTTTAATTTCTGACTAATACCTTAGGGAAATGTACGAATACCCTCATCTCCCCAGCTATGGGCTAAATAGTACAACTAAAGCTTTTCTACAGAGATGGCTTTGGCATTAAATAACACACGGAGGTTTATATGCCATTAAACAACCAATAAACCAACCAAATCTAAACCTCTTGCCATGGAACACACTAGTAAACTCTACTAAAAAGAGAAATAACAATTTTGCTTTCAATGTTATACAAGTAAAATAGTGAAAATATTTTCCTATAACTACGGTATTTTGGATATTTTATCATTCATTTCAGAGAGAGAGAGAGAGAGAGAGAGAGAGAGAGAGAGAGAGAGAGAGAGAGAACAGGTGTGTGTGTGTGATTTGAGAAGACACAAGAACTGACTTTATGTATGGCTTCTCTACGCAGAGCACTGGTAAGTGGTGTAAAATAACTCGCTTGATCACAGACAGCACCGTCTGCCTCGCCGAAAAGGTGTAAGGTCTGAGTTTATAGCCTGGTGCCTGAGGCGACTCTGATTCCTTTCCTTTGACATTGATTTTCGAAAAATTATAATTTGATCTTTTTTTTTTTTTTTTCATTAAACGTTCTTTTTTAGTAACAGATGTTAGATTTTTGACTTAAGATCAAAACATTTCTGGGGTTAGGTTATATTTTGGGTGTTATTTGTTTTATCTTTTAACCTCAATACGCGTCGTCTTCTATTTGTTATTCATCAGGCTGAAAATGAATAAAGGAAGGAAAAAGAGACAAAGAGATCGAGAGATACTTTCAAAACTCAACTTTATTTCCAGGTTCACAGTTATCTCTTAGAGAGGAATTTTCTTCCCGAGTAAGCAATGGCCGTGTTCCTAGTTCCAGATAGATCTCTCTCAAGTTTATTTTTTGACACCAGGAACCCCTCTTTTTCCGATCATCCTTGTAGAATAATCATACTAAGTACCAATTACCGTCGAATTGATAAGACAAGGCAACAAGTAGCCGTAACTCAATACGGATCTAATCTTATTGCAATCCTACTGCAGAATACCAGAGTATTTATGAAACCTCATAACATCATAGAAACTAAGCAGCCAATCAGTACTCAAGGAATGGAATCACCCAAATACATGAATGGACTATTCTTGAGTTTCATAAGTACTAGCTGTCTTGGGCACTAGTTCAGTTGTACTTAACCAGTTGCTGTTGTCCAAACCAACAGTATACTGACTGACTTCAATAATCCTCAAAATATTCTTCCTGTCAGAGGCCTCCTGGGTTGATTTTTATTTTTGTATTTGTTTATCTTATTTTATTGTGTTTTGATCTGGTTTTATTTACTATTAATTATTTATTTTTAAAATAGGGTAAAAAAGCCGCCACAGCAAAGAGAACCAGAAGGAAGGAGAGACAACAACAACCCCAGCAAGCATTACTATTTGTATGCAGTCACTGAACCAGAGATTGCCATTCAAAAATTATCCCGTTCAGCCACTCGCGCGGATGCAGTTTTGGAAAAAAATTGGAAACTACATCATCGTCTTTAATAGACGGAAGGATGCCAACCACATTTCATTATCATACATTACTTAATTATCCAATCCAAAAAAAAAATGCCGTAAAAAAATCGTTTTAGTCCTTTTGTATTTATGTCCGCTTGGCATTTATCCGTGTTTTGAAACCATTCAGACTTTTTTCTATTTACCATGAATATATGTACAAAGATTCTTTTTCTTTTCTATTTCTTTTTTTTTTTTTTTTTTTTTCATCTTAAGTTTGATATAAGAAGATAGAAAAAAGGGGCGGTGCCAAATGTGACCTAACAAATAAATAAATATGTGTACAATCTTTTATACTTTCATTTTTTTTTAAATGACAGATGCCTGTGTACTCGAATAATTATATTCTTTTTTTTTTCGGGTAAACCAAAGCCGGGCCCTGGGCTACATTTCTAGTGGTCGTCAAAACGAGCTTAACTAACACGTGCACTTGGGCACCTCGCACGGTGTAATGGTTATCAAGCGAGACTATCAGACTATAATTTATGAGTTCAATTCTTACCGTGTGTTCCATAATTGTGGCCTTGTGCTAAGCCAGGTTTCGCAAAATACATCTTTCTGATGAAAAGGATGGAGTCATTTTTCTGTGATCATTAAATATTTCGGGTCTTTCAACGTCATATTTTCTTCCCCAGGCGACCCAATCAGGGCTGATCAAACCCTGATTTCCCCACCCAAGTAATAGACTTTCTCAAATCTCGCCTTTTTTTTTTTTTTAAATTGGTACACTATTGACCGTTTAGATAGTTCTGTAGCTTTATACTTTTGGTCATGTGACCTCCAGCCAATGGTAAATTTCAACTAATATGTGCAATTCATTATTTTTCAATGAGATGATAAAAATATTTCGGCGCGTGCGTGTGTGTGTGGAGTTTTGCTCGACAGAACTTGTAACAACAGAAATAGTGATACTTTTGAAAAGCCTTCATACCAAAGGGAAGTAACTCTCAAGTTTTAAATATATCCTGATAAAATTTATACACATTTTTATTTGTATGGCTACTTATTTATCTTAGTGTTAACGCTACCTTGTATCATCCTTTGCCAGAAATTAATGGCTTTAGAGTTTTCTCTTAAATGTCCGGGGTTTTTTAAAAGAAATCCTGCAACATTAAAAGATGTATCGAGATTAAATATAAGAAAAAAAACACAGACTTTGAAAACAAAAACAACCATTTTTGATAAGGCATGATTTTCTTTAAAATTCTCAGAAATAAATTTTAAAAATCGTTAATTTCTTAGAATTTTCTTTTCCTTGTTTTGGTATCTTAATTTATGATTAGTTCTTTACTAATGATTTTTCGCTACGACTAAAGGAACTTTGACAATAACTACCAAGGAAAATAATCACTTCCCGTGTGTTTCTAAGCGATTGAAGTTTCATTAAAATTTGTGACAATAATAAAAAATGGTTAAGTATTTTCATTGTTTTTGTGTTTGTTTTGTTTTTTGTCCAATATTGTATCATCAGATTATTCCCTTGTATTAACACAGGCAAAATGATAAATATCATAAGGACAGGGAATGATTCAAGTTCACAAAACATTTTTAATTAGTAGAATGCATATAGATCACAAATTTTTTTTGCAGTATTATCTCAATACACAGATCAATAAACAGAATTTCAATAATTGTTTTCTTAAGGTCTGTTCTATAAAAGTGGTTATGCTCAGCGGCATTGTCAGAAGTTACGTTGGAACTGTATCCATAAGTTAAGAAAATCGGACGAGAAAATCTCTATTTTCTGATTACTTAATAAATGCCACATTGTGGAGCAAGATTTATCTCACATACCGTTATTTCTAGTATAAGTTCGATCTTCAATTGATATCCCATGCATGTGACCTTGTGTCAGTCTGAGTATTTTCTACTGCGCGATAGTTAGCAACGCGTCTATCAACAAAGGTTGGACCATGAGTACTCTCGCGGTAAGCTCGAGAAACGGTAACACGAGAGTTGGGGATTTGAAAGAGAGTCAGTTATTCAGAGTTATTAACCGGCATAGGACAAGTAAGGAACTTAAATTTTGAGGGCGGGCTACAGTTTACCAAAACATTAGCAATTGCTTCATCGACTCAAAAATAACACTTAACGTCTTCCTGGTTTGAGACCGGTCTAAAGCGAGGCTTAAACACTGTAATAAAGTGAGTGGTATTTTTCTTGGACCACGTGTCTGACCTTTGCCTTTTCTATGAATTCGTTATCATCTATTCATTTCGTCTTTGCGGCAACTTTTGTTGAGGCACAGAAATGTGACTATATTCTTCTCTAATAATGAATGCGAATGTCAGTGTAGCCGCGTGTCAGTGTGTCACATTCTTTCAACTTTACTCCTAGAGGCTGTTGCCTAACATATCATACCATTTTGGAATTAGGCTGACTCCGTGAGCAAATTAGAAATATTCTAAATCCGGACCCGCAATCCTGGAATTTTGGATTCCCAAGTTTTAATTACTGCGATTGTTTTGGCAATTTTTACGTGATTTTTTTGCGACGAATGTTTGTACGATAATATATTTTGTAACTTAGAAATAAATTTAAGAATAATAGAAATTAATAAAATTTATCATATACTGAATGCATGAAGTATCATTAATGGGCTGAATATCCAGTCAAGACCCCTTCGAAGGAGTTAGCTAATTACCGCCCGATAGGGCGGATTTTAAACTTGTAATACAAATAATTTCGATCCTCACTTAATGCCCTAATACCATAACTAACTTATTGTACGAAGACTTTCTGAAAAGTTCGAAGTCCAACCAAAATGAAATTACCTTATATATATATATTGATTTAAAAAATCAAATGGTTAAAGAAACTTCATAAAGGAAACATCCCCATTGAAACATTGTGTTTAAAAAAATTGAGTTTATATTTTTTTAATTGAATACTCATCATAAATAAATAAAACAAAATGTCTTCGCATAAAATAACCCAACAATGGTTGACATGCCATAAATCTAACCAACCGAACTCCTTGATAATGATCATGAAAACCTGTGTATCTAACCAACAAAACGATTATATTTAAAGAATCAGACAACACACACACCCACACCACACACACAAACACACACACACACACACTCATACACACAAACACAAACACACACACTCATACACACAAACACAAACACACACATATATATATATAGTCAGTCCAATCAAAGAACCAAAATCTTTTTTGTCTTTCAGGACTGTTATGTAACAATCTTCTTATATCTACTTCATATACATACATATTTACCGAAACCTTTGCACGAGTAGGATATGACACAAGTTCAATTTCTTAAGCAGAATTTAACAGGTTTTAATTAATTTTCCTTGTTCCTGACTGATTGCCTACTCAAGGTTAAAAAGCCCGGCCTGTCCTACTATTTATCCATTGCAGAAGGGAGATCTGGATACATACCTTTCCAAAGTGTATTAGCGCTATGCGAAACCCAAACAGCCTCGTCAAATATTTAAACTCGTCTCGCCGTATCCATTTCCCTCCACGATAACCATTACACCACGCTCATCCAGTAAACTACTTTCTATAACTTCTCATAACTCGTAAGTTTAATAGACTTATTTTAAGTTCCTAAATACTTCGTGTATATTTCATCTAAAGAAATGGTTGGAACTCGTAGAATAGTCTCCAAGAACCTAGAAAATGTGAACTGGATATCAGAGGAATAATGAAGATTATCTAGGACACAGCTTCAGTGTTTCTCAATCGGGGGCCATATGGCATCCCGAACACCATATAACGATTTTTGGGTACAGGTGAGCAAAAAATCTTTATTTATGAAAATAGAATAGAATTTTAAAATATTGAATGTCTAAGGGTGGTATCCACCAGAGTAAAATAGGAATCAAATAGGTCCATAGATAAAAAAAGAAAAAAGAAAAAGAGATCCTCTGCACTACGCTTGATGTGTCGTCTTAAAGTAGACCACAAAATAAATTTAAGTTCGACAGACAGACAGACAGACAGAGAATTATTAGAATTAGTAAATTTGTGGGGATTAAAATAAATTTAAGATAAGAAATAACAGACTTCCATGAGCCTTCACACCGGAAGAACCCTCCGAGCATGTGCAGGAAAAAGGACCCACTTCCGACCGACAAGATAATCTCTTGGTCATTCGGACTTATCAAATAAGATGGGGTTAAAAGCAAACCCAAGGAATATGCACCAAGAATAACCAGCTAGACTACAACCTAAAACATTAAACCTCTCTCCACTCCACAAATTTTCTGTACTAAGTACATAAGGAACTTCCTATAACTCGAAAAGTACAGTACCATAGCGAGAAAACCACAAAGTAAAGTATAGTTATTTACTAAATTTATCTTTTTCTGGCACAAGGCTACAATTGTGAAGCACTCACTGAAGATCGTGCTCACTGCATCAATTTTTAACTTGATAATCACTATTCCACAACTGTGCGTAAACCACTGAGGTGTTCGAACCCAACAAAAATGTTTGGGAAAAAAATCAATGAGAACTTTTAAATAAATAAATTTTACTTTTGGCGAGAAAACAAAGTTTGATATGAATAGTAATGAATATTAGTACTCATATTTAGTAAGTTCGTTTTAATTTGATACAATGAAAAAGTATATATATATATATATATATATATATATATATATATATATATATATATATTATTATAATGGAGATTGTGGGTTTGTATATCTGTAACCGAAACTATATTACTATTCAAGTCACAATTCCCTTTGTTATTACATCACATTCTCCATGATTTTATTTTTTATTTAAACCTCAATTATTAATAAAATTGTTTTACATCATTAAGACTGTTGACCATATCTACATACTAACAACATGCAATTGTATTTATATATACAAGAAAATAGCGGTTTACAGTGTGAATTGGAGGCTAATTTGCATATTGATCTTAAAAATTTGATTTTAATAAATATATGCTTAGTATTATTGATTTCTAATTGTTTGGTTTTATATTAATGAATATGAGCAAAAATCTCGGTGATAAATCTTAAAAGAAATCCATTAACAAGAAGAAATAACTGTAATATTATTCTTTACTTCCTATTTTAACTAAATAGTTAAATTATGAAAATTTACCAATGAAAGACGGGAGTAAGGGAAAATGATAGAAGAGTTAGTTTCAAAGTTGTTCTATTTTTCAATCATACCCCCTCTGTACCAAATATTTTTTATCTGAATTCTTATTCAGTTTCATTAGCCTTTCTAATTTAACATATTTTATTATATTAAAACTTAAATACTTGCACCCGGAGGGTGCATATATTTGCTAGTATATATATATATATATATATATATATATATATATATGTGTGTATGTGTGTGTGTGTGTGTGTGTGTGTGTGTGTGATAAAACAAAATATTAAGAAAATTCGACAAAATTTAACAAATATAAAAGGAAAGGTGAATAAACAACACAAACAATTGATTCAATTAATATTTCATCACTAAATCTCAAAACTGAGACGAAATATCAATTGAATTGTCTGTTGTTTATTCGCCTGCCTTTCTGTTTTACACACATATATATATATATATTATATATATATATATATATATATATATATGAGAGAGAGAGAGAGATTGTGTTTCATCAATCCACATTGATGGGAAAATCTGCCTTGAAAATCAGCATTTGAAATATTTCGACTATAGTCTTGTAAAATATCGCCGAGATGCATCAAGGATGATAATTGGTGATGTTACACCAGTATCCTTACATATTTCGGGTTTCGCAACATTATATCTGTTCCACCGGTAGACCTGGCATGTTATTAGACCGCCTCCTTTCCAGATTCGCTCTATGTATTTTACGAATAGACCATATATTCTTATATAAATATTGGGATGTGGAGAAATACACAATTATCTTGATCAACTATGCAAATGTTCCTTTGTGGGCATACAAATTGATGGAAAGTTCTCAGTCCATCCAATAAGGGAATTGCTTCTTTAATTTTATTTTCTTTATGCCAAATGTACAGCGGAATTAATATTTGAAATAACTCAACATCTAATGACTCTAGATCAGTGGTTCTCAACATGGGGTCATATGCCCTCCGGGGGGACCTTATAACATTTTTTAGTGTTTAGGCAAGCAACAAATATTTAATTATAAAAATAGAATATGACCTTTAAACATCGAATGGCTATGGGGTTCCACCAGAGTAAAATAGGAATCAAAGGAGTCCATAGTCCAAGAGAGTATATATTTTTATTATAATGGAGATTCGATGTCTGTCTGTAACCGAAACTACGTCACTGACTACGTTACAATAACCCCGGGAATTGCGTAACTTTATCAATGGGTATTTAATTTATAGTCAAAATCATTAATTCATAGAATAAATTTTATTTATTTATCGATGTCTATGAAAATATGTGTTAGATTCGCCTCAAAACACTACATGTTGTAAGTGCGTTTAAAATCCCGCAATGTGTCTCACTAAGAAATAAAGGTTTACATAATATGTGGTGTGGTTAACTCGCATATTGGTTTTAATAAAACAGGTTTTAATAAATAATTACTTGGTGTTATTGATCTCTAATGTTATTATTTTATTGTCGAACGTATTAAAATCAATCCCATGAATGCTTTTATATAGAAACCCATTAAAATATAATTAGAATAAGTATAATCTTTTTATATGCGTTCTTATTTAATTTCGTTAGTCTTTCTAATTTGATATATTTCATTACATTAAAACTGAGAGGGCGCATATTCTTGGTAGTTCTTGTAATTAATATAGTAATTCTCAAAACCTATATCATTAATTAAAATGTGAAACAAAAACAAATATTTGTCAAATAAACAATCTAGCAAATACTTTTTCTTTTGTGTCTGTCTGTCAGTTAAACGACTGTTATTTACTTGCTCATTCGTAAAAAAAAATCTTTTCAAAAATCTGCTACTACCAGTAAAAAAAAAGAAAGAAAAAAAAGGTTAAAAAAGAAAAAAAAACATCTATACAGTAAATTAGTATTTATTTTTCTATTCCCACGCTTTTTGAATCTCCCCTTGCAGGTTAACCTTAATCTTATTAAGCGAGCTTCACCAAAGTCCTGTTATGCTGACCCACGAACCGCTGTTTGTGCACATCTTTCTTGCTCCCTATTATATCCTCTAGGATCAGTAAGTCTTCTCTAAATATGTAGAAGTCTAATTACAAATTTGATTTAAAATTAAAACTCATTCTATTAACTCTTTCCTCATTTTCTTACACTAAGTTTTCTTCTTCTTCTTCTTCTTCTTTCCTTTCACCTTCTCTTAATTCTTCCCTACCCATCCTCCCTTTTGTACTGTCTTCCTCCCCTTGTTTTTCTTTGCATACTCTTGTTTTTTCTTCCTCTTCCTCCTCTTTTCCAATTTCTCTTCTTAATTGTACTCTCCTTTCCTCCACATTCACCTCATCTTCTGAGGGGGAATCCTCGTAGCGCAGTAGCTAAGGTACTGGATTGTAACATTGCAGTAAGCGAGTTCGAACTCTAGACGCTTTTTCACGTTACCTTTCACACAAATAACCTTGGGGAAGGTAGAAAACCCTCACCCCAGCTGTGGGCTAAATAGTACTTCTACTTTTCTTCTACAAGGTTAATTTCGGCATTAGATAACCCATGAAGGTTGATATGCCATTAAACAAAGAAACCAAACCAAAACTCACCCTTCTCGTCTCGTCCTACTCCTCTTTCTCTCTTCATCATCATCTTCGTCTTTTTTTATCTTCCTTTTTTATTTATTTTATTTTATTTATTTACTTATGTATTTATTTCAGCTTCCTATCCTCTTTCAAAAGAATCTGTCCAACAGTTTTGATATCGAAACTGATATTATCATGGATGGACATTTTTCATTTCAAAACGTTTTTAACAAACATCTATTATTTGTAATAATCAAAGAGTTTCTTAGATGAAGCATGTCTCCTGGGGAACGGGTAAAAGAATTGTTCAGTCCTGTCAGCATTTCCCTTGAAGGGCACCTCTAACGCCCTGAAATAAACCCATCCCTTACTCAAAGAAGCCCCCTGGAACTGAGCTGTTCATTTTTAGACCCCCCTCCCCACCCACCGGCATGACTACTAGATGAAAAGTTTCGAGATTTAACCAACCCCATAGTTTTGGATTATGACACAAGATGTTTATCCTTTTTCAAAAGAATCTACCAGAGAGTTTTGATATCGAAACTGGTGAAATTATTATTGGTGGACATTTTTCATTTCAAAACATTTTTTAGCAAACATCTATTATTTGTAATAGTCAACGAGATGAGGTTTTGTCATTACCAACATTTTCTACTAGTCTTCCATTCGCAGATCCAATTCTACCGAATAGTGTGTTCGATCCTTGCTGAATCCTCCGTACTTGCGACCTTGTATCACATCCTACCCATCTTGAATGGGTTGGATAAATACTTACAAGTCTTTCGTTCATCATAAAAAGAGTGCAAGTACAGATCTTGCCGGAGGGTTAGTAACTATCAGAGAAGTAAGATAAAAAGAAACAGAAATAAGATTTTAAAAACTACAGTCAATAATAATAATAATAATAATAATAATAATAATAATAATAATAATCTTGTCAACTGGTAGATTTTTCAGTCCCAGCAGATCACGAGATGAAGATGAAAGAAAACGAGAAGATAAACAAATACCTATACTTTGCCAGAGAGTTGGAAAAAAACTGTGGAATATGAGGATGAAAGTGATACCAATTGTAATTGGTGCACTAGGAACAGTCCCAAAAAGCTAGGAAGAAAAGACTGGAGGAACTGGAAATCAGAGGAAGAACTGAGACCATCTAGACAACAGCATTGCTGAAATCGGATAGAATACTTAGAAAAGTCCTGTAGAACTGAGGAGACTTGTTGTCCCTCAGACTCCAGTGAAATACCGTCAGCTACCGCTGGTGTGAGTTCCAGTAGATCACAGGGTGAAGATGAAGGAAAACGAAAAGATGGACAAATATCTGGACCTTGCCAGAGAACTGAAAAAGCTAGGGAATATGAAAGTCAAAGTGATACCAATTGTAGTTGGTGCACTTGGAACGGTTCCAAACAGCTTGGGAAAAAGACTGGAAAATCTGGAAATCAGAGGAAAAATTGAGACCATCCAGAATACTGCACTGCTGCAATCTGTCAGAATGCTCAGAAGAGTCCTAGAGATCCGAGGAGACTTGTTGTCACTCAGATTCTAGGGAAATACCATTCACCATACAGGGTATGTGGAAACAGAGATAAGACGATCAACCATGTCTTAAGTGAATACAGAAAACTAGCACAATGAGATTACAAGGCTAGGCACGACTGGGTTGGAAAAGTGATCCACTGGGAATTGTGCAAAAAATTAAATTTTGACATACAACAAAATGGTATATACACCAACCAGAATCTGTTCTTGAGAATGAAACGCATAAAATTCTCTGGAACTTTGAGATAAAGACGGATCACCTTATCCCAGACATAGTATTGATTAACAAGAAAAATATAACTTGTCGATTAGTATATTTTGAAGTCCCAGCAGACTACAGGGGGAAGATGTAAGAAAACGAAAAGATAGACAAATACTGGAACCTTGCTAGAGAATTTAAAAAACTGTGAAATATGAGGGTGAAAGTCATACCAATTGTAGTTGGTGCCTTTGGAGATGGCGTCTGCTTCCAAGTACTTGTAATTCTCTTTTTCTCCGAGGGATCATATATTTTCCTGATTAGGAAGTTCTATTCTTTCTGTTGTTTCCCTTGTTCCCTTTTCATTTCGAGCATGACACACTTTTTGATTCCAAATTCAATTCCTATATACCGGCTGTAAGATATGCGAACATCAACACCAACACATGGGAAGTTGGTGCAGAAAACCGAGCAGCCTGGCGCCTCCTTGTCAAACAAGGCATGAAAAGGGGTGAAAATGAGAGGAAAGAAGCCGCCACAGAAAAGAGAACCAGAAGGAAGGAGAGACAACAGCAACTCCAGAAAGCATCACTGTTTGTTTGCAGTAACTGCACCAGAGATTGCCATTCAAAAATTGGCCTGTTCAGTCACTCACGCAGATGCAGTAAAAATGGACACAACGACATCATCTTTAGCAGACGGTAGGATGCCAACAACGTATTATTATGATCTGTAGAAAGTTTTTCCAGTTGATTTTCATTTTTGGTAAATGTCTTGATATCATCCGTGCATATAAAGATGTGATTTTGTAAATTTGTAACTCCCTGTGAATTTTCTGAGTATGTAATTGAGCGGCATCATTGCTATAAAAATAGCAGTAGTGAGAAGGGAGTCTCCCTGGAAGATGCATCTTTGAATTACAATTGGTATCATCTGCACTCTCATGTTCCACGCTGATTTTAGTTCTCTGGCAAGGTCCAAGTATTTCTCTATATATTTGTTTTCTTTCATTTTCACTCAGTGGTCCACCGGAACGTCAAAATCCACCAGATTACAAGTTCTTTTTTTCTTGTTGATCAACACTAGGTCTGGTCTTCTGGCCAGGATGAGGTGATCCGTCTGTATCCCAATTTCGATAATTTATATTCTTGCACAATTCACAGTTAGATCACCTTCCCACTCACTGTCTACTCTTGTATTCTTTTTTTTTAATTTTTGGTGGGTGGGGGTGATGTATATTTAATTTGCCTATAGAATTAATAAGTTATTTTCAAATTTGTATGATTTTAATTTTTTTAAATAAATGTATAAAAATATAATGATGTTTTATTCAAACCATGATATATTTAGTTCATATATTAAGATAAAATTGATTTTTGTAGATCCCGTTGGCACTGGGCTACTCTCTCTCTCTCTCTCTCTCTCTCTCTCTCTCTCTCTCTCTCTCTCTCTCTCTCTCCGAAATGATATGGCTTCCGTAACATTAAACTTGCTTCACTATAAAGTTTCTAGCTCTTGTCACAGGATGATTTCCACAAAATGACTAATTTTGCTCCCAATGTTCTGATTGTATGCATATTAATAAATTAGTAATTTCATGTATATTAATCAATTTGGTAGAAATAATTTCCATTAACTTCATGTGTATTAATAAATACTGGCGGTTGACCCTCAACTACCGCCTTCTAGCACCTATATGATAAAAAGAGAATAAAAAGAAGAGCACTTGGAAGAATACGACTGGAACAATCATATAGGTGCTAGGGCTTTATATGACTAGCCAATTGATTGGATGAGGCCTCTCCGACCGACCGACGAGCCCAAGTAAGGGCCGAAGTGACCTTTTTCATATCACAGGACCACTTAATACCCGGGTTACTGACCGCTCAGCCACCACAATTCTGTCTTCAAGTATTACGAGTGGCCACCCACGGCCAACAGTTGGGTCAATTGGGAAGGGATGTAGAGGTGGAATCGGTGTGTTCTATTGTCTCCCCTGACAGCGCAGTTATATAATCGGTTGTTTTTAAAACAAGTGGGGATTTTCATTTGAAGTTTTACAAATCAAACAACGAATATAAAATATAATATGTAATTGGAATTATAACCCATAAAATAGGTAATCTGCAGAGTTTCTGTCGTGAATTTATTTATTTAAATTTATTTAAATTTAAAATTGAATTAATACGAAATATGATCTACAAAAAATATCCAAGCCTATAAAATAGAAGAATCACAATTATTCAAGTTGTATATTAATTCATTAATGTAGAAATAAGGACGACTTCATACGTAACGTTCCCTTGTGAACACCTGTACATGGACACAACCACGCTTGAGCGCCCCTCGAGGCGGTGGTCCAGTGGCTTCGGTCCTGGACCGTGGAAGTAATTAACAGCGTTGATCCCAGGGGGCTATCCCCCCAGGCAATACCTGCCCCCTTGATTTAAAGGGCTGGGTTTATTGCCCAGCGCTTGAGGCGCCCCCTTGAGGGAAAATGTCGATGGGATCAACGCATTTTTGCATCTACCCCCCATGAGTCTCGGGTCGTGGGTGGGCCCACATTAACATGTCCTTGTGTCACACTCTCATAAGTAGAATGAGTGGTGAATGTCCTATACAAGGACACATCAGAGTCTGTTCGGATACTGGATGTCGTCAATAGGACTTGCCAGAAGCGATGACCTATAGGGATGGGTGTAGTAAGATGTTAAATAGATTTTTTGTCAATTTTCCAAGCGAATTTACTTTTAGAATAATCAAGATATTCCGTTTTGAAGAATTCATTTATTTATTGTAAATCTGGTTAGGTATTAAATCCTATATATATATATATATATATATATATATATATATATATATAAAATATTTCGATGTGTTAAAAATCTTCTTCAGAGCATATGTTGTGTTAATAAGAAGACAGTTTATGAAAATTGTGACCGTTTCGTGACGCGATATTATTAACACAACATATGCTCTGAAGAAGGTTTTTGACGAATCGAAATATCGCAGTATCAGTATTAAAAAAACAACTTTATTTGAACAACATCTGTGTGATTTTCATATTATCTTACCCATATATATATATATATATATATATATATATATATATATATATATAATATATATATTTGTGTGTGTGTGTGTGTGTGTGTGTGTGTGTGTGTGTGTGTGTGTGTGTGTGTTTACAGAACTTTACATCAAAATATAGTCTGAAGATTTGGCTAATTACAATTTTCAACTGAGAGAGTAACCCGAAAATATTTTATTGTAATCTATGAGTATAATGTTCTGAATGTACTAAACTAAGTATAATAAACTATGTTTTTATTAGAGTATACTAAACTAAATGCCCATCAGAGCTTCATAATATTCTCAGACTTCCAATTCTAAGTGCTAAGAAAACACAGAAGCAACTAATAACCGACCTTATGAACAGACTAGATAACCTGCATAACACGAACACATCCTCCTGTGGTGGATTGTAAGACATATAGGCATCAAAAGAGCTGATTCAGCAGCCAAATTATCCATAAAATTGATCATAGATTTTTTTAAATATCAAAATCCCTAAAACAGACATGAAAACACAAATAAACTTGCCAGACTCTATAAAAACTGATCTTCACTGGACATTCTATTTTTGTAACCTTGTGTCAGACTTAGCTAAGTTTAGTAAATATTGATTTGTTTAGTTAGTTCACCTACCCCTTCCTAAAAGACTTATTCAACTTTATGAATAAACATTGAAATAGTCACAAACAAAATCAATCACAATCCTTGTTTATCGATTGAGTATAAATTACCAACGAAAAAGGTTTTTCAGGATTTTCTTTATCTTCTCTATTTAAATATTATCTGGTGTACAAGTTTCTGTATATATATTCATCATCGTGTCAATATGAAAGAGTTCAATATACCGTTGAAATAGAACCATTCATCATTTAAACAAGATTTAATTGGAATAGTGACAAGCAAATTAATTATCAGTCGAAAAATAATCAAAGCAGTGATAGAATCTAAACTTTAACGCTCGTCCTGTCAGCTGGACTTAGAATACGTTAACTGTATCCACTAAATATGGGTTAGAACCCCTCCTAAAAAAAAACAAGAAATATCCTTGGAATGAAACTAAACTACATCTGATACTGAGGTTCCAGTTATGAAGCTCTAGAGAATTTGGAGTCCCCCTTCAGAGCCATTAATCCCAGGTTCACCATGACCCGGAGTTATAGTAAGTTTTAGAGTCCCATGTATGGATCAGAGAGATCTGTTTGCAAATTATTTGTATTAGACAGGAACACTTGATGTCATATAATCGTGTGCAAAATAAAAACTCTTGAGAAACTACACAAAAATGTAAATACAGGGTGAACTATAACATAATAACTGATACATAAAAAATTGATCATTTAGTCTTTTGAATCATAAAATGAAAATTTTTAGCTATTTTCGAAAAATTATATCTTGTAAATTGCCTCCTTTTTCAGGGATACAAAGTTGTACCTTAATTTAACAACTTTGTATGACTTTGCTCAAGATTTCCGAGGTCAGTCATCTTATATCTGCACGAATATTATTTTTGAGCTGTAACAATGTCTAAAACTCAAATATACACAAAAAAATTTTTTAAAACACACACAAAAGAAAAACACAAAAAACACAAAAAGAAGTTAGTCAGAGTGACCATTTGAATTCTGAATTCCTTCTACCACCAAAAATTTATTTTTTTGAAATTATAAACCCCTATTATAAAATTCTATTATTTTGATTTGTTCTTTCATTTTATAATTTGACATTTTCAATTAGCTCATGATACTCATAATATCTGAAAAATAATTTAAGAGTGAGATTAAAAACAAGACATTTATGATTTTTAATGTATGAATCATATTTTTAGATATGTATCTATCAGTATTTTGTGAACCATCCTGTATAAATATAATATGTTACCCAATTCTGTAACCTCAAGGGTGAAATAACCTCTGACGGGTTGACATGCCGTTAAAATCAATCAGTCAATAAACTTTAAATTGACAACTGTCTTATTCAATGTATTTTTTTAAAACTAACTTTCCTTTAAGATCTTTTAAATGATTTTAATGCATTAATGTTACTTAAAAAGAGGGCTCTCCTACGTATTGGCTAACGTACCGGAATGTGAAATCGTTGTAAGTTAGTTCAAATACCAGTCTTGCTATTATGTTCACTTTCAAACTAATACCCTTGAAAAAGGTATGAACGCCCTCATCCCCCCAACTATAAGCTAAATAATACAACTACTGTTCTTCTACTAAGATGGTTTTGGCATTAGATAACCAACGAAAGTCGATATGCCATTAAATAAAGAAACCAATTCAAACCTTCAAAAGAAGAACTATAAATTTAAATAAAAGAAGAACTATAAATTTAAATAAAAGAAGAACTATAAATGTAAATAATTACAAACATTAAAAGAATACTTCATTTCATAATTGCAAATTCATTCAATATTCAATCAGTAGAACAATGTCCTAATGAATATGTCATTTGCTTATCTATCTCCAGACCAAATAATTGAATGCTCATAGAATTTCCATGGGCTCAGGTAATATATATAATAAATAGCCCTATTATGTCACCCAAGTATCTTATTATAATGAAGATTGTGTGTTTGTCTGTCTGTAACCGAGACTATATCACTACTCAAGTCACAATTCCCTATTTTTGATTTACGTCACATTCTCCATGATTTTACTTTTTATTTAAACCTAAATCATTAATAAAATTGTTTTACATTATTAATACTGTTGGCCTTATTTACATACTAATAACATGCAATTGTATTTATATATACAACAAAATAGTGGTTTACAGTGTGAACGGGAAGGCTAATTTGAATATTGTTATTAAAAATTTGATTTTAATAAATGTGCTTAGTATCATTGATTTCTAATTGTTTGGTTTTATCTTAATGAATATGAGCAAACGTCTCGGGGATAAATCTTAAAAGAAATCCATTAACAAGAATAACTGTCGTTTTATTCTTTACTTCCTAATTTAACTAAATAGTTAAATTAGAAAAATTTAGCAAAGAAAGACTGGAGTGATGGAAGAGTAAGTTTCAGTTGTTCTATTTTTCAATTATGCCCCCTCTGTTTCATATCTTTTTATCTGCATTATTTAGTTTCATTAGTCTTTCTAATTTAATATAATATTTTTTTACATTAAAACTTAAATACTTGCACCCGGGGGATGCATATATTTGCTAGTGGGTTAAATAGTAACACTGCTGTTTTTTCTACAAAGATGGTTTTGGCATTAAATAACCCATGGAGGTTGATATGCCATTTAAAAAAAGAAACTGAATTCATTCTACATGGCGGATTTTTCATACCAATTCTTATTTTGTCTTTTAAAAGAAAATTACTGAATCTACAACTTCCCAACAATTCCTAAATAAATTTCTTCATAATCGGCTATCAAGGTGTGGTGCACCCACTAATCTCAAAAGCCATTGATAGTTTTCAGAGTACTCCATGAAATGTGGCCTTGTGGCCTGACTTTGGTAAGCAATCTAAAGTAACTAATCTGATAATTTTCTATGAACTCTTGAAAACTACATAAGTGTTTTAAAGAGTAATTTTACATTTGGAAAAGAATATTAGACATTAAATAACCAGCAATGGATTGGTTTAGCTCAGTCGGTAGAGCGTCCGACTAGGAACCACAAGGCTCCGGTTTCGATTCTGGCCCTCACCAACTCAGTGTAAGAGCAGCGCAGGGATTTGTGCAGTAAAGTGAGGAGCTGATGATAGGTGCGTCGCTCCACCCCGGACGCCAAAATAATCGCCTTGGTTTAGTTCTAGTGAAAAGGGGATTGACTCCCTCGCTGTCTGGCTGATAGCGATTTTAGGCCACTCCGACGACTTTACTTACTTTACTTACTGTTCTTCTACAATGATGGCTTTGGCATTGAATAACCCACGAAGGTTGAAATGCTTGATGATCCTTTTATTTCTGATGTTCAATGAACAAGTAAGTAATTAACGGCGTAGATCCCATGGGGGCTATCCTCCCAGGCAATACCTGCCCCTTGATTTAAAGAGACAGAGCTGGGTTTAATGCCCAATGTCTGAGGCGACCCCACTTGAGGGGGAATGCCGATGGGATCAACGCATTTTTGCACCCACCATCACATGAGCTTCGGCTTGCGGGTGGTCTAACATTAAAAAGACCTTGTGCCACACCCGCATACGTGGGATGTGAGGTGTTCTGATTGTATATAACCAGCCATTGGATGGGGCCTCTCCGACCGACCAATTGACTAGTCTGACTGGCCCCACATTAAAAAGACCTTGTGCCACACCCGCATACGTGGGATATGAGGTAAATAAATAACAATTTTCGAACTCTCATGTTTTCTCAGCTTTTTCAGTTCTCATGCAAATTCATGATATTTTTTCTTTTCCTTCCCCCAACTTATCTTCGTCTTTACATCTAGGATGTGGTTGACTTTTTTGTTTCTCTGTTCACAATACCCAGATCCGGTCTTCTTTTCTTAGGTGGAATAATCGGTGTGATTTTCAAAAAATTTAAAAGTGTTTTCTTTTTTTTTTCTAGTACCAACCTATATTTATTATGAGTTATGAATTCTGGTTTTCCGCTCCCTACGCTGCAAATCCTGGCTAATGGCGCGAACCGCCCATTTAATTCAACTGAATAAATTAAGATAAAAAGAATAAAACGTTCGCTTCCTTCCTTAAACTCTTCATCATCAAAAAGAATCCCCGGGGCGCATAACCGCAGTAATTTCAGTCACACGGAAGTGAGACATTTTCGAAATATTTTGCCATTAATTCTTTCTATTCTCATGTCATAGGTGAGACAGAAAGCGAGTTTTAAATGTGCATCAATCTAAACAGCGAAACAAATGCATTTGTTTAGAAACAAACCGACCAATCATCAAATAACAAGGAAGTGATTCAAATGGACGGAGAACAGTTTGAAAAATGGAGATCATCCCAGTGTCAGAGTTTATTGTGCTCTTCACGATACAGGTCTTTTTTTTTAAATTGAAATAGATCACTAAATAGGACTGAGCCTATTCTAGTAGTGACCACCCCAAGCGAAGATTTTAAGAGGTACGAATTCGGAGTTTTCCTTCTCCTAGTTGGTTCCTTAACCAATGTTAAAGAGTCCAGTCTGCCCCACTATTTACCCACAGCTGGAAGGGGAATAGTTGGATTCATAAATTTCCCAAGGGTATTGGCGCTATATGAACTGTGGCTTCGTCCAGGATTTGAACTTGCATCGACGAGTACATTTCCTGTGACTCTAACCAGTGCACCAACGCACCTCCCTTTAATACTTAATTTGTCTAATACAATCAAGCAAAATATGATTTCAAAAACAACGTATTTCTATTTTTTTTATAATTATCTTGGTGTCGTTTTTAGTACAATTTTAGGTTAATTTCTCTTTTAATTATTTCTTCCTTTTAATGAAAGTCAAACTGACTGAGCAACGAAAATGCATCCGATGTCGATAATTTTTTTTTAATAAGAGAAACACAAAATTGTACGAAGGCTTTATCATCCACATTCATCAAACTATATGAAGGTATGGATTCAGGCTTTTTCCAAGCGCGAAGTGAAACGCAAACAACTTCGCCCAGTATTTGAACTCGGGTCGTCAATTCCATTTCCTACGACGATAACCGTTACGCTAAGCACACCTCTATTATAATAAAGCAAGGATTTCCAGACATCTAGACAAGTCAGTGTCAATACTTTTTTTTTATTATCAGTGGATACTTTTTTATCAGCAAAACACAGGATTGTGCGAGTGCTCTATTGTCTATATTCATCAGACCAGGCAATTTTTTCCTCATTTCCTAAACTGAATATTCACCTCAAGGGCAAATATTTGAGCGCATGGAGATGATTAAAAGAAATACTACAGCGCTGCTTCATGTCTTTCCATAGGCGACGTTTAGGGCGTCCCACCACGATGTAATGGTTAGCAAACTAATCTCGCAAGTCCATTACTACTGAGTAGCGACTTGGACCTTTGCTGGATGCCCAATACTCGTGATCCTGTGTCACATCCTACTTGTGGCGAACGGTTTTGGTAAATGCCTACCATAAGAGAAGTTTCCGGGATGCTTTGATTAAAGGAATGTTAATGCCAATGTAGCTATTTTGAAGAAAATTTATATTTCATTCATTGTTCATTTCTGTTTTGGTAGTTTCAATGTCAGTACTTTTTGAAAACACCCCGTATTTTAAGGTGAAAATTTTTTAAAGTATTTCAAACCTCGATTAAATTCAATGAAAAGCTTTCTTTTAAATCATATGATTTTTTTTTCTTTTTACATAACGTAAATCTACAGAAAAAAAATAAAGAGTTGAAAAAGAAAGTTTAGACCATATGACCTTTAGGCACCCCTTTTGCGATCTCAATTCGTGGGGACATTTTTCCATTAACACCGTCAAAATCCGGTTAATTGTTAACAGACGATTTTTAGAGGTTTTTTTTATTATTATAAAACTAACCTCTAAACCTAACCCCATACAAACAACCGGATTTTGACGGTGTAAATGAGAAAAGTGTCCTTGTGAGTTGAGATCGTGGAATGGGTGCCTAAAGGTCATAAGGTCCGAAAGTTTATATTGCAGTTTTAAATTTTCAGGTTTGTAATATCTACAATTCACACAGAGATGATTAATGTATATTTTTCCAGGTCGTTTTATACTGATGTGTTTATGTGTAAGTGTCACCAGGAGAACGTTTGTCCTAGCTTCTCCAGCAGTGTCCAGTATATATATATATATATATACTTTGGTGCGGTACCAAGTTTCTTGGTACAAGGTGATTCTAGGTGGGTCCTAATTCTCTACCAGTAGTTTGTTGTAGAGTTCAGGTTCCGTATGAGAGCTCAATGTTTAATTATTGTAAACAGAGCAAAGTTATTTGGGAATAAAAGGCCTTAAAATACCATGGGTATCGTGGTTATGGACCATTTCCACTCGCGAGTATGCTCACGAGCTTCTTCAGACCATTGGTCTGAAGAAGCTCGTGAGCATACTCGCGAGTGGAAATGGTCCATAACCACGATACCCATGGTATTTAAGTCCTTTTATTCCCAAATATATATAATATATATATATATATATATATATATATATGTGTGTGTGTGTGTGTGTGTGTGTGTGTGTGTGTGTGTGTTTTTATGATTGGCTTGAAGTATTGTGTTTATATTGGTTTGGTGGTTGGTTTAGTGTAAAGAAAAGTAAGGTAACTATGGTGTTGTATGGTGTTGTTTGTTATCCTCAAATTTGAGGTTAGCAACAACAACCATTAGTTACCTTACTTTTCTTTTACACTTGCAATGGGATAGCCTTCAAAACCAACCATCAAACCACACACACACACAACATATATATATATTATTATATATATATATATATATATATATATATATATTGTTATTTTTCTTATCTGAAATTTGACAATAGCCTCTTTTTCGGGAAAAACTGCAAAAATCTGACAAATTGACTCACTTGGACCATAAGTAAAGAAAAAAAAAAGCTCTACAAGACTAAAATTTCAGAAGACCGTTTGAAATGCTTTGATTCTTCAAGATTAAATTTCTATTAAAATTATATCCCAAACTAACACCATGATTTGAGTTTCTTGTCGGCGAGTAAAAAGAAAATACAAATTAATCATTGCTTTTTGGAGGTTATTTTGTTTTTGTTTTGTTTTTTTTGTTTTGCTTGTTTTTTTATTTTGTTTTTGTTGGGGTTTTTTTTGGGGGGGGGTGATTTGAGAATTTCCCAATTTTTGAATTATAGACTTTTGCTCTTGTTGGGAATGGCTGACCATTTAAGCAACAGCCGGTACTGTAAACAACCTGATATCAAAGGACTTGATTAGCTTTAAAGTAAAGAAAAAAGTAAACTTGGCGGGGTGGTCTATTATCGGTATCAGCCACACAGTGAGGGAGTCTATCCCCTTTTCGCTAGCGCTAGACCAAGGAGATTGTATTTGCTAAGTTGGAGCGTCACACCTACCATCAGCTCCACAAATTACCGCACAGCTCAGATTAGCCAATCTGTGCTACTCATACGCTGAGTTGGTAAGGTCCAGTCTCGAACTCAGAACCTTTCGATTCCAAGGCGGGTGCTCTACTGACTTATCATACAATCCAATTCAGGAATAATCTATATATTAGTACTCTTATTTCTTAATCTTCCGACCGTTATCCTCCTGCAACACCCTCTGGTTAAAAATGAGATCGTCCAAATTGTCTACGAGGATATGCAAAAATGTAAATTTTGATTATATGGTTTAGATTATCTGCCGATTTCTTATTTCTTGTGAGTGTCGTTACCTCAGATAAATAATGGACCATTCCGTTTTTATTGGAAAGAAAGAAAGAAAGAAGGGGAAATATAGAGAGAGGGGTGAGAGCGTGGAAGCGATAACATTAATCTGTTTCAATTGAACATAATGAAAAGATAAAAAGAAGAAAAGAAAGAAAAAAATAGTGAGAGAGAGTTAAATCAAGATGATTATACTTTTTACATATTGAACTATTTGGCAATAGCTCTTAAGTAAACATATCAAATGTTATAATAGTTAAATTATTATACTGTTGTATATACACATGTCTTGCTAATGGAAATAAAACTTGTTATCAGCTGTTTAAATTTTCTTTTCCATGAAAACTATTCTACTACATCTTTTTTATTTACATACTTACTTCTCAAGTCCTTATAACATCTGACCAAGTTTGAGCTTAATTATTGTTGTTCTACATACCAACAATAACCTCTAACCTTTCTCTGATTTAAAAATACAAGATGGTACTGGCAGAAGCGCTACAGCCAAGTATAGTTATTCGTTTTCATACCTTTATTTTTTAGTGCCGAGAATTCACTGTTAAATTAGTTGAGTATATCGGTTCACACATTCCAAATAAACTAGAAACGCGTTGTAATGGATTTTAAGAATGCTTTTCATTCACCTTTCGTCTAATGGAATTTGACTACTTGCCTTTTTCTCACCTGTTACACACAGCTGAGTGTATAATAAAAAATGTCAAGGTAGATTACATAATAGATATAGGCTATTATTATATGTCGTTTATGTTGATTACAATAAATAGCAGAGTTGTACAAAGGTTACTATTCAAAGCGGTGATAATTACAAAGCGAAAAGATGCTTTGTTAATAATTTGCGAAAGCAAAGTCATGAGTTAAAATATGAAAAGAAAAAGAAATGATGCACCGGTAAGTACTGGTTATACATTCCAATAGTGCAACCTTGCAATTTATAGCATGATAGATTGTTGTATACTGGATCATACAGTATTCAGTATACTAGTACATTCAAACTACATGTGCGCCAGACATATAGTAACTCGCAACAGAGGTAGACGGTTCACGTAATGATTCCGTAATCCTTACAGTCTCAATAATTACTCTGATGTTCTCAGATAGCCGTGTATAAATAGTCCTGGACGAGCACATTTACTCTCTACGCAAGGTATGCCAGGCTAGTCCACAACAGCGATTCAAGTTCAAGTCTGGGACGAGGCTGTTTGCATTTTACATCTTATTATAATGGAGATTGTGTGTTTTTCTGTCTGTAACCGAAACTATATTCCTACTCAAGTCACAATTCTCTTAGTTATTGACATCTCATTCTCCATGATTTTATTTTTATCTAAACCTCAATTATTAATAAAATTGTCTTACATTATTAATACTGTTAACTATGTCTACATACTGACAACATGCAATTATATTTATATATACAACAAAATAGCGGTTTACAGTGTGAACGGGAAGGCTAATTTGCATATTAATATTAAAAAATCGAATTTAATAAATATGTGCTTAGTATTATTGATTTCTAGCTGTTTGGTTTATTTTAATGAATATAAGAAAAAGTCTCTTCAATAAATCTTAAATGAAATCCATTAACAAGATAAAATAACTGTCATTTTATTCTTTACTTCCTCTTATAATTAAATACTTAAATTAGAAAAAAATAACAATGAAAGACGAGAGTGATGGAAGAGTAAGTTTCAGTTGTTCTATTTTTTATTATACTCCCTCTGTTTCAAATCTTTTATTATACACTCCTCTGTTTCAAATCTTTTTATCTGTATTCTTATTTAGTTTCATTAGCCTTTCTAATTTAATACAATATTTTATTACATTAAAACTTAAATACTTGCACCCGGAGGGTGCATATATTTGCTAGTAGTACTAATACTCTTGGGAAAAGGGGATATAGTCAGTATATTCTAAGATCCACCGACAAGGAATTATCTAATACGAATAATTTTCCATTAAATTTATTTGACCCATAGATGGAGCCCTAACAGGTACTAACTACTACAGATCAGAGTGGAACTGGAAGAAATGGCAATGAAGGAGTACTGAACACTCCTCAGAGTTCTAGAACTGGAGTCTCATCACAAGATCTAGTTTTGTATCATATCCAGGAAACTCCTTGGGGAGGGGGCGTAACTGACCCCTTTGCAGGGATGTATTTGGGTTATTTTCGGCTCGGTCGAGTTGGCCAGAAAACAATTGGAGTTAAACAATGTTAACGTATAAAAGAAACAAAAACCAGATACAGTCTTTGAATATACTACATTCACTCTCTGTACAAGGTATGCTAGGCTAGTCCACAACATAGATTTATCAAGAAGGATCTCTATCTAGTCAAGTTGCTTTCTGACTAACAAGTTTAATTCATTCAGCCCGTAACTCAATTTTCTCGTATATCAAATCAATTTTCTCATTGAAATAAACTGAAATGCTATTAATCCGTTACAACCCCACCCCTAAAACAACATCTAATTTTTTGTCACAATTTTTAATTAGAAAATAGCACTGTATTGTATAAAAGCATAAAATAAATTTTAATGAACGATGTGCTGTAATATGTTTTTATGAGAATTTTTTTATAAATGATATTTTTCTTTGGCGTAATGAATCCGGAAATTTAAATGTATTTAGTAAACTCATTAACATAAGCGTATCTGAAGCTCACTCGTGTCTCAAATTTTAGCTCTCACCTCAAAACAAAAAAATCATTATCTTCATTTTTATTTTGTTGTTTTGTTATCACAATGTCCTAGATCGAATAACTATTGAAATTGGAATCAATAGGTATATATTTTCCTGACCTCTTACCAGGCCAGATTAACAAAAAGTCTTCTTTTTTATTCGTAGGGAACCACACACAAACCAAAGCTTATGTGATGGCCAGTACCCAAAAATGCGTGGTACCATCGGCATTCCTCTTGAATGGTGCTTCATGCACTAGACAATAAACCTGACCTTTACACCTTTTAGGCGAGTAGGCAAGTGCTGCCTAGGGGTGGGGACGGTCCCGTGGGACCACGTAATTTATTTTACCTGACCGAGCCAGGTAAGAGTATTTGCCTCTCATCCCACTTATGAGCGCTGGATACAAGGTCTCGTTTTTATAGTGGGCGCGAATTGCGTCGATCCCTTCGGCATCTCCCCTCAGGCGCTGGGCAATAAACCCAGCACTGTCCCTTTAAATCAAGGGGGCAGGTATTGCCTGGGGTGGCTAGCCCCCTGGGATCGACGCAATTAATTTACTTAACGATCTAGTAGCCGAAGCTCACTGGATCCCCGACTGGGTCAGATAAGTATATTGGAATGAAGTAACTACCAACGACATTTGAATGAGAGTTCAATTCTCTTGTCCATAAATGAATTTCCTCAGCCAAACATAATATAACAGTAATAGCAGGACCTGCTAATTATTACATATGATATGTTTAATTAAGAGGTATTGCAAATAGTACAACGTGTAAAAAAGTATAATAATCTTGATTTAACTCTCTCTCTCTCTCTTCTCTCTCTCTCTCTCTCTCTCTCTCTCTCTCTCTCTCACACACACACACACACACACACACACACGCGCGCGCACGCGAACCTTTTCTTTCTTTCCCTCTTTTCATGATTTTAGATTGAAACAGAGTAGCGCTATCAACCCTCTCTCTATCTTTCTCCTACTTACCTTTTTCTCTCTCTTTTTTATCATATTTTCAGTGTAGCATGTCCTTTTCTTCCCTTTCTTTTTTATAATAAAAACGGAATGGTTCATTATTTAACTGAAGTGACGACACTCATAAGACATAAGAATTTGGAGGATAACCAACACCAGGTACTCAGGATTTACATTTTTGTATTTTATCTTGGACGATTTGGATGGTCTGATTTTTTAGCTAGAGGGTGTTACAAGATGATAACAAGTGTACTAATATATAGATTAAAGATTAATAATTTGTCATTTGTTTTAAATTGTGTATGGGCTAGAACTCTCCTGTGCCCAGAGGACAGGAAGTTAAAGATTGACGTCCCTTGCTAGGTTGTAAAAAACTTTCTCTCAATAAGGCTAGACCCCCAGGAGTAAGCCTCGGAGAGTTAGTCTCTCACCACTCAGTCAACAGTGACTGCAGAAAACCTCTCAGTGAGGGAACATGGCCGGCTATACCACCTGAGCACCCGCTCAGTGAGGGAGTTAATTAATTGTAAGTACTGCTTTCAAGTACTCGTTGTATTGTTGTGTCAAATTGCGTTGCATGTTAATAAACTTGTTTAAAAGTACATGTGCTTTTCCCTCGTTATTTTGGTTTGTGTAACTAGATAATATTCTTCATAGTTTGTGTCACGGATTTTCCTACAATTAATTCATTTCCTATAAGTTATCTACACTTTTCCCTCATATTTTAGGAGATAGAATTTTTGTTTCAAGCTTGTTCTTCTATTTATTATTTTCATGGTAATTTTAAAATTTCATTTTATGAATAAATATCAAATCAACTAAGCATTCCTATCATATAAAAGAATGGAGATACGACGAGATAATTTATAATCGATATCACTTTAGATTAACTTTAATGCAATGCAAAGTTCTTCAGTTTTAGGTTCCGTATCTAGCTCTCAGGTGTTTTGGCATTGCCCCTTCCAGCTGGGGAAAAATTGGCTCAGAACCGCCCTCGGTGGTGATAGGCTCTCTGTAGAGGACTGTTCATGTCTGAAGTCACCCTGGCGCAACACCATGAAGCTAGGAGGTCCAGAAGAAAGAAACGGTAACAGAGTACCGGCACATCAACATCTTCAAGGACAGCCTTCACGTGCGACATCTGTGGTCGAGAATGTTTTTTCAAACATTGGACTTTACAGTCACAGGAGGTGCTGTAACTTCAGGGGCACAAAAAACTATATTAGTCTTCCGAGACTGAAATGCCAATAACTTTAATGCAATGCCGGATGTGTTCGTTTTAAGAAAAAAGGTAACTATTATAACATGTGAGGGTATTATATTAACGTTGGAAGGCTTAAAGTAACCGCCCAACATGGGTAAAAGTGTATACATAAAAACATTCCGACAAATATGTTCAAAGATAACAATATTTATTCCGTAAGTGACGGAGATACATATACATGACAAAGATATACAAAACAGATACATAAACGTATTATGAGGAAATAGGCGTACGACTTGCATCGTAGGGAATGTCACTTACTGGTAGCTGGTTGGGGAGAGAAGCCCCCCACCTAAGGGTTAGATGCATCAGGCGCTTAGACTATGTTTACTCGTCGCCGTTCTGAGTGGAAAAGAGGCAGGAATTCAGAATTCCCGCTTGTGGCCAAATATAACGAACCGCAGCAAGGGAAGATAACTCATTTTGGACTTATGTCCACCCAGACTTACCGTTTTACTGACCCAACACTATGAAGGGTTCACTGTTGGATTTTTGACAGCCTGATCACTTAGCAGTGTTATATCCAAAAGCCGCGAGACAAAAAAATATCCCTCCGGCGCCAGCAAATGTGGAATCATATCAATTCGCTGTCAAGGAGGAAGCCCTGGTCTATACTCTCAAAACAATAGAAGAGGGTTGATGACCGGTGGTGTGACAGAGGAAAAAAATCACCTCTGATTCGGTTGGTATACTAGTCAGTAAAAGATCACAACAGAAGACAGGTCTGCCAAGCCTACTAAATTTGGCAGCATAAGACTGGCCTGTCAACTCACAAAAGACTAAAACATAGGAGGACAGGTCTGTCAAGCCTACCAAAACTGACAAGAAAGACAGGCCTGTCAACCAAAGAAGAAAAAAGACTTGATTGGCCTGTATATTCTACCAAAACTGGCGAGAATGACAGGCTAGTTGAAGAGACAAGTTCTTACCGACAATCCTGTCGACAAATATAATGAATAGGATTGTATAGTACGACTCATAAAATAAAACATGTAGCAGCTTCATTCTTTAAAAAAAATGCAGCAAAGGATGGAGAGAGAAAGCTGTAATCAACTAAAGAGATTGAACCCAAAACTATATCACCACTTCTGCTGGATGGTCAGAGACAATCCCATCTCTTAAAAAGCTAGGCATCCGAATAAATTCCTTAAAGACCCAAGATCTTGAGCCCATCTTACTCAGAGTGTCCAAGAGAGTTTAGGGCTGCAGTGATCTTCAGGACAGATAAAGAACATATTGTTAAGGACTTATCTATCCACCAAAGGGTAAAAAAATCAAATTTGCCTATCATATCTTAGGAGATATTAGTTTTATTTCATGTTGTTTCTTCCATTAATTATTTTTTATGGGAATTTAAAAATTTTATTATGTGAATGAATGTCAAATTATTAAATTATTTCCAACATCTAAAAGGACGGAGCCACGACAAGATGGTTCATCATCCATATCTCATAAAAACAAAATGTGTAGCTGCTCAATTCTTTTTTTAAAAGCTGCAAAGAGAAGAGGAACAATTAACTAAGGATATTGAAATTAAAGCCATAATACAGCTTCCATCGAATAGCCGTAAACAATCACTCCCTCAAGAAAGCAAACTCCCAAATCAATGTCTTGCATACCTAGGGTCATACATTGATTAGGGGTGTCCCAAGGCCAAGAGATTTTAGTGCTGGAGTGATCTTCAGGGTAGATAAAGAACATTTTGGTAAGGACATATCTACCCACCTATGGGCATAATGTGGGGTTCGTGATCCAAAGAATTTTTGAAGTCATCACTTTGATAACTAACGTCAGACAGTGGTGAGTATAATTCGAATGCCACTACTGAGATATTATGACTCAATATGATAAAAGTTCTTGAGTCCGTCCTACATAGACCGTCCAAGAGATTTTAGGGATGGAGTGATCGTCAGGACAGATAAAGAACATTTTGTTAAGGACTTATCTACCCACCAAAGGGTCATAAAACAAATTTGCCCAATGTCAATATTTTTTTTTAAAAGCCACAATTCTGGACGATCCCGTTTATATATACTAATTATTACATAAGGTTGCTAAAATAACATCTTCCAATAACGTCACTTCCGGACACGGTACCAAGTTATGCACCCCGTAAATTTTGACAAAAAGTGGGTAAAAAGATTATTTACCCTACGAGTAGGATTTGACATAAGGTCACAAGTATAAAGCATCAAGCGAGGAAGTGGGTAAATGTAGTGAGTTTATCGTGAGTTTATTGGCTTTTCTTGAAACTGTGTCGAAAGAAAACAGTTTCCTCTGGAATCTTTCGTTGGTCAAAATAATCGTGTTTTCATAACTAGATGAGTCCCCCCACCCACCAAAAAAAAGTATTATTTCTCAATCCCCCACTTGTTTTCTCTTAATCCTCGTTGATGAACTTGTCACTTGTCTTTGATTTTTAAAAAAAGATATAGGATTTTTTATCCCTTCCTTCTAAAAAACAGCGACCGTTCTTCCCTTAGAATGGGATGGGTGAGGCTTATACTAACCATAGTTTTATTCTTTCTCACAATTACGCTCTTCCTACCTCATTATTACATTAATTGTACATACATAACAAATAATATTATACTAGAAAGACCCGTGAATATACCATAGTATGATAATTTGATTATTACAACGTTTGATATGGGGTTTTTTTCAGAGCTATTGCAAATAGATCAATATGTAAAATGTATGATACTTTTGATTTAACTCTCTCTCTCTCTCTCTCTCTCTCTCTCTCTCTTAACCTGAGAGTGTTGCAAGATGATAATGGTCGGAAGATTAAGGAACAAGTGCATTACTATATAAATAGGTGAAAGTGTTAGTCCATGGGGTAAATGTAGTATCACGGCGGATGTAAAGTATGGAAAACAGAAGGAATACTCGTGGTGAATAGATTAAATTTGGTTTTGTTTCTTTGTTTAATGGCATATCGACCTTCGTGAGTTATTCAATGCCAAAACCATTCTTATAGAAGATCAGTAGCGGTATTATTTAACCCATAGCTAAGAGGGTGAGGTTGTTCATATCTTTCCCAACGGTTTTAGTCAAAAAATGAACATAATGGCGCGATTGGAGTTCGAACTCGCTTACTAAGATGTTACAGTCCAACACGTTAGCCACTTCGCCACGGGGACTACCTCTCGAATAGATTAACACTGTATGACAGGAAGTAAACATCGAAATACAATTCAAATAACTAAAATCTCACCCTTCCTATGTTCAGTCATGTGTCATAACTGTAGAGGTAAATCAAAATAATTCCAATATGTGATCTACCGAATTTTTTTCTAATCCAATATGTGATCTACGTGTTGTTTACATTCCAATGTGTGATCTACCCATTAACTACCTATTATTTTCCCATTAAACTAACCCTAAACCATAACCATAACTTCTTTTTTCCTAGTAGATCACATGCCATGAATAGTAGGTCAATAGTAGATCACAAACCTTCTGTAGATCACATATTGGAAGAGCACCGAATAATTCCTAATAATGTAAGTCTTTACCGTATTATGTTCCACTAGAAATAACACAATCCTGTCACCTTTGATTTATATGACAATTTATTTTGTTACTTTTTTAATTTGGTTGGATTATTCATATTTATTCATGGGTGATACCGTATGTATCTTTATACATTAATAAGTTAAAGCATCCAATCGTCTTGTAATGGTTAGCAAGCTAGTTTTCGCTTTAGATACATTACTACTGAATTGCGAGTTCGATCCTCGCTCGATGCCTCATAACTGCGACCTTGTCTCACATCCTACTCGTACCAAACGGGTTGGATAAATACCTACATTGATACGTCATATCATTCTGACTAGAAATATGTGACAATATCAAAAGCAGATTAAACTGTCCCCAAGTACTTCCTTTTGATGTATTGAAGGCTGTAATTATGAGCAAGAAAACTTTGAGTGACTCTGATAAAGGGCAAATTGTAATCACAAGAATTGGTTTGAGCATTTCCGAACGGACAAAGTTTGTGGAGTATTCGCGTTCAGTTGCGATGAATACATATCTGCAGTTGTCCAAGAAGAGACAATTACCAACTCCCGACAAGTGGTTAAGATTTATCCATGCGAAAAGAGTATGTAGAATTTACCGTCAAATATGAACCAACAGAAGAGCTACTGTGGCACAAGTTTCGGATAATTATAATTATTTGTATTATTCGGACTATTGTCCTCATCTTCATTGTTATATTGTACAACGTTTTGACCGATGTGTCCTCCAGCCTTCTTCAGGTATTTCTTGTCAGACTCGGGAACCTTCTCGGACTCGGGAACCTTCTTGTCATAATCGGGAGCCATCACGAAACTTTGAACCCACCCCTTTATTCAGTCCACGGGGGTATCCTAATCTCATTTAGCTAACCATAGCTGGGGTACAGGTGTTATTGTACAAATAACAATGAAGATGAGGACAATAGTCCGAATAATACAAATAATACTAATTATCAAGCCTCATCTCAAAAGTTCAGAGAAGTTTCGGATAGTTTTCATCAAGGTGAAAGATATTAGTATTCGCAACACACAGTACAACAATACATGTTTCGTATAGGCTTGCATAGACACAAATTCCCATCACTGAACATGTTTTCGGTGAGTACGGTTGTGTCGGAACTGAACCTTGTATCAAAAGAAAACTGTCGTTTTCTCTTGAACAAGGTGTAGACCTGGTACCTATGTGTCGTTATATGCTGATGGTGCCAGGATACTTGGTATTTAAACAACAATTCTATGAAGTCAGTGTGATTGTTTAGGGAACGTTATGAGGAGAAACATTGAGACCTATCATTCATATGGAAGATGCGGTTTATGCCAACATCACTTAAAACTGTGTACACTCTGTGTGTGTGTGTGTGTGTGTGCGCGCGCGCGCTTTTATCTCTATTCACCATTACTTCAATGTAAATCTAGATATTCAAATCTAATCACACACACACACACACACACACACACATATATAAATATATATACATAAAAATTTGCAACAATGTTTTCATTGTAGTAGCATTAGTGGTTAATCCAAAAGTTCTCAATATATTCCGTAAAGTATAGAGCATTTGTAGTAGTAGAAAATTTTTTTCTCTCGACCACGCTTTCGGTATTTAAGCTACACCTTCTTCAGGTATATATATATATATATATATCATGTCGCAGTAGCAACATGGATATCCATGACAATCTCTTGCCAACCGTCCCTATCATTCCTTGCTTCTGTGAGGTCCTCTGTGCAGCATCCAGTATCCGCGCAGAGTTGGTCTATGTATGTCTTTGCTGGATGGTTTACCCTGGCGTGCGCATGTGATGGCTTCCACAGTAGAACGTCACTAATGAGTTCATCCTTGCTTCTCCAGCATATATTCAAAAACATGGCTACGGTCATTTTGCTCCTCCTTATATTTTTTCTGTTAATATATCAACGTTTTCAGTTCATTCGTACTCGTCAAGATGTAACTAAACTGTGGTTATGTGGTACCAACAGGAGTAATGTGATGGATCATAACAGCGAAGAGCATTTGTCTTTATTTGAATAAACAAATTATGTGTTTAACCCTTCTTACGTTTTTTTTTCGTTTTTTTGTTGTCGTTTTTTTTTGAGGGGGGTTAAAAAATGAATTCGCCTGAAGATAGGATTATTACCAAGTAGAATAGAAGATTGGTTAACAATTTTGATTGTCACTTAGATTATCCTAATTATCTTCTGTAATTAGTGATTTATAAAGTTTTCTAAATTACTTATTCTATAAGCGATTTTATATTCATCAGGAAAATCCGATCAACGATTTAGTAATTAAGAGACTGAGGATCAAATTATTTCTAAAAATTTTCATCTGTGACTTTTCAGATTATCTCTTGATGATATTCAATAAATATTTTTGGATTATTCTAATCTTCGTTATTGTTGTTTATTATTATTATTATTATTATTATTATTTTATATTAAGGTTTTGAAACGAGTTATTAAAGTCATTGAAAATATTTCTTGAGAATCCTAATCTTTGTTATTGTTTACTCGTTGTTGCTTCGTTATCATTTGCTTAGAAACCTTATTCAGAATTCCATACAGAACACAAGTAAATTCCTCAATGGAACTTAAAAGTATTATCGAAAATGTTCGGTCTGTTGTCTTCATCTTTATTGTTTTATACACAACGTTTCGGCTGATTAACCTAGCACACTGGATGCAGATAGATAGATAGATAGTGTGAGATATGAACAGTCGCATATAGGTAGATAGATTAAATGACTCTGAGATATGAACAGCCACAGTTAGATAGATAGATAGATAGATAGATTTAATGGGTATTAGATGTACAATTCCAAATAGATAGATTGAGTGTGTGTGACATATGCACACTCGCATAGAGATAGATAGATAGATAGATAACAGAGTAATACATACAGTTATGTGTACAGATTGATGTAGATATATATGAACAATCTGAGATAGATAAATTGAAAAAAAGGCAATGTCGTTTTGTGGCTCTTTTTTCCTTGGGATTATATTAGTTACAATAGAAAGCATTCGAGAAAGTTAAATGTAGATCACATTAGCTATAAATCATTCAATAGTGCGCTACTCTCTCTCTCTCTCTCTCTCTCTCTCTCTCTCTCTCTCTCTCTCTCTCTCTCTCTCTCTCTCTCTCTCTCTTCACTTTAAATTGTCACTTGTCAGCCCTGTAGACACCTGAGTACAACAAGTAAGTGAAACTCCCCCCTCACCTCCTTCCGAATCAGTCTGGCTAACTCCGGGGCACATTGTAGACTATAATTACCCAATAAAATTAATCTACAAGTTGAATATGGACACTGCTTTCATGTTTGTTTGAAAATTGCTGTTTTAACTGTTGGTCAGCTTGAGCTGACTTTAAACGAAACGATATGTTGATGAATACGTGCAATCATTGGTTTGATTTGCTTTCTTTGTTTAATGGCATATCAACTTTCGTGGGTTATCTAATGCCAAAGCCACCCTTGGATAAGTATATTGATTAGCATATTTGATTGTACGATATACTGGATATATTTTGTGGGGTCTCACATTATTTAGGCGGGGCTCGTGTGCAAATAAAACCGTTGAGAGGAAAGCCCCGAAACGGTGCACATTATCTCCTGATGACCCTAAAAGCAAATACATAACAAATTAAAAACAAACATAACAAACCAATCATGGAGTTGAACTTCTCCTTGGTTTTTACTAATGGATCAATGAGCATTCTACAGTCCACTCGCTTTCTGATGAGTTTCATCAAGTAACTTTCTTCTTCAAAGCCACCGTTGAAGAAGAACAGTAGTGCTACTATTTAACCCAGAACTGGAGCGATGAGGGACTTCATACCTTTCCAAAGGGTATTAGTCCGAAAGTGAGCGTAATAGCGTTAACTGGGGTTCGAACTCTCTTATTACTATTGCGCTTTAGCCACTACCCCACGTGCAATCATTGGTATTCAAACTTTCATGTTGGCATAACAATTCGCTCAAAGTAGAGCTGAAATGAATGCGGTGAAATTTGATTGGTTGGTTGGTTGGTTGGTTGGTTGGATTTTACGGCACGTCAACCCTTGAAATTTGATTGATTCAAAATAATAAAAAGGAAATTTATTGATGATAAAATGTAAAAAAAAGGGGGGGGGGTGCTCTTCCAATATGTGATCTACTGAATGGTTTCTAATCCAATATGTGATCTACTGAATGGTTTCTAATCCAATATATGATCTACCGAGTTGTTTACATTCCAATATGTGATCTATCCATTAACTACCCATTATTTTCCCATTAAACTAACCCTGAACCCTAACCTGATCACAAACCTTCAGTAGATCACCTATTGGAAGTGCACCAAAATAAGTAAGTAAAGTTGTCCGAGTGGCCTACTGTCAGTATCAGCCAGACAGCGAGGGAATATATTCCATTTTAGCTAGCGCTAGACCAGGGAAATTGTTTGTTGTTGTTGTTTTGTTTGTTTTTTGTTTGTTTGTTTGTTTTTTGGTGAGTGCCACACCTACCGTCAGTTCCCCCACTTTACTGCACAGATCAGATGACCCAAACTGTGCTACTCATACGCTGAGTTGACGATGACCAGTATCAAACAAGGAACCTTGCGATTCCTGGACGGGTGATCTACCGACTGAGCTAAATCGGTCCCAATTAAGTAAAATCAGGTTTTGATAGAATGTACTTAAGATTAAAATCTGATCACACAGAAGAATGTTAAACAGACAAACTACGAGAAATTTTTTAAAAAATTGTTTTGTTTTTGATGCTCAATATATATATATATATATATATATATATATATATATATATATATATATACACACTAATTGACGATCATCTCTATTGATTAATGCGTATTAATATTTAATATAATAAGAAAATTAATATAATTAATGCGTATTGATATTTAGAAATGACATGATTGAGAAGGTGAGATATTTCAATTATTAAGATATTTTATCATCATCACGGCGTACTGACCGCATGGATTTGTTAGATCTCTCTCTCTCTCTCTCTCTCTCTCTCTCTCTCTCTCTCTCTCTCTCTCTCTCTCTCTCACACACACACACATACATACATACATACATACTCAGTCACTCAGATACTCCGCCCCTATTGGCTATCGCTTTTGGTGAATCAGAACCCAGCATCCGCACAGAACTGATGAATATAAGTTTTTACTGGTTGGCCAACACTGATGCGTCCATGTAAAGGAGTCCATATTTTCATCGACTTAACAAAGATCAAATGAAAGTTTTAAATCGAGAATGTTCTCAACCTTAATTTGTAAATTTTTAGATATGTTCTTGAAGCTTTCTTATTTGACTCCTTAAAACCCCACAACAATATATATGTATATGATACCAAATGTATTAAGAGTAGGAATTGCTGTAGTTGCTCTAATACCTAGATTATATCGCAAAAATTCCATTAAAGTTACACAGATATATGCAAAATTATTAATACTTTTAATGAAAGGCTATCAACAGTTATAAGTTGTGTTATAAGCAAACAATAACGCCTTGATATTTTAAAAAGATACATATCGTAGCGAATAAAAGAATAGTTTTCTATTATAATTATTTTATTTTATATATACTAGCAAATATATGCACCCTCCGGGTGGAAGTATCTAAGTTTTAATGTAATAAAATATTGTATTAAATTTGAAAGGCTAATGAAACTAAATAAGAATGCAGATAAAATGATTTGAAACAGAAGAGGGTATAATAGAAAAATAGAACAACTGAAACTTACTCTTCCATAACTCTCGTCTTTCATTGTTATTTTTTCTAATTTAAGTATTTAGTTAAAAGAGGAAGTAAAGAATAAAATTATAGTTATCTTTTCTTGTTAATGGATTTCATTTAAGATTCATTGAGGATATTTTTGCTTATATTCATTAAAATAAAACCAAACAGTTAAAAATCAATAATACTAAGCACATATTTAATAAAATCACATTTTTAATATCAATAGCCTTCCCGTCCACACTATAAACCGCTATTTGTTGTATATATAATATAATTGCTTGTTATTAGAATGTAGATATGGTTAACGTACAACAATTTATTAATAATTGAGATTTAAATAAAATTAATATCATGGAGAATGTGATGTCAATAACCAAGGAAATTGTGACTTGAGTAGTAACATAGTTTCGGTTACAGTCAGACAACTGCACAATCTCCATTATAATAAGAAGATATATATATATATATATATATATATATATATATATATAACACGGTTTGTTTTGAATGGCTTTTTGCCGATAATTTTTGGGAGAATAAGTGCTTAATTGGAGTCGTACCTAATTTTGAAAATTAATTAATTAATAATGAATTAGGCGGGAATACCTATTAAATGTATGGCTAAACAAGTCGAGAAAAATCAATCTCTGTATGTACATTTCGGCCTATTAGGCCTCATCAGCAGAGCTATTTGTTTAGCCATACATTTAATAGGTATTCCCGCCTAATTCATTATTATTAATTAATTTTCAAAATTAGGTACGACTCCAATTAAGCACTTATTCTCCCATATATATATATATATATATATATTATATATATTATTATTATTATTATATTATTATTATTATTTTATTTCATAGAATAATAATAAACAGAATACATGTGTACATAAACAAACTCCTGGTTGAAATGCGTGTTAGTAAAATAAATATTTTTTTATCCATTCAGCATTTTCTTTCCTTTGTTTATTTTTCCTTTCAACATACCGTCAGATTTGCTTCCATTTTCCATTTACATATTAGTAAGTATATTGGGTAAAATCTGAATGTGAACCTTCATTAGAACTGATGAAGCTTCGTAAATACACAAAAGCGAAATATTAATTGATTGAAATTGTTTGTGTTTTATCCACTTTTGTTCCTCAACTTTTAATCACAAATAATTATATATGATATATTGTGAAACCGTCTCGGAGATAATTTTGGCACTGGAATTTTTAAATAACTATAATGCAACGATCTAAATAAAAAAATTTTTAGCAAGAAACTAACTAACTAACTAAATTCTACTTAAGTCGTGGTGGTGGCCTAAAGTCGGTATCAGCCAATCAGCGAGGGAGTCTATCCCCTTTACACTAGCGCTAGACCAAGGAGGTTGTTTTTGCGTTTGAGGTGGAGCGCCACGCTTAACAGCAGCTCCTTACTTTACCGCACAGATCCCTGTGCTACTCATACACTGAGTTTGCGAGGGGCGGTATCAAACTAGGAACCTTGTGGTTTCTAGCCGAGATATATTTTTTACGAAAAGTAAATTTAGGTCTGCTTAGTAGCTGAAGTGATTGCATATTTTCCACAGGTTTCAATGGACAATTTTCAAATCCAGGTAAAAAAAAATAAAAATAAAAATAAACTTTCAAATAATAGTTTTAAAGTTAGGTACACCTTCGAGACTTCGAGGAATAACTAAACACAATCTTTCTACTATAAGTTTAAACAATAGTCTTATATCTTATTATAATGGAGATTGTGTAACTGTCTGTAACTGAAACTATGTCACCACTGACATCACGATTTCCTTAGTTATTTAAGTTATATTCTCAACGATTATGAAATAGATATTATTTAATCTTAATTAGCATCTTATTTATTGACGAAGTCTTTATTAAAATCTAGCATAGTTAGATTTGCCGCAAAACTACCCATATTAATGCATTTAAAATCCTAAAATATATGTTATATATCTCTAAGAAATAAAGATTTACATAGTACATGATGGAAATAATTTTTATAATGATTTTAACAAAACTGGGTTTAATAAATAATTATTTGCTCTTACTAATTCTAATACTATCATGTTATTCTCAAACGTATAAAAAGCAATCCTATACATAATTGTATAAAGAAATCAATTAAAACAATATTAAAATATTTGTAAATTTTTATATGCGCTCATATTTAATTTCTTCAGTCTTTCTAATTTAATATATTTCATTACATTAAAACTTAAAATACTTATGCCGGGGGGGGGGCACATATTTTTGTTAGTTGAACAAACTTATAAGTAATGATAAGGAAATCTTAATTGAATTTCCTTTTATGTTAAGTTGTACTGATTTGGAAATATTGAATTCATTCCAAATAACTGAAATAATTATATAATTTAAAATTTAGAATTTGATTTCTACTGTATCGTCACGGTGTATAATTTGATTCCAGTAAATTATTAAAATAAATATATATACAGTATCGCCCATAAATAAGTACAGCTTTACCATTTTCTAATAAAAGATAATTTTATTCTAAACCAAAGACACCAAAATTTCTATATTCTTAGTCAAACATTATACAACGAAAACAAATATTATTAGGTATTATTATTGCCAAACTCTACAGAATTCAATTTCGACAGCATGTAGTCTTTCAAATCGTTTTTTTTTCAACTTTCTGACTGTAACCTATTCATATTTTTGGTTTGATAGTTTCAAATGAGTGTGTGTAGAGAGAGAGAGAGAGAGAGAGAGAGAGAGAGAGAGAGAGAGAATCTTAAATATTGGGTGGCGATCACTCGCTCCAGACACACTGACCTGAAAAAAAACAATGTGTCTAGCATAGAAACACGCATCATACGAAGCCAAATGCGCTGGGCTGGACATCTTGTTAAGATGGATGAATGCAGACTCTCGGTGTAACTGTTTTATAGGGAACTCCAGGTATGGTAAACGTCTGAGACACAAATCCAAGAAACGTTTCAAGGATATCATAAAAAACAATCTTAAGACTCTTGGCATAAGTGAGGATTGGGAAAGGACAGCTACGAATCGAGGAGGCTCGTTTATAGTGGATGTAGAAGGTTTGAGGCAATGCGGCTCGAGCACTCCATCCTACGGTCTCTACGAAAGCGGCACAAGACGGAGGTCCGGGATACATTTCCTACATTCAAGTCTGACCATATATGTTGTATGTGTGGCTGGGCTTGCCGCCACGGGCTGATCTCTTTGGTTATATTCGGTCCCATGGTGACAGACGACCACGTGAAAAAAATGTGTGTACGAATGAAAGATGGGGGGTTCTCACGTGTATTTTATGCGACAGGACGTGTAAAAGCAAAGCTGGACTTCTGAGCCATTTGCGTGCTCACATCTGAATGTTGTAGAAGTGGCCTTCTTCAGTGACGAAGTGGCAATCACCATATATATATATATATATATATATTAGTTTGCTATATGTATAAGTAAAGATTGCTTAATACCATTGATAGATCATATATATCTAAGTTAGGTTAGCGAAGACATAAAATCAACGGTGCTTGGTAACTTTCAGTTTCTCACCTATGCAATTTTGAAAGTCGCATAGACGAAAAACTGAAATTACCGAGCGCTGTTGACTTTATGTCTACACTAACCTTATATATATTATATATATATATATATATATATATATATATATATATATCGGGGGAATTTCACAGATGTTAATAAGATAATCCATTATCTTCTCTGCTATTCTCTTTCTCTCCATTATCTCTTCTAATATTGTTTTGTTATGAATTAGTTTTATATACAAAATAAAATAAGGGATATAGAAATATTTTCTACTATATTCTCTCTTTTATATTTGGGGTCTTTTTTGGGGGGAGGGGTCTTTTTGTGTCCATGACAAATCTTAACGTATGGCAATTCATACATCTTTTCATCTCTACTCACCTTTCAATATTTTATCTTTGTCTCCTGATATGCAGCCAATAATCCTGTCTCTCTTTGTCTTTATCTTATATCCTTCCTTGATCCCTTATATATATATATATATATATATATATATTATGTATATATATGTGTGTGTGTGTGTGTGTGTGTGTGTGTGTGTGTGTGTGTGTATTTACTTTACTTTTCACCTAGTTTTCTTTTCGTTTTTCTATAGCATTCTTGCTTCCTACCTTAATCAGAAGTTACAGTCAAGTCATGCTGGCAGCATCGGTTTACGCTAGATCACCGAAGTTAAACAGGGATGAGTCTGTTCAATACTTAATTGGGTGACCACGTAACCAACAACAGGCACTTAAAGCAACCCGAGTCGTTTGTTTATCAAATGACTTAATTCAACTTTAAATAACTTGAAAAGGGTTGATATGCCGTAAAACAAAACAACCAAAAAAACGAGCTACAATTACACTTAACGCTTTGCCTACTTTAAACCGCTCACAGCGGTTTTCTCATCCGTAAACCGTTCAACGGCTTTCGCACGTGTCACTTGTTTAAACTGAAAAATCCCTACATGAACACCCCTGCCGTCTTTTGTTTTGTCTGTAAACCAACCCTTAGACTGATACTTGATCCTTTTGCAATAGGGAAAAATACCAAGAAAATTTGGCACAGAGGTGGGGAAAATTTGGTCGACAAAGAGTTAAATGAAAAATGGAAATAGTTTAGAGCGTGGAACCCAGAAACTTACGGTTAAAAGCAAAAACTAATCACAAACAAAGGCAGCTAAATACAACCGGAATGGTCCCTGATTGGAAGCGGAAGGTCTCGTATGGTCAGTGTATAATATAATTAGAATGTAGGAGTTGACATGAAGAGTTACAAGAGAGACGGTGTAGTAAGCCGTGAGCAGGGACAACCAGAGAGAACAGGAAAACACTAACGTGTTAGACTGGAACAGCCAGTTATGGCTTGGAGTGACTGATAGAAAGACAGTGATTTTAAATGTAGGGGTCGCACTAGAGGACCGAGCTGAAAAATGGGTCATACTAGGGGACTGATAACCAATTGCTCTGTGGTACGTTGAAATGCAGAATCCTAATAAAGAGAAGTGTAATGGTTATCGTCGTAGGAAATGGACGCGGTGGCCCGTGTTCAAATTTGCATTTTCATAGCATTAATTCCCTTGGGAAAGGTATATATCCAACTATTGTCAGAAAAAACTGAATTCAAACCGGTTAAACTCTGCTTAAAATTACGAAGCTTAGGTAAATGCATACTGCAGTAGTGTATCGCTTGTAGTGGGAAATATCAGAATAAGTTGTCGGACTGTGAAGGCAAAATTAATCTAGCGCTGAGAACCACCTGGGAGTCTAATTCGACTTCACGTGGCAAGTGAGCCGTGGGATAACAACAACGCGTAGGGACGAGACTTATCACGCTAAAATTGCTGATTTCCGTCAGATCACATGAGTTAAGCAACGATGAGCTCGTTTAGTACTTACATGAGGGCCACATAGTAACATTAGGTAAGCGAATATTATAGTTAACGGGTGGTCTTTCACTGGAGCCTGAATGACAACAACTCTTGTCAGGTTTCCAGGACTCTTCTGGGTATTCTTGCCGATCTTAACAATGATGTGGCCTGTCTGGTCTCGACCCTTTCTCTAATCCCTAATTCCTCCAGTCTCTTTTCTAAGACTTTTTGAACCGTTCCAAGTATGCCAATTACAATTGGTATTCATCGTCACTTTCATGTTCTCTGGCAAGATTCAAGTATTTGTTTATCTTTCCACTTTCTTTTATTTTCACACTGTGATCCGCTGGAACAGCAAAATCAACTAGATGACAAGTTTTTTTTCCTCTTGTTCGTTATCACAAGGTCTGGTCTTCTTATCGGGATTAGGTTATCCGTCTCAAAATCTTAGAGAATTTCAGGAGTCTCTTTGTCTTGGATGGATTCTGGTTAGTGCATATACCATTTCTTAGTATTGTCAAATTTGGTTTAGATTTTTGCACAATTTCCAGCTATGGATAAATAGTAGGGCAGACTTGGCTCTTTAACCTTGATTAGGCAACCAGTTTAGGAGAAGGAACATTTAATTCAAACCTGTTAAACTCCGCTTAACAATTTTACTACGCATCACATCCTACTCGTACGGAAGAGATGGTGAATATATATATATATATATATATATATATGTGTGTGTGTGTGTGTGTGTGTGTGTGTGTGTGTGTGTGTGTGTCAGGTCGCTCAAAGCGTTATGGGTACTATGTAATCTGTACCACCTATTTCATAGTCGGGTCATCAGCGACTAAACTGGTACCCCCACCAAGTTTTCAGCGTATGAGTAGCACAGGGATCTGTGTGGTAAAGTAAGAAGCTGATGGTAGGTGTGGCGCTCCACCTCAGACGCAAAAAAACAATCTCCTTGGTCTAGCGCTAGTGAAAAAGGGATAGACTACCTCGCTGATTGGCTGATACCGACTTTAGGCCACCCCGGCACCTAATGAAACTAATTAAGAATTCAAATAAAAAGATTTGAAACTAATCGGAAAATAGAACAACTGAAACTTAATCTTTCATCACTTCCTGAGTTATAATGAATTTCTTTTAGGATTTATTGAAGAGATTTTTACTAATATTCATTAAGATAAAACCAAACAATTAGAAATCAATAATACCAAGCACATTTTTATTAAAATCAGTTTTTTTAATATCAATATGCAAATTAGCTTTACGTTTACATTGAAAACTGGTATTTTGTTGTATATATAAATACAATTGAATGTTATTAGTATTTAGGTAAGGCCAACAGTATTAATAATGTCAAACAGTTTTATCATTAACTGAGGTTTAAATAGAATCATGGAGAATGTGACGTAAATAACTAAGGGAATTGTGACTTGAGTAGTAATATAGTTTCGGTTACAGACAGAAAAACACACAATCTCCATTATAATAAGATATGTGTGTGTGTGTGTGTGTGTTGTTTAATATCTCCTTAAAACTTTATTTAGAATTTAATTAAAATCTCTTTTAATTTTAAATTTGTGTTACATTAAAACTGGCAAAACTTAGAAATAAACTCATTTTAAAAAGAGTTAATAGATAATTGTTCGTGCAGTCTTTCATTCATTTTAAACATGGAACTAATGCTATAGATTTTCCGAAGCAAAACTTTGTCATCGTAGCTTCCTAGAAGTGTTAAAAGCATAGCAAGGTTGTGAAATATACAAATAAGAATCAATACTCAGTTACACATACTTCATCATCATCATGTCGCGCAAGCAGCACGGATATACATGACAATCTCTTGCCAACACTCTCTATCATTCATTGCCCTGGGAGATCCTCTGCGCGGCATCCAATATCCGCACAGAGCTGGTCAATGTATGTTTTTGCTGGATGGTCCACACTGGTGTGCCCATGTGCTGCCATCCACAGAAGAACCTGATGAGTTCATCATTGCTTCTCCAGCAATGTCCGGCGTGTCTTATTCGCCTTACACGGGTTGTTTGTTGATATCGTGCCGGTGTCCGTACAGCTGTTTTCGTGGGTTGTTGTTTTCAAGTCGTGTTTAAGATTGCACACAGCATTCTGTGCACCTACTATCTAGTTTATTTTCCAGTCGCTTCGTTAGGGTCCATGTGGTACAGTCGTACAGCAGCACTGACACAACTACGGATTGGAAGAATTGTCGCTTTAACTTGTCAGTGAGATCGGACTTCCATATGGCCGACAATCTGTTTATAGCAGACCATGCCTTTCCTATGCATGCATTAACATCGCTTTCTATTGATGAGATATTACTGCCTAGGTATGTGAAATGTTTGATCGAGTTTAGGAGTTTACCATCGAGTGTGGAGATGTGTCCTTCATTTTTAAAACACATGAACTCAGTTTTATCGGAGTTCACGTGTAGGCCGCTATTTCGTGCTTCCCTTTCTAGGCTGTGTAATATGGATTCGGCATGTGCAGGTGTATTTGTAAGCCACAGATGACACACTTATAATGTTTTAAACCTATAAAAACAAGCTGTAATTAGAATTGTGTCAAGTTGCAATGAAGAACAGAGAAGTATCTTTTATTATCTTATTAGTAAGAAAATAATTGTTGTTAGGCGGGACTGAGTTATGTATGCACTGTTATCAAGAATTCAGGAACCAGTCCAACTTTTTTATTAGTTCTCAGACAAAATGCAAGATATTAAAATAATGCCAATGTTGCTTCATTTCTCCTCCCCTAGGTAGTCTCAATCCCTCTCTCTCTCTCTCTCTCTCTCTCTATATATATATATATATATATATATATATATATATACACACACACACACACGGTATCAAACCCAGTCGTCCAGAGGCAGTTTGTTTACCGACTGATCTGTATCTGTTGATTAAATTTTGACTAAGTTATTAAACATGTTTATATTTGTAATATAGTAGCTCGATGTAACAGGGATTAAATATGGTCAGGTCGAATAGGTGTGTAGTGTAGTGACCTGGAAGTAAGTCCAATTGTCGTTGGGTGTACGGTGAAGAAGTGAAGATGACATCGAAAACGCCTACAGAGGATTTTTATAAACAAAATGTCCCACACCAGAATACGACACCCAAATGTTGATTTGGTTTGGCTTGGATTCTTCGTTTAATGGCATATCAACCTTCGTGGTTTATATAATTCCAAGGAAATCATTGAAGAAAAACAGTAACAGTAATTGTAATATTTAACCCATAGCTGGTTGGATTAGGGGTTTCACGCCTTTCCCAAGGGTATTAGTCCGAAGTGAATGTCATAGCGCGACTGGGGTTCCAACTCGCTTATGGTATCGCAGTCCAACACATTAGCCACTACACCACAGGTACTAACGATCACACATGCTGGTTACAGAGACTTGTGCACAGATGGGCTGACCAAAAATGAAACGCAAAGATACGGAACGAAAAAGGTTTTACTCGAGTTTAGTTTGGTTTGACTGATTTAACGGCATAGCTGGTTGGATTATGTAATTCAATTTATGGATTATGTAATTCAATGACCTGGAAATTACACCGATGTCCTCGATTACAGGCTGAAAACATGCAGATGTTACCGAAAAGAGCTTGCAGGGGAGTAAGTAAAATGTCCCGTACTGGAAACCGAGTGGACATAGATACGACTCCCACACTTTTTGTTGTGCGATAATCGTTCGTAAATCGGTAGAAAAGCAATCAGTGTTACGCGTGCGCCCTTAGGACAAAATGAAACTCAAAGATATATGACAAAATACGTTCTACTCTGGGTTAGAATTAACGGTTAACAGTAATTTCCTCTCATGGCCTAGCTATGGGTTAAATAGTACCACTACAGATATTCTACAAGGATGGCTTTGGCATTAAATAACACACGAAGGTTTATATGCCATTAAACAAAGAAACCAAACTAAACAACTGGTTTGAAAGCCTTAAACCTACTCCCGAAAACAATAAAAGTTCTATAATTGTTTAAAAGGCTTTATGCTACTGTTCTTTTGGGTTTTTTGCTTGTTTTTTTTGTTTTTGTTTTTTTTTTTTTTTTTAGGGGTTGCTCAGAGGAGATCACCCATCACTAATCCCAGAAGACAATTTCCCCAGTACTTCTGTTCCCTAGTGAATAACGCAATACCTTAAATTTTGTTGTAAACATACAAATATTTTACTATGGCCTTATAAGTAGAAAATAAATTTCAATGTGGCTTAAGAAATGCACATGGAAAAGGTTCTCCTACCTCTAAGGTTTATCTACAGAGGAAACTTTATCCACTAAAAGTATGTAGATATCAAGATGTTTTTTTTTGTGGGGGGGGTAATAATGCTTTTTGTTCGTTTGTTGTTTTGTTTTTTTGGGGGTATTTTTCCTTTTCTTTTTTTCTTTTTGTTTCAACTAATGACATTGTTTTCATTGTTAGTTGAGAAAGATGATCAGATTCAATATGAACTGTCACGCTGGATCTTGATAACCAGTTAGATAGAATTGAACATGACAACTCTATTATAAAACTAGAAAACATATGCGATTTAGTTACTGAAATTACCAGAAAATTAGTCTTTGATCACTGTCTTTAAAAGGGAAACTTTGAATGTATGTACGCACTCATTGGAATGTTATCCCTTCTATTATGACGACAATGGTTCTAGAATTACGAACCGGTCCCAGAAGGAAAAAAAGTTTGAAAACTAATGTAACAAAACATTATTTAGAGATGCAGTTGTTTAGCAACAAATGCTTGATATTACCTTTTTAATAACTGGCCCCTGTCAAAACTGATGTATCAGTTTTTTGTTGGTGTTGCGTGATCCGTACTTATTAATAGCCAAACTTTTTTCTTGACATGCCAGTAATAAGACAGATTTCCAAGAAATAGAAGATTCATACTTTTCTTAATGAAGTAAACACAAACAAATTCAGACGATACATAAACTCTGCTCACTAATCAAGTTTCTATGCCAATCACATCTCTCAATGCTTCAATTAGTTTTATATACTATAGGACAAATCTTAACGTATGGCAATTCATACATCTTTTCATCTCTACTCACCTTTCATATATATATATATATATATATATATATATATATATATATATATATATATATATATATATATGTGTGTGTGTGTGTGTGTGTGTGTGTGTGAGTGTAAAAATTTAGAAAACAAACACGGGATGTTATGATGGATGGAATATTTATAGTCGATTTTCGAACATTTCGGTTTACAATGGAAACCTTCTTCAGGACCATGAAATTAAGAAAAAACAAGTATTCATGTGGATAAAAGATTATGAATGTTTTGCATGCGTTGAATTTGAAAATATTTGTAGAAAAAAGTACGTTACCGTTCGTTAATTCATATATATATATATATATATATATATATATATATATATATAAAGGCCAGTTGTGTGTATGTATGTATGTATGGGTGGGTGTATATCCGGAGGAAACTACGAAGATAAAACAATTAATGACAATTTAAATGTATATGCCCATTCACTATCACTCTTAGCTCGAAAAACATTTCAACGTTACCGGCCGTATTGTCTTGCTGCAAGATACCATTGCCATAATAAAAGATTGTTCATGACAACAGTCTTTTATAATGGCAATGGTATCTTGCAGAAAGACAATACGGCGCTAACATTGGAATATTTTTCGAGCTATGAGAAGACTTCACTGTGTTGCCCTAGCTTTTAAATACCCAGATCTCAACTTCATCGATTACTTATGATATGAGTCGGACTAAAAAATTGTTCCTGCGGAACTTTCACTGTGTAGTTTGTAGTAAATAAATGATCAGCACTTCCTGACGCCAGATTCCGGATTTTTTTTTTTTTACGGAAACATGGGGACCAACACTTTATTAAGCAGGGTGCCTTCCGTTGTGTAATGGCTATCGATCTAGGTTAGTATGTATTTCTCCAATTCCTCCGCCACGAGCTTGATGCGACACAAAAGACATTTTTTATGGCTCCGAATTTGAATTCAGAGTTTCCTCTTAGACTTATTGCCTTGCCAATGCAAAATAACCCAGTCTGGACCTACTATTTACCCGTAGCTGGGGAGGGAACAGATGGATTCATGCCTTTATGCAAACAGTCTCGTTCAGGATTTGATCGCCGATTTCATTGCCTACGACGATAATGTCTATTTTGCACTACCTTTTTTGCAGACTAAGTAGTTAGCATGTCGACAGACATTAACCTATAGCTGGGGGAGGGAGAAAAGACAGGTTCATGCCTTTCCCGGGAGTATTATCGCAAAGTGAAACGCAAACAACCTCATCTAGGATTTGAACTCTGGTTGCCGATTCCATTCCCTACGATGATAAACGTTACGCTAGGCGCGCCTCTAGGATTATAGAATATTGTTAGTGGGTTCGATTATCACTTGCGCCAATCTAAATTAAGATTAGTAAATGACACCCCCCCCCCTATTAGTCAGGTGGTCATGGTTATTTATCCCATCAAATGTAGCCTTTATTAATAAGCAAAGAGTATTTTGATGTTGTTAGGTGATGTTGGAAAGACGTTTACAGGTAAACGTTTAGGTAACTGGACATTTTCATATTGAACTATCCACTTGAAATGTGTGTTTTGTAATAGCTTCAAAGTTGTTTTTGTTCGTAATAAGTCCACCACGTGACGATTGCGTTAGAAAGGAGAGGAAATTGATAAAATATAAAATGTCACACTTTTCACTTTGTTTTTTAACAACTGTTATTTTTCACTTACTCCTTCCTTTCGTCTTATCATTTCCCCCCTCTCTCTCTCTCTCTCTCTCTCACACACACACACACACACACACACACACACACACACATACTCACACACACACACACACACTGTTGTCCTCAATATATCTTACTTAGCCCACTCACTCTCTTCTAAACTTACACTCCCTCCTTACTCACCCTTCTCTTTCATTCCCCCGCCATTTATCATTCTCGTTCGCTATCTGTCCATCAACCCCTATCTCCTCCCTATTTCTTATCTTTTCTGTTTATGTACCTGTCTATTTCGAAATAATCTTGTAACCCGACACTAAGCAATGTAATCATTGTAAAGGAAGGGAGATAGCACCACATAGCCTGTAGGGGTTAAAATATTGTTAAACAAAGATAATTATAGATGTGACAAAGATTGTTTTATTCTGTTGAATATATCTGTACTTAAGGTATAAATGTGATGTCGATATAGTGTTTAGGTTTAAGAAGGAGAACATTTTTCTTTTAGGCAGGTATAGATGAAAAAGTGTTAAGAGGTGCCTAAGTATGGTTCTGGTTCACGTGGGTGAATGTGTGGGACCGTGTTGTGTTGTATGAACGGTTAGATTTAAAGAAGACCTATATTGCTGCGTATACGTATAAGATTTGAATGAACAAGGGCTAAAACCGCCGTTGGCAGATAGGAGCCTAACTAGGTCATTATCTGTGCTGCAAACAAGCTAAAAACTCACATGAGTATTTCCACTTTTTGAGAAAACCTTCTTTTTTTATAATCATTTTCAAATATGAATAAAGAATTAATTTAAGAAAGTTGATTCATTTCTAAACGTTAATTCCTCTCTTAATTTCGATATCCTATTGCCAGATAAAAACGGTTGGTTAACCGAGGCGGTCGTTGTGGGCCTACAATTTTGAGTTCTATTCCCCTGGTAAAGACAAGGGGTGGGTGATTCTTTGGTAAAGAATATTCATATCTTAGAGTTATTTTACTCTGTTCTGTTACTTGCAAGTACACCTGATATATGCACACACACACACACACACACACACACACACACAAACATACTTATATATATTGATATTAAAGTTTGCTATATTTATAAGTGGTCGTTGATAAAACATGTATATTAAAGTTAGGGTTTTGGAGACATAATGGTGCTTGGTAACTGACAGTTTATCGCCTATGCGATTTTCAAACCAAGTGAATATTCATGTCTCTGCTAACTTGACTTACACACACACATATGTGTGTGTGTGTGTGTGTGTGTGTGTGTGTATTATCGCCTATGAATGCAATTTCATAAAATGTCAATTTTAATCTAAACCAAAAATACCAAGAATCTATTAATTTCAGGTGGTACCTTAACCTTTTCAACAAAAACGGATATTATTAGATAATATTTATTACCAAACTCCGTAGCATTGAAATTTTATAACCCAACATCAGATTAAAAATTAGTCCATTCCTTATATATATTTATGCAATTTTATTTTTGGTTGTAGAAGAGTTACAATTTTATTTTTGGTTACAGAGTTTCAATGCCGAAGTGTTTGGTAATAAATAATACATAATAATATCCATTTTGATTTGATTTCCACTAGAAATGATAACATCTTTAATTTTTTAAGATGAATTGACTTTTTATTTCTAAAAAAAAAATCTTAGGGGTGTACTTATTTATATACAACTGTATATCATCATTATCACCAGGTCGTGCTAACAGCACGGATTTCCATGACTCTCTCTCTCTCTCTCTCTCTCACACACACACACACACACACACACACACACACAGACGCACATTTTCTTTGGCAGGTCTTCTGCACGGCATCCAGTATCCGTACATATAGCTGATTGACGCACGTTTTTGCTTTCAGCCTACAGTAGTGTGTCTATATGTAGATGTCCACCGGAAAACGTCACTCATGAGTTCGTCCTTGTTTCCCCATACTCATGCATAAATCATATGTATTTAATACTGATTACCAAATAGGACCGGTGTAGCTCAGTCGGTAGAGCATCTGCCTAGGAATCACAAGGTTCCTGGTTCGATACCGGCCCTCGCCAACTCAGCCTAAGAGTAGCATAGAGACCTGTGCGGTAAATTAAGGAGCTGATGGTAGGTGTGGCGCTCCACCCCAGACGCCAAAAATAATCTCCTTGGTATAGCACTAGTGAAAAGGGAATAGACTCCCTCGCTGTCTGGCTGATACCAACTTTAGGCCACCCCAACGATTTACTTACTTACGAAATACTAAATGAGCAGTTTGAAATGGGGTCTGCATTTCCCATCTGTTCTGGGTATATTCCATGAACATTAATATTGCATTTCATGCATTTCAAAGGTGTAAAGGGTTGATTATAAATCTCGACGTGTTTGTTTCTTTAAAATTATTACTTCCCTCGATTGTTAGTTGATGGTATTATATTACAAAGGAAAGTAACACAGACTGGCGAAATAATGTAATCATGTCAATTAGTTCCTTAGGCAATACACTGAGAAAAAATTCTAGTTTTGCCAGGTATTCTCTCCGCATCCTTCATTAAAAGAAAGAAAGAAAGAAAGAAAGAAAGAAAGACGTACATAATTGGTAATTTGCACCAAATAAAAATTTGCTTTCTCAGCAATCATGATTACGTTATGAGTCACTTATCCTTTATTAGACAGTAACAAACTAAGATAAGAAAAGTGGTTATTTACTAAACTTAGCTCAGTTTAGAAGAAGACCAAAAGTACGGGGGCATATTGTGAAATTCGAACTCATTAAGCCACTAGTAAATTTCGCTAACCGTTACACCACGGAAACGCACAAAATAGTCTAAACTTTGCTTTAGGTTGATATGCCATTAAACAAAGAAACAAAACCAAACCAAACCATGAACGATTTTTTTCAATTAAGGATAACACGACCCATATACGAAATAGATAATAAATTGTTATATCCAGTTAAATATATTAGACAATTCTACTTTGTTTATGTATCACAATCCTTTTTAACGTAAAAAAAGATTGATATACGGATTTAATAACTTATATATATATATATATATATATATATATATATATATATATATATACCTAGCCCTTCATGTGAGCATGTGACAGAAGGTTAATTTCTTAAGCGGAGTTTTATAGGTTTTGAATTCAGAGTTTTCTTTCCTAATAGGTTTGAATTCAGAGTTTTCTCTCTCTCTATATATATATATATATATATATATATATATATATGAATTATCAAAAGAAATCAGATAAGAATGCACGTGAACTCGAGTTTTCAATTCACACATATACGCGCACACGCACACACACACACACACATATATATATATATATATATATATATATATATATATATGGAAATACGATGAGGAAATTAATCGGACAATATGAAAAGAAAATATTTTAAAAATGTTTGCACATGCATTGATCACGTCATTTGCTTTTCGTAAACAAACGCGCATATGAAAATTAACGGTTAACAGCATCAGATTCACACAACCATTATACACTTAACATCTTTCATTTTGTTCCTCACCTAACACTGTCCTGAAGATGGTATAAAATACCGAAATACTTAAGTATTGACACTAAAAATTGTTTCCTGATCGTAACATCCTGTGTTTGTTATATTTTTAAAATATTTTCTTTTCATATATATATATATAATATCCATTAGGAGAATGCACCTCCGACAATGATAAAATGTTGTTATAAAATTATGTAGGGGATACCATAGAAATGTATAAATCCCACCAGTAAAATAAATGCATAAAATACGATCGGTTTGGGTATGATTGCAAGAAAAAGAAGTGACAAGTAATGTCAAGAATATCATGCTTTTCTAAAATTGATACCAAAAATACCTTTGAAGAATAACAACATTTAAAGTTGGCCGAATGAAGTTAATTTTTTAACACTTTGCTTACCAAATCACCCACACACAGCTGTACTAGATTTTATTGGGTTTTTTTTTTTTACCTTTATGATAGGATATTTCAAAGTTCACTATCTATTCACCTCAGAACTCATTCTATTCAAATAAATTCCTATTATTATTTTTGTAATCTGAGTCCTCCAAGTGACACATGCGAGAGCCGCTGTCGGAGGTTTACACTAGTATCGCAGCGGTGGGAGAGATGATGTGAGCGGTTTAAAGTAGGAAAAGAGTTAAATGCTTATCAAATAATTAAATAAGTGACAAGTTTTAAACAAATGAACTTTAGTGTTTATAGTTATATATTAAGCGTAGCTTAGATGCGACACAAGGCCAGAAGTATGGGGCACCCAGTGAGAATCGAACTCACTAACAATGGTCTGCTAACCTAGCTTGCTAACCATTACACCACATGAGGTGCCTAACTTTAGTGTTTATAAGTATCTACCAACACCTCCACACGAGCAGGAAGTGACACATTATCAATTTCGTAAGCGGAGTTTGAATTCAGACTTTATCTTCTCCTAGACTGGTTGCCATACCAAAGTTAAAGATCCCAGTGTGTCCTACTATTTTCCCATAGCGGCATATTTGGATGCATACCATTCCCAAGGGATTTGAACTCGTGTCGCCGAGTCCATTTCCTTCAACGATAACCATTCTCCCACGCGCCTCCACTTTAGTGTTTATAAAAACGCTATTTATTAAGCTTAAATTTAGAGCCGGATTTAGACTTTGGGACCCGGGGCACTTCTGGTTAGGGGGACCTTCAAGTTGCCTCAACATAGAAATTAAGTTAGGTACATGAGAAAAAAAAAATGAAGTGTAATGATTTTATCAAAAGAAAAAATATATTCATTAAGTTCCGCAGACAATGTTTGATTTGATTTTTCTCAATTATATTGAACCTAAGAATAATCATTACTATATTTTTCAGTTTGTATCATAGAAAAAAATGTAAATAATTTCTTCCAGAAACCTATAAGTTTTCAAAACTATCTAACTTTTAAACTACCGAAGCCAGATATAGACCTTGGGAGACCCAGGGCACTTCTGGTTAGGGGTCCCCTCAAGTTGCCTCAACATAGAAATTAAATTAGGTACATGAGAATTCTTTTCAAAACTTAAAGTAGAATTGATTTATTAAAAGAAAAAATATATGAGTTAAGTTCCGAAGACAATGTTTGATTTGATTTTTCTCAATTATATTGACTATAAGAATAACCTTTACTACATTTTTGTATTATACAACAAAGCAAATCACGATTAGATTTTCTATAATAAAACTGATTTTATACTTATTACAGTTTCCCATAAAGAATGTCCCTCTGGTAGGGTCCTCGTTGCAATTGTTCCTTTTGCCTCCTTATAAATCCGGACATGTTTAAGTTTCTATGGCACAAAATCCTATGTAAGATACATTGAGTGAAGATTGAAATTATGGCAGTAATTATGTCATTCTTGGATAGCCTGCTAACCATGACATCACGGTCTAGAAAATTCTGACTTAAGTGGGTTTTTTTATCAGACTCATGAACCTTCTCGAACTCGGGAACCTTCTCTTCGAACTCGGGGACATTCCTGTCAAACTTGGGAGCCTTCACGGAATTTCGAACCGAACTCTATTCAATCAACGGGTTCTCATTCCGTTAACTATGACTGGGTACAGGTGTTAATCTGTATCGTTCTATGTTACTGTCGCCCTTTGCCAGGATTGAACCTGCAACCCAGAGGTTAATGTCACTTAGACCTGTATTAACTCAACGCCTATATCCGTTGTGCCATGTGTCCAATTGTCTGAAGAAGGTCGGAGGGCACATCGATCGAAACGTTGTGTAGATAACAATAAAGATTGTCCGAATAATCTAAATAATACAAATGCTCAAGCCTCGTCCCAAAAATTTAGAGGAATAGTATTAATTACTTATTTCAATAAATATGAATTATTATGAAATAACAAACATACATTCTTTTTACACTCACTGAGTTTTCACACCAGTAGCAACGGATGGTTTATATTAGAGATTAACTGATAGCCTCTGCAATACTCCAGCACTCTCCTCAGTATCCTAGCTGCTTTCAGTATGTTTTCCTGTGATTTCCAACTCTTTCATCAAAATATTTTTATTTCCCTCCTTATGAATTTTTCACATCAGTTTTAACTGGTGGGTTTTTACTGGAGTCTAAGTGACAGCAAGTCTCCTAAGGTCTCCAAGACCTTTCTGGGTATAGTCTAACTGACCACAAAAGTGCTGTGTTCTGTATGGCCTAGATTCTTTCTCTGATTTCCAGTTCCTCCAGTCTTCATTCCGGGCCTTTGGAGACCGTTCCAAGCACAAAAACTACAATTAGTATCACCGTCACTTTCATGTTCCACAGCTTTTACAGCTCTTTAGTAAAATCCAAGTATCTATCTTTTCGTTTTATTTTATTTTTATCGACTAGATAACAACTTTTTTTTCTTGTTAATTAAGACTTATTCGACTCCTTGCAAGTTTTTCACACCCTCATTACCTGGTGGTTTTTCAATGGATTCTGAGTGACAATAAGTCTCCACGGGTCTCCAGGACTCTTCTAGTCGATCTTACTTTTTAATTCATCTCTGTTTGTTTGATGGTGTCTACTCCCAATATTCCCGAGTAACTTATAATTCTCTTTTTCTTGAAAGGGTTCTTATATTTTCTTGATTCGCTAGTTTTATTCCTTCTGTTTTTTTCTCTTTTCCCCTCTTTAATCACGAGCATAGCCCACTTTTTTATTCCAAATTCCATTCCAATAACCTAGCTGTATATTCTTATAGTCTATACAAGAGTTTCCAAGTTTGTTTGTTTTTTGTTTTTTTGAGGGGGGGGGGCATTTTTTGAAAAAACTTGTACATAAGGTTATTTATTTTATTTTTATTGTGATTTTGTAAATTTGTAAATTTACTTTGTACATTTGTAAATTTGTAGCCTTCTATACATTTCCTAAGTATGTAGTTAAGTGGTATAATTTCTATAACAAATAGCAGTAGCAAAAGGGAATCTCCATGGGGGATGTCTCTTTGGATTTTCCTCTGCCAGGGTTTGTCCTCCTGTTGTTAGTTCCACTTTCCAGTTTTCTATGGCTTTCATGATGAGGTTTATGACTTTGCCAAATATATTGTACATGTTTAGACATTCAATTATCCAAGTTTGCGGAACCGTATCATTGGCCTTTCTGTAGTCAATCCGTGCCATAGCCACATTTTCCTGTTTTCATTCAATTAAAGTTTTTCACATCCGACCTAGCTGGTGGTTCACTAGAGGCTGAGTAACAATAAGTCTCCTCAGGTCTTCAGGACTCTTCTGAGTTTTCTAATCGTTTTCAAGTGCTGTAGTTTCGATGGTTTCTTCCTTTGATTCCCAACTCTTCCGGACTCTTTTCGAAACCTTTGAGGACTGTTCCAAAGGGCACCAATTACAATTGGTACTACTTTTACCTTCATGCTCTACAGTTTTTTCCAGTTCTCTAGCAAGGTCCAAGTATTTGCCTTCCTTTTCTCCTTCACTTTCACTCAATGATCCGCCGGAACGGCAAAATCCACGAAATGACATATTCTCTTTTTCTTGTTAATTAACATTAGGTCTAGTCTCCCAGCTCGAATTAGGTGATGCGTCTGTATCCCTGAGAATTTCATGTGTCTCATTCTCTAGGACAGATTACAGTTTGTGCATATATTATTTAGTAATATGGTGAAAATTTAGTTTCTTGCACAATTCCCGGTGGATCAACTTTCCCACCCAGTCGACCTAGTCTCATACTCTCTCTGTGCTAGTTTGCTACATTCGCTTTTTATATGATTAACTATTTCGTCTACACATTATACACTTGCTATTCTGTTGTGTCATCTATTTTTGCTTTGATATAGTTTGTTCTTATGGCATTATCTTGCGCTGCAGTTATGAGAGATTCAGTTTCTCTTTTAAGTTTCCCTTTTTAGCCTATGTCTTCTGGTGTGCTATCTCTCCGATTTGTCACTTGAAATATCAATAGAATTGCTTTTCTTCCCATTTCTCTTTTCTAGTTTTTATTGTATTGCTACTTCTCCATGTGCTACAAGTGCTGTTTCTGGCTGCTGCAATTAGTCTTTCTTTGCTCTTTTTAATGTACACTTCGAGTGTCCGAATTGTCGCATCTACGCAGTCTTCAATGTTGGCGAGACTTCTTCCACCTTCCTTTCTTGACATACATTGTCTGTCGATGTCGTCTCTCTAGTATAGTGCCTTGTGTATTGTCATAAGTTTTCTTGTCCTCTGCTCCGTTTGTCGGAGTCCCTCTCTTGTTTATTTTAAGAATGGTCCAAAGTTTCTTAAAAGGGGGACAGCCCAGGTGTTTATTCCTTTGAAAAGATTTTTGTAGTAGAGCTTGGTTTCAAGAAGTTATTATTATTATTATCATTATTATTATTAGTTTTTCACACCAGCGTTAGCCGGTGGTTCACTAGAGGCTGAGTCACAGCAAGTCTACTCAGGTCTCCAGGACTCTTCTGAGTATTCCAGCCGATCTGCAATGCTGCAGTCTGGATGGTCTCGATACTTCCTCTGATTTCCAGTTCATCTAGACTTTTTTCTAGACCCCTGGGGACCGTTCCTAGGGCACCAATTATAATTGGGACGATCTTCACCTTCATGTTCTACAGTTTTCTTAGTTCTCTGGCAAGGTCCAAGTATTTATCTATCTTTTCGCTTTCTTTCATTTTCACTCGGTGATCGGCCGGGACAGCAAAATTCACGAGATGACAAGTTTTCTTTTTCTTATTGATCAACACTAGGTCTGGTCTCCTGGCTGGGATTAGGTGATCCGTCTGTACCTCAAAGTCCGATAGAATTTTGTGCGTCTCATTCTACTGGACAGATTCAGGCTTGTGCATATACCATTTAGTTGAATAGTGAAAATTGAATTTCTTGCACAGTTCCCATTGAATCACCTTTCCCATCCAATCGTCCTAGTTTTGTACTCTCTTTTAGTGAGTTTACTGCATTCGCTTATTATGTGATTGACAGTTTCGTCTTTTCCCCACACACATTCTACACTTGCTATTCTGTTGTCTTATCTATATTTGCTTTTATGTAATTTGTCCTTATGGCATTGTCTTGAGCTACAATTATAAGAGATTTTGTTTCTCTCTTGAGGTTTCCCCTTCTTAGCCATGCCCATATCTTCTGATATGCGATCTCTCCTGTTTTCGCTTGAAGTGTCTATATAGTTGTTTTTCTTCCCATTTCTGCTTTCTTGTCTTTATTATATTTGTGTTCGTCCATATGTTGCAATTGTTTTTTTCTGGATGCTGCTATTAGTCTCTCTTTGCTCTTTTTTGTATACTCATCGAGTGCTCGAATTGTCGAGTCTATACAATCTTCAATGCTGGCGAGACCCCTTCCTCCTTCTTTTCTTGATACATATAGTCTGCCTGTATCGTCTCTCGGGTGTAATGCTTTGTGCATTGTCATAAGTTTCCTTGTCCTTTGATCCATCTGTCAGAGCTCCTCTCTTGTCCATTTTAAGAATGGTCCAGTGTATCTTATAAGGGGGACAGCCCAGGTATTTGTCTATCTTTTCGTTTTACTTCATCTTTACCCTGTGATCTGCTGGAACTGGAAAATCTATCAGATGACGAGTTCGCTTCTTTTTTTTTTTTTTTTTTTTTTTTTTTTGTTAACCAATACTAGGTCTGATCTTCTAGCTGGGATGAGATGATCCGTCTTTATCTCGAAGTCCCAAAGAATGTTATGCGTTTCATTCTCAAGAATAGATTCTACTTTATGCATGTACCATTTTGTTGTATGGTCAAAATTTTTTTTTTTTTTTTGCATAATTCCCCTGGATCGCCTTTCCAACCCAGTCATTCCTAGCTTTGGATCCCGTTGTGCTAATTTGCTACATTTGCTTAATACATGGTTTATGGTCTCATCTCTGTCACCACACAGTCTACATTTACTGATTTTGTTTTTGTTTTTTGGTGTCTTATCAATTTTTGCTTTGATATAATTTGTTCTTATGGCATAGTTTTGAGCAGCAATTATTAGCGATTCAGTTTCTCTCTTGAGGGTTCTTTTTCTTAACCATGTCCAAATTTTTTCATGTGCAACCTCGCCAATTTGTTGTTTAAAGTAATTGTTTGTTTTTGTTTTTGTTTTTTTGTTTTTTCATCTTTGTTTTCTTGTTTTCGTTGTTTTTCTGTTTGTCCGTATGTTGCATCTGATGTTATTGGCTTCCATAAGTAATTTTTCTTTGCTCTTTTTGTGTATTTTTCTAATCTTTGGATTGTGGCATCTACGCAATCCTCTATCTTGGCAAGACTTCTTCTACCTTCTTTTCTTGATACATGTCAAGGCATTGTCAAAGTCATTAATTTTCTAGTCCTTTGATTGATCTGTCTGAGTTCTTCTCTTGGCTATTTTAAGAAGAGTCCAGAGTATCTTATAATGGGGTCGGCCCAAGTATTTATTCCTTTGATGAGATTTCTGCTGTTGAGCTTGGTTTCTATGTGTTTTCTTGTTCTCCTGAGGCATTCGTTTTTAAAACTTTTCCTTTCATCTCTGTTTGATAGTGTCTGCTTCTAAAATTCCTAAGTATTTTTAACTTTTTTTTTCTCGAAGTGTTATAATAGTGTCCTGATTTGGTAGTTGCATTCCGTCCATTAGTTTTCTTTCTCCTTTTTTTTTACCAGCATGGTACATTTTTCAATTTCGAATTCCATTCCTATATCTTGGCTGTATATTCTAATGGTTTGATTATTATTATTATTATTATTATTATTATTATTATTGCGAGTTTTTCACACCAGTGTTACCTGGTGCTCTTTTACTAGAGTCTTTGTGATTACATGTCTCATCAGGTCTGCAAGAATCTTCTGGGTATTCTAGCCGATCTTAACAATACTGTTGTATGGATATTCTCAATTTTTCCCCGGATTTCCAATTCACTCAATATTTTATCAAAATCCTTGGAGATCGTTCCAAGGATACCAACTAAAATTGGTATCACCTTCACCCTAATGTCCCACACTTTGTTTGGTTTTTTTTTTTGGGGGGGGGGTGTTTGTTTTTTGTTTTTGTTTTTTTTTTTCAGTTTAGATGGTGCTCATCGAACGGTCTGCAATGGTTTGGAAAAGTGTCTGCAGGAATTGAAAATCAGAGGAAGAATCAAAACCCTTCCAAATAACAGCATTGTTAAGATCGGCTAGAACACTCAGAAGAGTACTGGAGACCTGAGGAAACTTGTTGTCACTCAGACTCCTGTGAAAATCCACTAGTTAAATCTGGTGTGAAAAACTCACAAGGAGTGAAATAACAATAGCAATAAAGTGTATTGAAGAGAGTATCCGCTGTTAGCTACCAGATACAACTGGTGGGAAAATCTAACGAAATAAAAGCTTTAAATAAAAAAATTTAATTCAATTGCAATGACCAAATCAGCCCTTAGTCAGAAGAAACAGCCCTTAGAAGTACTCAACTCCCTTGGTTAAGAAGTTAGTTAGAAGTCAACCCAACTAGACAACAAGATGGCAGCCTTAGGAGATGATAGAAGGATCAGCAATAAAGATATAAGATCTCCTCACCAAGTAAGTCTACTCTCTCTCTCTCTCTCTCTCTCTCTCTCTCTCTCTCTCTCTCTCTCTCTCTCTCTCAAGAACTTTCTTATCAAAGAACTCTCACACACCAATTAGTGATGTCAATGTGGGTATGTGACACGTATCACATTTGGTACGTGCGCAACACAGTTTCACAGCTACCAGATACAACTGGTGGGAAAATCTAACGAATACAAAATAACAAGTTCACATATAATACCCCTTTTCAGTCAGTAACACTTGCATTAATACCTAACTAATGAAAATCTATTTCCTATTCTAGTTTAATACACAGCATATAAATTAAATACTAAGACTTGCAAAACAAATTTAACTTTTTTTTAATTTAAAAATTCGTAGTTTAATAGTGAAATATTTCCTTACGACCTGGTATATAATTCCAACATTGAGATTTTTGGCAGCTTTATGACAGCGTCCATACATTATAATTCATTTGCATGGGCCAATAAAAAAGTAAGTAAGTAAAGTCGTCGGGGTAGCCTAAAGTCGGTATCAGCCAGACAGCGAGGGATTCTATCCCCCTTTTCACTAGCGCTAGACCAAAAAAAATTGTTTTTGCATCTAAGGTGAAGTGCCACACCCACCATCAGCTCCTTACTTTACCACACAGATCTTTGTGCTACTCATACGCTGAGTTGGCGAGGACTGGTATTGAACTAGGAACTATGTGGTTCCTCGGTGCACACATAGCGTGAAAATATTCTTAGAAAATATTAAGGAGAAATTGTCTGTTCCCTTTCACACATAAAGGAAGCTTTGTATCTACAATCTTATTACACAGTCTATTTCAAAGGAAAGCTTGACCATACTACTAAAAGGTATATGCACAAACCAGAATCTGCCCTAAAGAATGAGCCGCATAAAATTCTCTGGGATTAATCCCGGACAAAAGACCAGATCTAGTGTTAATTAACAAGAGACTAGTGGTTTTTGCCGTTATGATTTGCTTGAATTTAATCTTCAAAGAGATTGTAAAGTAAAGTCGTCGGGGTGGCCTATATCAGTCAGACAGCGAGGAAGTCTATCCCCTTTTCACTAACGCAAGACTAAGGAGATTGTTTTTTGGCATTTGATATGAAGTGCCACAGCTACCATCAGCTCCTCACTTTACCGCACAGATCCCTGTGCTACTCATGCACTGAGTTGGCGAGGGTCGGTATCGAACTCGGAACCTCATGGTTCCTGGTCGTACGCTCTACTAACTGAGCTATACCGGTCCTATGTGCTAGAACAATCACGTCGGATTAACAACAGCAGATCTTATTACCTAAGCAAACTTAATAGAATGAATACAAAATGAAATGAGTAACAAAAAAGAGGGTATAAAAAGGTATATGAAAAAATATCCATCGTGTACGTACATATAAAAGAACTGGAAGTTTTGAGGACTTACATATGTAAGAAGTGTGAAGATAATGTAGATGTTAGAATGTCTGTTCCACATTTTCTTCGCATACTGTCGGATTAATTTCCTCACTTTACTCCCATATGTAAGAAGTGTATTATTCTATGGTGTTATATTAAATGTGTTTCGTTTTTATGGGCCCTCGTTTAGGCTTCAAGCAAGAGCGCTTGTCCGGCGGAAACCCTAGGTAAAGAATCCTTTGGTTGTAAGTTCCTTCGTCAATGATTGCAAATGGACATCTGTTCAGTATCAGTGATTAAGTAGTCAACTAGTCACGCATTATGGCCGTTGATTGCCGGAGGAATAGACCACGTGACTTTGTCCAGTCTATAAATTTAGGGGGGGGGATTGTCGCACGGCTTATATACACAACTTAATCCAACAAAATGTTATACGAGTTTGGTGGGGACGAGAATGTAAGAAGAGAATGGGAATGTCGCGCTCTCTTCTTACATTCTGCTTTGGCAACGCCATCTAGTGGTTATTCGCAGAATATTTTGGTAGACCAGGAAGGTAATCCCACAAAGGAACCACTAACATGGTTATTTTTTGTTACACTAATCCTTTAAATAAAAACAACATGCCAGCCAAGAAACTCAGTATCCATATTACTGAATTTCCTATTTTGTTGGGGTTGCGTGGTGTAATGGTCACCGTCGTAGAAAATGGACACAGCGCAACGAGTTCAAATCCTAGACGCGGTTGTTTGCATTTCACATATCGCTATCACCCTTCAGCTAAGAGTAAATAGTAGGACAGACTGAGATTTTTAGCCTTGGTATGACAACCAGTCTAGGAGAAGGAAAACTCTGAATACAAACCAAAAGGGCTCTCTTCTCATTAGTCAAAACTGCTTTAAGAACTCCTCCTTTTACGGTTGCTTACACATCACTTAATGTTAGCTTCATCATATTTTGTTATTTTATTTCAAAAATATATCGAACTAGTGTAATCAATAATTCCAACTCTTATAATGTTGATTCGAGAAAACATTGTATTACTTCTTGTACACTATATGGCATTTAGTACGCAGAAATGTTTTGGCATTTTTCTGAAAGCTTAGAAAATAAATGGGCAAAATCGACAATATGGGCTAATCGTGGTCATATTTTGTGATATATATATATATATATATAAGTTAGGGTAGCGTGGACATGAAGTCAACGGCGCTTGGTTACTGATAGTTTTTTGTCTATGTAATTTTCAAAACATGTTTGGTTTTAAATCATGTAGGCCAGAAACTGTCAGTAACCAAGCGCCGTTGACTTCATGTCCACGCTACCCTAACTTAGATATAAATAGTTTATCCACGATATTGAGCACTATTTACTTATAAATATAGCACACTATTTATATATATATATATATATATGAATATATATATATGTATATACCTCCCCCTCCGCACAGTACGAACTGACACATTATCAGCGTTTTCCATCTCCTAGACTGGTTGCCTAACAAGGTTAAAGAACCCAGACCGCCCTACTATTTACTCATAACTGAAGGGAGAATAGTTGGATACATACCTTTCCAAATGGTATAAGCTCAACAGCATCATCCAGGATTAGAACTCGTGTTACCGTGTCCATCTCCAACGACGATAACCATTATACCACGCGCCACACACACATACACACACACACACATATATAACTCGTCGGGTGGCCTAAAATTGGTATCAGCCAATCGGCGAGGTAGTCTATCCCCTTTTCGCTAGCGCTAGACTAAGGAGATTGTTTTTGCGTCTAGGGTGGAGCACCACACCTACCATCAGCTCCTTACTTTCCCGCACAGATCCCTGTGCTATTCATACGCTGAGTTGGCGAGAGCCGCTATCGAACTAAAAAGCTTGTGGTTTCTAATATATATAACAATTAAAAAACAGTCTATTGCTACCAAAATACCAAAATGTGACAGAGAAACATTCAAAGAGCAAATACAAATGACAAAATGGCGCCGATTGCTTTACTCAACGCAGACCTGCCACAAACTTTCAATATGTTATAAATAAATAAATAAATAAATAAATAAATACGTTCAATTTTTGTGAAATGCAATAAGACGAGTTTTATCAATAAGGTTTTGTTTTTTTAATCAATGGAAACTCGATTAAATTTTATTTTAAAAGATAAAATTTATCTCAGTATGAACGTGGGAAGAAAAACGTGCAAAGACAATTGTTTCCCTTGACGAAAACAAAAATGTGAACTGCAGACGAGTAAAAACGTGAGATTTTTTTTATCTCTTTTTCGGTTGCCCTCCACAACCAAGAGTAAAAAAAAAATCTTTCTTCTCAATATCCTATTCATAACAAGAAGCTATGCCATAGGCAAGTAATTAGACTTTGTAAAAAGAACTGAATTTGATTCGCTACTCGTTTTACTGATATTCCAGCCTGAAGCAGTCCGGGGTCTTTTTTGTAATCATGTGTCTCCCTGTGAATGGTAGTCTTCTTATATATATATATATATATATATATATATATATATATATATATATATATATGTATGTGTGTGTGTGTGTGTGTGTGTGTGTGTATTATCTGAACCTAACCAGGGCCCTGTCGTGCATAACTTCTCCCTGAACATATGTACTTATGGGTACAATTATTGAAAAGCGTTTTATTGTGAAGGAAATAAGCTAATGAATTAATGCCTGCGGAAAGTAGACGATTTTTGGACAACAAAATCAAAATATTTTCCTTTGAGTAAAGTGAAAGGTTAGTTTTTTGCTAATCCACCAACGTTGACCTCGATATGGTGGTCTTTATCAATGGGTCTTGAAAAAGCCCGCGGATGTGTAATTTATATACAAACCAAGTAAATATAATCAGAAACATCTTGATTCTGTGTAGTTTCTTCAGTTCAGTGTTTATTTAACGCCATGAACCTAAAAATCCAGCTTTGGTTTGTTTTTGATGACATCAGTCACATGTATTTCTAACTAGTAGAGTTACCCGGCGTTGCCTGATTTAAAAATTAAAAATAAATAAATCTATTATCTACATTTATATATAGATTATTAAAAAAATAATAATACAGCATTGTTTTTCATGCCATTGGCCACATTTATTTCTAGCAAGCTACCCAGCGTTGTCCGGGATTTAAAAATTTAAAAGATAGATCTCTTATCTACATTTTATTATTTTTATTATTTTTTATCCTTTATTGTTTTATTTTAACTGTTTTTTTAAATTAATTTTAAATATATCATTAATTTATACCCTTGTTGTATTTTAAGTTAGCATTTTCTTATGACACAAGATCAATTTCTTATGCAGGGTTTAACAGGTTTTACTTAAGAGTTTTCCTTCTCCCAGACAGGTTGCCATATCAAGGTTAAAGAGATCAATCTGTGCTACTATTTATCCATAGAGAATAACAGGATTCATATTTTCTCCAGAGTATTGGCACTATGTGATATGCAAACAGCTTCGCCCAGCATTGAACTCGTGTCATCGTACCTATTTCCTACGACGATAACCAGTAACCGACGGGCGCCTCCATCAGGATGCATTTATTTTTCTAGCCTTCTTAGTGGAATGAGAGTTAACTGTCTAAGAGACGGGTTCCTCGTTACTAGGCCTCTATTGATGATTAGTTTTCCTTCACGAATAACCGGAAGTTTTATAAGAGATTACAGTATACTTCCGGCAACAGCGTGATTTGACCTCAGAAAGTCATAGTAGTAAAATGCCAACTTTAAATATGTCTAATAAAAACACAGTATGTAATCAAGTCACATGATTTATGTATACGTGTGATTACGTGATTTTCCAACATAAAAAACGACCATCTAGCAAGTCGAATATCGTTCGCTTCCTGTTGTCCGTTTATGCGATTGAAGGTTATTAAATAAAATGAGTTTCATGTTTGACAGAAACAATAAAAGAATATCCAATTTTAAATAAAATGAAAAATAAAAAATTGAAAATAAAGATGCTCAAATCATACTTCGACCGTTCTACTCTTAAGGTGATTATCAACTGACCTTATGAAGAAGTATACTGATACCTTGACTTGCGAGTTTAATTCGGTCCACTCGTAACTCAATTTCTTCCTATATCAAATCAATTTTCCCCATTGATTATATATATATATATATGTGTATGTGTGCGTGTGTGTGTGTGTGTGTGTGTGTGTGTTTGGCTTGTCAAACAGTAAGAAAACTTTTTAAAACTTTCTAAAATCAATTTATTTCACAAGAAATTGTTTCCTAGCAATAAGGTCGAAATTAGTTGAGAACAATCAAAAATAAATAACATAAAAGAAATATTCCTGTTTATCACTTTTTGTTCACCTTATATAATATAATATAATATAATATAATATACAAAACTTAATGGTAAACCCTCGTGGTAAGAAAAAAAACCGGCAAATAGTTTGATGAAAAAATGAAAACAAACCTATAACACGCACATAAGTTACCATGGATCAGGTCTCGTCTGCTGCATGCTTCCGAAGTTCCCAGCACCTCTCTAAAGACTAACTGGGCCGAACCGGCACTCTGAGAAGATCGCGCGTCCCTCAATCCAGCCTCTGGCGCTATGATCATACGCCACAACACTGGCTAGAACATGGCTACATCGTACACACAGTACACCTTATCCGTCCAAGCATGGCTATTTAGATATACCGCGTACGCTTACTATCCTGAATAATAGTCTAACAATGCTGTCCATCTTGTCGAAAATAGTGCCTCCATACCCTAAGCTAGAGCAATAATAAAGTTAATCACTCCCTACCCCAGCTGCCGACAGTACCTCTATCGAGCGTAATCTCTACCTTCTACACAGTCGCAGCATGCCCCGCTACTTAGCATCCAGTGCTTCGTATCGCTCCACAGCTCTCGCAGCTAATGACATCTAGCTCACTCAGGAAAGAATCGAGTCTTCAAAATGTCTCGTCGGCGTGGTACCTATGATACTGAGCTGCGATATCTGACCTCCAATTCTTCACGGTCCATACCTTGACGTATGCTTCACCTAATCATCGTCTATTACTTATGTAGCTTACTGATATATAACTCGCGTGCCCTCGACTGACTACTCTACGTTATGGCATTATATATTATGAATCAGAATAGGTAATATATAAAGAACTTCCACTTATGTAGTTCGTCTTTACTGGAGCTTGGGTTTTTGAAGGATTGGGGGTAAGTGACCATACGGTAGCCGCTGTCTTGTGGCTCGCGGTACATGATTCACAGGACCACCTTCGCTTCAAAAAACACGTACGCGCATATCCTTGCGAGTAATTCCCATCATCCAGCTTTATTCATCACGCTTTATTGATTTTTAAATTAAGAAATAGGTAAATATCGATTGGTTAATTTAATTCTTGCGTGAACTCAATTTTGATAGTTTTTAAATTAGCTGCGCATATGTAAAACATAATTTATTTACGGTTTGGATCTCTCGGACTTAACCTTGATTATATCTTCTACTAAGTTCCAGCAATAACGTTACCATCCAGCTGTGATTATGATTCAAAAATAAAGAAAATAAATCCCACCACAACTACCTCTGCTACATCCTGCCTGGTTCTTTTTTTCACTCACAACCTGCAATCCCATAACATATATGATCTCCATCAAAGAGATTATTCTGCTAAACAGTTCCAAATATCTATTTGCACTAGATTCCATGGGAAGTTAAGCGAAGCCGGCTAAGTCTTGCCTCGGATACTTCAGACATGTCTCCGGTGTGACTCGCTGAATGTCACCTTACAGATCAGGCGTAAGCCCTGACCGACGAGTGTGCACTCAAACTACAGCCATGACATTTTAAGCGAAACTCTAAATTCTTAAAACAGGACAAAGATCATGATACTCTTCACCGAATGTTCGTTTATGGGCCACATCACCACACACTCACCCATTCTCACCTTTTAAGAAAGGACTGTCAACGTCACTGCGCATACGCTCTACTCCTAGACATAATCACCAACCTGTCGCGCTAATACTTCCAAAGACATCGCACTTACTCCCTCTGCACGTGTTAAGTGCGTCTCACGGTGTACGTAATACACATTCTCTATGAACGTGCTCATAACACAGTCCTCAGACCAAACCCGTCATCCGCACTCACAGTATTTACTTCACAAAAAACGCGAATTCATAGAGACCCTCCCGCAAAAAATATCAAAGTACTAGGGAAGAACACATGTTTGTAAATTTTTCCTACTACAAACACACAATGAATTCGTTTCTCAAATATACAGAACTTTCTAAACCCAAGACGTGATTAACTTTCTACTCAACGACCTGACCGATAACTATAGACCGAAGTAAAACACCCACTACTGCCACACTGCAACAAGCTATTCTCCCGGCCGTCTTATCTAATGCCCGCCAGTTAGTCACCTTAAAACCCATCTGCTAGCACCCACAATCCCCTGCGCTCACGCGTATTCAAACTATCGACCCTTTCCGCACATTAGAAGTCTGTTCGGGATTAGTGCCACTTTCTCGTCCGGCGAGATCACACGGCAGCACTGTCTCATATGAGCATATATACACCTTCATATCCTCAGCCCGAGAGCTCCCAGCAATGCGTCCCGCACTTCATAACCGGACTCGATCAACCTGCCACGCGACTTAGACTGGGCCTATTCCCAATGCCCGTCCGAGTCGACCGATTGAATAACAAAAACTCGAAAACTCACAAGATCAAAAGTTAAACAGTGACTAGCTCCAGCGGAGCATGACCGACATTCCCACTTTAGGAACCAGCCGGCGACCTGTAACTACACATCCGTGTTGTCACCCCAACGTCTAAGACACTGTCCTCATGCTCCTCGATAACTCCATACTAGCTCTCTAGCACTGACACGCAAGTCACGCTTAAAATGAACAAATTTCTCCGCAATAGCTGCAGTTCACGAGCCGAGTCTCCGATTCGTCTGCACTCATGGCGGCTGGACCTCATGTTCCGTAATTTCGATGTCTCTTCATTTCCAGCCTACAATCGATGATATTTTGTCTGGACTCCACCTGATCCTGACAGGTGAACGTTGCTGGCGATTCCCGCAGTGATACTCACACCCACCGCTACATCTGCGCTCAATTCATGCGAGGAACGTGCACCTGAGTACACGGAGAAGTACACTGCTGCGAACGTATAAGAAACTTTACCGTCAACTCGCTCTCTGCTCTCTGGCCCGCACCTGCCCCCAGCTCTCTAGAATCCAGCCAGCTATCCTCGACCTCGCCATCCTCTTACGAATCGGCCCGCCCAGCCATCCTCCGTATGTTCATGACCATCCACCATCGTTCCCACACCGTTAATCGCGCCTATTCCTCGAATGTCATCAGCGCGCCTCTATGGACCCTGTGTCCCATAGGCTCCGAAGATAGTATCAACACACCGGCTACCACCCCGCGAAGCTGAGACTCACTCCGCGCTGCTAGGCACCTTCACCGCCATGCTGGCACGTCCGCATTCCATCCACAGGCCTCATCACTACTATCCCACATCTTAAGCCAACTACACTCTCTTCAGCCTGGCTTACGTTGCGTGAGCGCCATGCCGACAACTATACACACTTGCCTGAGCCGCCATCGTACAGACACCAGCCCTGCATCCATGATCGTTTCTGATTGCGTGCCATCTCCAACGCGAAGATAGCAGGTATCATTGCAATCATTTCTCCTGCCTGATATCCTCGCCCAAGCCAAACCTCTTTCTGGCACAATTTAAAACAAGCCATTGCTTCACAGTAGCGATATTTTTGTCTGCAATATAATGTACAGTCAAAAGGTTTCTTGTAAATATGCTACACGATTTTGAGGTACATCTTTTTCTAATATAGATAAGTTAAACTGATTTTGAAGGCCCTGTTCGAATGTTCAATCCTCTATGAGGGATGTAAAATCACGATCAACCCAGCACTCATATTTGAGAACGGAGATTGACTTACTGGAGCGCCGATCTACTTCATCGTATACGAGTCTCTGTCACTGTCTGCTGTACCGGTTCCATAGCGAAGTATTTGACTCCGGGCAACCGAGTTCAACGATCATTCTGGATGATGAGACTGTTTACCATTTCACCCATCAGCTTGCTTACATAGACCCTTGGTGGAAATGTAAGTCATTGAATGCCACACTCGACTTTCCACCGTCCGATAAGCTACTGGGTCTCAGACTATGTATGGTTCGGATGCTGGTAACTTCGATCTAACTTACTGCCTTTGCTTAATGAACTAACCAATCTGAGTGCGCGAGCAAGCGAACAACCACTAGAACTTCGAACAACCACTCGTTAAAAACTCCCGCGGTGCATTATAGATATCAAGCTGACCCGTCGCTCACATATCTTGCTCCCGAAGCGGCTTATCACACGGCTCCAGAATACCCTGCCCTCAGATCCTGACCCCCTCGAGCACATCGATCACAAGTGCCGGGTTCTGGTGTGTGGAACACATATTCATCTACTAGTTAAGTGATACTGAGACTCTATTACATCCCACTAGCATAACACGCACCGATCGTTCCCCACGACTCAGTACTAGTATCTAATCACTGCCCTTGCTAATTAAAATAGCTAGTACACACAAATATATTAGATACAAGATAGGCTTATCGTTTTCGATTTGTTTCTACGTCCCACAGATGAAGTGCATCCATAATCTACCTCCTATCGAGACGCCTTCGCACCTTCTATGCACCCTTGCCCTCGATGAATCCCTTCCAACCAGCTAACTACTGATATTATTGCATGTCATGGATTCTCGTCTTATAGAATAACAACAAGGTCATTCTAATCTTGCCGCTCCTCGTGACCGCACTCACCCACCTTAACCTACTACTCTGCTGGTCTCTAAGGCACATTACTTAGTTTCTGATTGACGCCACAGCGGAGACAAACGTATGCTCGCACAACCTTTCCACTCCCGCATAAGCTCTCCAGTCTCAGTCTCTTCAATCAAGTGAAACCGTTGTCAAACGTGTGAGCAAGCTTGCTCAGTCCATCATGATTTTCGGATACTCTTCTCGCATGTCATATCTCCTTCAATCCACATGCCATGCTACTCGCTCTATGTGACTCCCATCGCTGTAGACTGTACGTATGACTTTTACCGAACAGCCACCTAAGTTCGACCGAGCGGGCACAAGTATTCTAATCAAGCTGTAGCGGATCGTTAATACTAGCAACAAATCTCGCTCCTAGACCCGTACTCGATCTCCTCATCTGTATCTTCGCCATAATTTTCCAGCCACCAACAGAACGCGTCTGATATCTTAGTTCAACCATACCTCTTTCCAGCTAGGGTTCGCAAGAACCTAATATCGCTGATCTTTAGAGCAACAGCTCCAATAACACCTCTCTATGCTTGTCCGTCCCTAAACACTGACTATCGAGTTTTATGCCTGTCTTCCCTTCTACATCTGCTATATACTCTGCAGCGCTCCGCGCTCCTCCCATACTTCAATCGGTCTTAGACTTGCAGTAATTTGATATAAGTGACCCCTAAACTCTCGCATGCGACCGCAGACCAGCAAACAGTGTACTAGGGCCTTTCGTCACTTCGTTTGTCCCTGAGACCTGTTTTTCTAACGTTTGTCATCCGTGGCGATGCACCTTAAATAGGTTATCCATCATGCACCTTCGTACCGGAACGTTAGATTTCCAATGATCAATTTTTTAGTTCTAAGATCGTCATACTCGCGTAATCTCATGAAAGATCTCACGGTCCCTTCTCTACTGCCATCTAAACAAATACGAATAGCTAGGCGTATCGACGCTGCAGACGCTCGCGTGACCAGACTGGATCGGACTGTGAATTATAGATCTTCTTCTCTTAAACGCTAATAAGTTAGTATTTTCTTGATGAGCGATTTGCCAATTTAAATAGCTTTATAGTCATCATCTCATTTTTCGGCTCCCACCCACCTCTACTATCTATCAATCTATCTTTCAAAATATTTTATTGTAATTGGCCAATATGTCATACTCCACGTCCTCACCCTTGCGAGGCGACGCTTGTTCGTACGGATAGTTTTGATCCGCTTGTACACTGGCCATTGTATGCTGACATCGCATCATCACTTTTTCTCTAGCTGTACCTAAGATCCGCCATCTATCGCCGTGATATGCTCTATCGCGCCCTACAGCACCGTCATTCGCTCTTTTGCTAGCTAATGTACGTTACTCGATGTGCTCAGATCTTGCAGTTAGCGCGAGGCTCCTGACCATACTTTTTCCTCTACAGTCAAAGGCGGGGGGATTCATCCGTGGATGCCTTTCCTCTTCATCGAATAAGCGATTAACTTCATTTATAATCTCAAATCTGTCGAATGAGATCGTAGTTGAGCTGCCCATTCTTCCTTTCGACTAGACCATATGACATTATCGGTCCTCTTCTTTTTTAACCGCTCTACGGCATCACATATCCATCTCGCCTAATACTGAGCCGGAGACTCTTGCGTGTACAACCCCTGACACACCACGCTTTAGCGATGCTTATTACGGATTTATGGAACCTACTTTTAACTTAGCTACTTCTTATGTTTTGAACCGATGAAGATATCAATAGCTATATGAGCTAGCAGTTAGGTAGTAATCTCTCTCTGCGATGCACGCCTTGCATTTCTCCGCCACCCTCATGCTCACAACTGAGCTCTTCGCAGCCCAACTAATCGGCTGTACCACACATGTAGACACAGAACTAATCACCTACATCTCGTTCGCATCAACTCCCGCTCTCTCAAATTCCCGACGTGCAAGCATAAACATATTAAACTGAGTATGTGTAGGTAACTTTAAGTACACTTTCAACAGAATTTCTGTTTTTTCTGTACCTGGACTAGCTAACGTAGGGTAGATTTCTTGAACCATTCATACAGTCTGAGATGTATGAGTTCTTTCATTTTGTATCTCAGAGTCATTCTACTTCTATTTTATCTTCTACGTATCTATAGATCGTGTTTATTTACAAAATTCTGTCTGGACTTCAGTTAGATTTAATTTACGTAATGTACAGTAAATCTATTGTAATAGTCATATGGCTCGTGGTCTTATTATGAGCAAGATTACTGTGGATACTACATCAGGATAGTCGTCCACTGAACGTTCAGTGCTGTATCTGATAGTATTAGATGGCATATGTCCACACACAACATTATATATATATTATATATATAATATATATATATATATATAATATATATATAGAGAGAGAGAGAGAGAGAGAGAGAGAGAGAGAGAGAGAGAGAGATTATCAGGTATACACACATACCTGTGGGTAGAAATAGATCTATAAGCACAAAATAACCGATTTCTATGCCTTTTTCTTTACCAATATATATATATATATATATGCACACATACGTATATATATATATATATATATATATATATATATATATATATATATATATAACATATATATATATGTGTGTGTGTGTGTGTGTGTGTTTGCGGTTTCTTTTTTGTGGGGGGAATATCAAAATATGATTGTCTATATTTCCTTTTTTCTTTTTTTTTTCATATTAAAAAAAAGTCTTTAAATTAGGCTCTAAAAATAAATATATGATTATAATGATAAAAACAAGTTCATTGCTGGTGGCTAAATTTTGCAAAGTGATGTAAAGGTGACATAAATTGACATAATACTTAACAGATGTTTTTTTTTTCTGTTTTTCCAAAGGATCAAAATCAGATTAGTAGAGGAGAGTTTCATCGAGATAAAAAAAAAACATAATTGCATAATTCATTGATTGAGGTCAGTTGAAAACATTTTACAGAAATTGGAGAGTTAATTTCCGTCTATGTTCTTATTTATCTTATTGGGGGGGTGAGGGTGAGTGTGTCTAATGACTTTAAGATTGACTTGACGAAACCACCGATTGTTTTCTTTGTACAGGGTTTATTTTTATGTGATTAAAACTACAAACCAGATCGGGCAATCATTAAGTAAACATAGGCCATCTTCTATAGTTTTTTTAACAATATGTTGCCCATTGTCGTATACCTGAGATAGATAGATAGATAGATAGATAGATAGATAGATAGATAGATAGATAGAAGCAGACAGACAGACAGATAGATATAAACAGATTGAGATAGATAGATAGATAGATAGAAGCAGACAGACAGACAGATAGATATAAACAGATTGAGATAGATAGACAGACAGACAGATAGATAGATATAAACAGATTGAGATAGATAAATAGACAGACAGACAGATAGATATAACAGATTGAGATAGATAATAGACAGACAGACAGATAGATATAAACAGATTGAGATAGATAAATAGACAGACAGACAGATAGATATAACAGATTGAGATAGATAAATAGACAGACAGACAGATAGATATAAACAGATAAATAGACAGACAGACAGATAGATATAAACAGATTGAGATAGATAAATAGACAGACAGACAGATAGATATAAACAGATTGAGATAGATAAATAGACAGACAGACAGATAGATATAAACAGATTGAGATAGATAAATAGACAGACAGACAGATAGATAAACAGATTGAGATAAATAGATAGATAGATAGACAGACAGACAGATAGATAGATAAACAGATTGAGATAGATAAATAGACAGACAGACAGATAGATAGATATAAACAGATTGAGATAGATAAATAGACAGACAGACAGATAGATAGATATAAACAGATTGAGATAGATAAATAGACAGACAGACAGATAGATAGATATAAACAGATGAGATAGATAAATAGACAGACAGACAGATAGATAGATATAAACAGATTGAGATAGATAAATAGACAGACAGACAGATAGATAGATATAAACAGATTGAGATAGATAAATACAGACAGACAGATAGATAGATATAAACAGATTGAGATAGATAAATAGACAGACAGACAGATAGATAGATATAAACAGATTGAGATAGATAAATAGACAGACAGATGGATATAAACAGATTGAGATAGATAAATAGACAGACAGACAGACAGATATAAACAGATTGAGATAGATAAATAGACAGACAGACAGACAGATAGATATAAACAGATTGAGATAGATAAATAGACAGACAGACAGATAGATAGATATAAACAGATTGAGATAGATAAATAGACAGACAGACAGATAGATAGATATAAACAGATTGAGATAGATAAATAGACAGACAGATAGATATAAACAGATTGAGATAGATAAATAGACAGACAGACAGATAGATATAAACAGATTGAGATAGATAAATAGACAGACAGACAGATAGATATAAACAGATTGAGATAGATAAATAGACAGACAGACAGATAGATATAAACAGATTGAGATAGATAAATAGACAGACAGACAGATAGATATAAACAGATTGAGATAGATAAATAGACAGACAGATAGATATAAACAGATTGAGATAGATAAATAGACAGACAGATAGATATAAACAGATAGATAAATAGACAGACAGATAGATAGATATAAACAGATTGAGATAGATAAATAGACAGATAGATAGATAGATATAAACAGATTGAGATAGATAAATAGACAGATAGATAGATATAAACAGATTGAGATAGATAAATAGACAGATAGATAGATAGATATAAACAGATTGAGATAGATAATAGACAGATAGACAGATAGATAGATAGATAGATAGATAGATTTTGAGTCATGCTTTACAAAAGATAACAGATAATATAAGTTTATTATAATTTTAAATAATCTTCTATTTTCGAATTTGATGTTTCAGTGTAGATCGATAATCTATCTATACTGAGCCATCAAATTAAAAAAAACATACATACATACGTGGATCGATCACTAACCTTATAACATAACACGTAGATATTAGCTGAATGCTGATCTGAAAATTTCTGTGTATAATGTTCGATCTAAGTTATTAATATTCACCACTAGGAATTGCAAGGTTCTGGGTTTGATACCGGTCCTTACCAACTCAACGCATGATTAGCACAGCTTGGGTAATCTGATTTGTGCTGTAAAGGGGGGGTGACGGTAGTTGAAGCGCTCCACCGCAGCAAAACTTCTCCATGCTCTAGCCCTAGCAAAAAGGTGATAGACTCCCTCGCTGTCCGGCTGATACTGACAATAGGCTACCACTGTCTTTACTACGTTTTTAACTACATAGCAATAATAAGAAGCGATATCATATTAAAAGATAAATATTTGTAAATATTTGCATGAAATAAATGTTTATTGATGTATCTTTGCACATACGCATATTTACATTAATATGTATGCATGTATGTCTATGTATAATATACATGTTTGTATGTATGTACGTATATATGTATGTATGGATACAAAATTTTCAGTCTAGCAACATCCAAAGTGGGAAAGTTCTAACATGTAGTTTATATGGAAGAGTATATCTCTTCAGGACTGGCCTGGTGAGTCATCTGAGAAAACACAAGGATACAGTGTCAAATGCTACTGGCACTCGAGTATGAAAATAAAAGAAATAATAGGAAATGGTCTTATTCGTGCAGGGGTTGACAGCCAACATATTTGGCATCGTACATTCGTATGTGCGTATTGTTATATTTATATTATTCTTTTGTAATAAAACTTTTCAAATATCTTAGTCATTTGGATAAACAAAAAGATCTTCACCCACAACATTTGTTTCTTTGCTCCAGTCTCATTTAGAAAATTATCATACGTAAAGTTTGCCCGGTTAAATCGACTTAAATTCCACCATCGTATTTAACCCCACCGAAAGAAAAAAAAAATACCAAAAATCAGGGAATTAACCGAATTTAATGAAATTTTCAGTGTTTCACTGATTAATGAATAAAAGGTATAATGCACCAGTTATTTTATTTAAAAACTTACATTTTTTCTGGTCAGTTAATTTGAACCACGTATCTTTGAGGCGTAACACAGATTCTAAAATATACGTTGTTCAAAGTTAACTGACCTAAAAAAAATGTAAAAGTTTTTAAATAAAATAACTGGTGCATTATATCTTTTATTCATTAATATATCAACACTGAAAGTTTCATTAAATTCGGTTCATTCCCTGATTTTTGGTATTTTCTTTTCGGTGGGGTGACATAGGATGGTGGAATTTAGGTCCGTTAAGTTCGATTTAACTGTTTGCCCTTATTCTGGAGATCGAAGTAAAATTCTCATTCATAAAAATTGAAAAGTATAACCTGTTGACTAATAGGTTAAAACTTAAGTCATACTCTCATAAATATAAATTAGTCAAATGGAAACAAGAAGAACTCGAAATTGATTCTTCGATTATATGAGCAGTTTAAATTTTTATTGCAATAATTTCAAATTTCAAACAAAAAGGTTCTTTTCGAACAATCACGCAGTTTGTTTGTTTGTTTTTTTATGGGATGTTTGTTATTTTGTTTTGTTTTGTTTTGTTTTTTTTTTGTTTTTTCTTTTAGGTTTTTTTTTGTGAGGGGGGTTGTTTTTTTGGTTTTTGTATTGTTCTTAGCTTCATTCATTTCTCTAATAGTTGCTCTCATAACCAATTACGAATATGATTACATAATTATCAACAAAAGAATTCAGCAGAATACTCTACATTCGTACGCAATGGTGTCCCATCGTGGTATAATGGTTAGCAAGGTAGTCTCGCATATCTATTACTATTGTATAGCGAATTCGATCCTCGTTAGATGCCACGTACTTTCGACTTTGGGCTACATCCTACCATTTGCGAACGGGATGGGCAGATACCTATTCTATATTCGTCCGCTTGAAACATCTTTGCGAATAATATTCCTCTGATAGAATTTGCTTTAAAAATCATGAAATGTAAAAGTAAGGTTCAATCTCTAATAATAAATGCAAATGTCAGTTTGTCACATTTTTTTCAACTTTACTCCTAGAGACCGTAGCCCAACATACTATACCATTCTGGAATTAGACCGATTCCGTGAGCAAATTAAAAACATTCCGGAAAGAATTCGGACGCGCAATCCTGAAATTTTGGATTCACAAGTTTTAATTACTGTGATTGTTTTCGGCGATTTTTATGTGATTTTTTTCACACTTTGTTTTTCCCTTTTTGTTTTTTTTTTTTTTGTACGAAAACAAAAATATTGTTCAAGTTTAATAAAATTTGATATTTACTCAATGCATTGGGCCAAAAACCTAATCAAGAGTCCTGCGCAGGACCTAGCTTAATTGCCACCCTGTCGGGCGGCATTTAAGCTAATTAGTAAATAATTTTATTTTTTTCCCTAAGTAAATTAACAAATTATGTCGTTATTTTATAAACCGGGTTCTTGTTTTTTTTATTTGTTTGTCTTTGTTTTGTTTTTGTGTTTTTGCAATCAATTCTATTTCTCGTGTCGAAAAGTTGGTTTCCTTTCATATACCTTCATGCACTAAGTCTTAATTATAAAACCATAGACAGGTATTTACAAAAAGTCAGGTCATCAGTACTAATAATCAGATCAAATATAGTTGCAGGGCTTTTTTCATTATTCATATCTAAAGAGATTTTTTTTATCAAATTAAAAAGCAATAATATGACCTCAATTTTCCTTGTCATTAATGGTGAGGCTTTATTTTATAAATCTCTGAAGTTACAACAAAAAGACAGAAAATATCACTTACCTTTATTTAAGTGTATAATCCTTTCGTCATTTGGAACATCCAGATATTGTTTCCATAGTGTAAAATATCCTTGAAACTGTTGAGGTTTAAATTCACAGGATACACATACAACCAGATTCATATAGCTGCCTCAAGAGACAAACTTCAAACACAGTCGCATGAAAAATGATTATATGTATATATATATATATATATATTAAAACGTATATATGTGTGTATGTAAGTGTGTGTGCGAATATATATATGTGTGTGTGTTTGTATATGTATATATATTGAAAATATAGATAAAAGTAGTCGAAGAAAAAGATGAACTTGCTTGCGAATTGATAAGATTAGTGATTAAATATAAACTATTTGTCTACTAAATAACAGTTTGACTCTGTATGAGGGAGAAAGGAAAATATAATGTAAGTCCGGATTTATCTATACTTTAATGTGTTTCTTCTTCTTTTGTTTTTTAACAGTTTTCTTGCAAATGATCAATCTTTTAATGATTTATGAACGTTATTATTGTATTCACTGGTGAATAGATTTCTTATCTTAGATTAAATTCAGGTTGTAAATTATGAAAACGGTTTAGGGAATCAATGTTTAACAAGATCTTTGATTTAAAAAATGGTAAGTTAATCAGTGATGATCTTTGTTCTGAACGTGCTTGCTAAGCAGTTGTTAGATTTAACCTATCAAAAAGCAACAACAACAACAAAAATGAATATATGGTTTTGTGGTTGGCTTAAATGATTGAAATTGCACAGCATCAGCGACAAAAAGTAGAGATAGATAGACAGACAGACAGAGAGGAAAGAGGGGAAACAAAAAAAGAAGAAAAACTTGAACGTGACGTGTTTTTGCACAAACAACCGTCGACAACAAAAGCTGAAAATAAAAGAACAAAATCCGAGATTAAAGTTTTGTTCTGAATTCACAAACACAAGCAAGTGAGGTTACCAATCAAAAAAAGAAAATCATCCATTCCATTTCTTAGGTGATTATTGTTTTCTAATAAAAAATATAAGGATAAAAACGCGGCAATAAGTTCATGCGAGAAAGACGAAGAAAAAGCAGAACACATGTCATACAGGTAAGTTGATGAGAGACACAATAGCGCCCTCTGTATGCTGCAGTATGGAAGATGCCACAGGCATAACCTAACTATGAGAGCAATCTTGACAGGGAAGTAAAACATAATTAAGGGTTTTCATAGTAGCATAAGCAACGTATTATCCACCACAGTTAGCTGGTCGTCCGTCAATAAAATAACTCTTCTTTATTAATCTCAATTAATGTCTAACTTGCCCAAATTGATGTAACATTAGATTTAATAAAAACATATTTTAATAGATTAGAATATGGATAAAAGAAATGTTCAGTACAGAAGGAAGGGAACGATGTTTTTAATTGATAAATATGTATCTGATTCGTGGAGAGAGAGAAAAAAAGAAAGTGAGAGTTGAAAATGCTTTCTTCTTTCACGATTATTTTTAAATTCTTTAAATTCTTTCGTCTAACAATAAAAAAAGAAGATGAGATAAAGAAAGAAACATGCCTGTCAGGTATGTAGACGACAAAAGCATCATGAAAAGGGAACATTTATGAAAAAGATGTTGTATTTGTATTTGTAAGTTTCCTGAAATGCTGAGAAATATTATGCCTTCTGAAAAAGAATAACCAACTAATATATATATATATATATATATATATATATATATATATATATATATAGAGAGAGAGAGAGAGAGAGAGAGAGAGAGAGAGAGAGAGAGAGAGAGAGAGAGAGAGAGAGGGTTGAAATGATGCTGTTCGGTATAGAAAATCTATGAATGTTTGATTAGCATTGATTTACTTACTTAAAATCAAAATTAGTAGGAAAGAAACTGTTAAAAATGCAGATTAGCACACAAGAGACAATATCATTAGAATTGCATTTTACGTATAAATAGCATTAGATTACGGAAACTCCCGAAGTAGCCAAACCCTAACCCTAATATTTAACTAACACTAACACTAACCCTAGTGGCTCAAAGGGCTCGGGTATTTCTGTGAAATGTTATGCTTTTTATAAGTAATCCAATGGTATTATCTCGCCATTCTGTATTATTACTTTAAAAAACAATATATATATATATATATATATATATATATATATATATATATGCTTAGTGCCCGTCAAAAATTGTGCAATCATTTACGTTTGGATCGACACATGTACCTATGAACAGAGTATGTGAGCACCCTGTTTAGGATCAAAGTGTTAGGGTAGCGACGGCATGAAATCAACGGTGCTGAGTAACTGAAAGTTTATCCACATACGCCGTATTTCTTTGTATCAGGTCTCCCCGGTGTGGCTACCTCCAGCTGTGATTGAAACCCGAGCGATTTATCATCAACCAGATTGCTTAACCACTGGACTATCGGCCACATGCAAATCGGAGTGGGAATTTAACTGATAAATACATACCTATGTATGTATGTAAAGGCCGCCAGAGACATCACCATTCGTTTTATAGGAGAGCATTGTATATATATATATATATATATATATATATATATATATATATAGTTAGTTAGTTAGTTTAGCGAAGATTTGATTTGAATCCGGAATCAGTAGGCAGATCGTTCTATTTTTTATCCCTCTTCTCTTACTTTACTGCAACTCCACGACAGTTTTGCTACTTCTCTAATTGTTTTACTATTATTCAACGTGTTTTGATAGTTTATTTACTGAGCATTAAAAATTAAGAGAAGACTGACAGACCATTAGATAATGAGAAAGAACTAAAAAATAGTCTGGGGGGATTTTCAGTAGTAAGGGTCCAAATAGTGCAACCTTACAGTAGCACTGATACAACTACGGCTTGGAAGAATTGTCGCTTTAACTTGTCTGTGGGATTGGATTTCCATTTTGACTGACAATCTGTTTATAGCAGACCATGCCTTTCCTATGCATGCATCAACATCGCTTTCTGTTTATTAGATATTACTGCCTGGATACGTGAATTGTTTCACCGAGTTTAGGAGTTTACCATCGAATGTGGAGATCTGTCCTTCATTTTTAAAACTCGGTTTTATTGGAGTTCACGTATAGGCCGATGTTCGGTGCTGCCTTTTCTAGGCGGTGTAACAAGGATTCGGCTTGTGTGGGTGTGTTTGCCAGAAGTGCCAAATTAACTAAATTGGGTGTTACACCCGTCCAACCAGTATCATCATTATCATCATCCCGTAGAGCTGGCAGTACGGATATCCATGACAATCTCTCGCCATCCTTCCTATCATACATTGCCACTGGGATGTCTCCACGCAGCATCCAGTATCCGCAGAGCTGATCTATGTACGTCTTTCATGGGCGACCTACTCTGGTGTGCCCATGTGTTGGCTTCCACAGAAGAACATCACTTATGAGTTCATCTTTGCTTCTCCAGCAGTTATGTCTTGTTCGCCTGATTGTTTGTCTGATATGTGGTAGGTGGCTATACAGCTGTTTTCTCGTGGGTGTTGTTTCCACGTCTTGTCTAATATTGCACGCAGCATTTTCCTCCAAGTCCCATCTAGCTCATTCTTAAGCAAATAATAAAACGAATTTCGTATAACAATAAAAAGATTTTTTAAAAAGAACAAATAGGGAAGAAACAAATAGTTCCCTTTTTTTTCTTCTTTTTTTATTTGCTGTTCCATATTCTAAAAAAATATTTGTATAAATTTGATTTTATTCAAAGTTTAAATCAATAGCTAAATCTTTTTTCTAAATGTTTTCTGTTGATGTACAAACTCGATGTCTACAGTTCCATGATATCTTTTTTATTATTCGGATTATTGTCCTCATCTTTATTGTTATCTGTACAACGTTTCAGCTGATGTGCCCTCCGACTTTCTTCGGGTATTTCTTGTCGGACTCGGGAACCTTCTCAAACTCGGGAACCTTCTTTTCGGACTGGAGAACCTTTTCAAACTCGGAAACCTTCTTTTAGAACTCGGGAGCCTTCTCGAACTCGGGAACCTTCTTTTTGGACTCGGGAACCTTCTTGTCGTAATCGAGAGCCATCACGGAACTTTGAACCCAACCCTTTATTCAATCCACGGGTGTATCCTGTTCTCATTCCACTAACCATAGCTGGGTGTTAAGCTGTGTTAATTATATTCTGTATTATTGTCACCCTTGACCAGGATTGAACATACAGCCTAGAGATAACTGTCACTTAGAACTGTCTAAACACAAAGCCTTTATCCACTATGTTATGTGTCCAATTGATGATAAAGGCGTTTTTTTGTGTGGGGTGTATCCCGGGATTTTCATTACAACATCACTTGTGGTACAAAGTCACACGGGTGGGAGCACACAATGAAGACCAAGCTCATTATATCAATAATGATTTACAATACCTGTTTACTAACTCTTACTCTTTGTGAACTGTTGTAACTGTAATAACGCTTAGGTCACTTGTTTATACACTACAATGAAACACTGAGAAAGAGGATAAGTGAAAAAAAAAAGGTTTAATCACATGAGGTACATGGATTATCAATACATTCGCGAAAATTCTTACATAATCTGTGCTACTCATGCACTGAGTTGGTGGGACCGGTATCGAATTAGGGATTTTGCGATTCCTGGGTACGTGCTCTAACACATACAGCTAGACTGGAATTAACCAGTTAGATTTTTAAACAGCCTCTCTCTCTCTCTCTCTCTCTCTCTCTCTCTCTCTCTCTCTGAAATGACTATATATATATATATATATATATATATATATATATATATATATATATGAGTCCCAACGCAAACCATTATTATTGTTGTAGAGTAGCTAATACCCCTTCAACACTCTACTAAATGGACTGACTCATAGCCATAAAATAGCCTTCGATTAAAGTAGATTAACTAGCTGAATAATATTCAGACTGACTTTGCTGTGTTGGCAATATAAAACTGACCCTCCTTTTTTTAGTGTAAGTTTTTCTTGTTAAGTGTTTGTACTTATTTGTTCTGTATTTGTATGTGTCCGTTTTGCACCAGATGCTGGTGCTTAATAAATGTGTTAAGCACACCATTCTTCTGTGTATCTTTCTACCTCGCGATACAGCAGTTATATTAGAGGATATTAGAAGATGATTTTTAAAGAATCTGAAACACCCGTCGCGCCCACTGAAATGAATAGAGAAAAAAAAACAATAAATCTCTGAAAGAAAATTACTTTCAGATGCTAAAAAGCGTGCTGTAATTACTTATTTCCAATAGTGTTAACTATAAGAAGCTTTAGATTTTATCATTGCAACAGAATCAGAGTGCAGTATGTTTATTAGCAACCAAAACAAGACTAGTTAAATGACAATGGTGGTAATTTCAGAAGACAGCCTATTATTAAAGATCAGTGTGGGCAGCAACGACGCGAAAAAAGTGAAGGTAGCTTAAGAAATAATACAGTAACATGTCGCTATGGAATATTTGTTTTATAAAATTTGGATTAGTCCAACGTGGATATATGGGGTAGGAAGAGGTATGGGTGTTTTAAGGTTTAATGTAACTGGATACTTTTGTTGCGTGTATGCAGAGGGTTCTTCTGGTGAAGGCTCATGGGAGTTTGTTGGGTGTTTTTCCTTGTTTTTTTTTTTTTTTTTTAGTTTAATTCCCACAAATAAAAATAAAAACATTACAGAAAATATTTTTTTCATTTCTCTTTCCTGTTTTACAATTCAGAACCATGACGAATTCAAATAGACTGTAAATTAGCGGGACATAGAAGTTATTTATGGATTTTTTCTTGTATACTAAAGAATGTAGCACAAAATTATGAATGAATAAATAAATAAAATCAACAATTACAATAGATAATCCTCCTGAAGACGACCATGGACGTGGTTGAAAGTGCTTGGGGAAAATATGGTGCATTTTCACTATCACTTTAACCACGATATAAAAAAAAATACACGATGGCTTAAACGTAATCGAAAAGCAAAAAGAAATATTCCGGGGTATTCAACCAAACGAGTTTAAATAACTTACCGCCTATATATATATATAGATAGATAGATAGATAGAGAGAGAGAGAGAGAGAGAGAGAGAGAGAGAGAGAGAGAGAGAGAGAGAGAGAGAGAGAGAGATTATTTGTAGTAGAGAAGCAAAAAGGCGCGAAAAGAGGCCCAGAGTTGGGTCCAATTTGTGTAAGACACACTCTCGTAATTAGCGCCGCTCCTGTGCAAAAATTACGCCATCTTCACTAGATTAATATTTGAAATGGAGACTGTGCGGTAGTCGTTGTACTGATTTAGATTGCAGTGGTACTTGTCGAGGGTTGACCATTGGTCGTTGTGCGTGTCTGGTGTATAAAACACCCGGCATATCGGCATTCGAACCAGCAGTTCTGACATACTGATCGGAAGATTCGAGGATTGGTAGTTTGTTTTGGTTATGTTTTTTGTTTTTTTTTGTTTTGTTTTTTTGTTTTTTTTGTTGTTGTTTTTTGGGGGGTAGCGTTATATCCTTTATGTAACATTATCAATAACCGTCGTCAACGAAGAAAAACATTGACTTGCAGACTCTCTCTCTCTCTCTCTCTCTCTCTCTCTCTCTCTCTCTCTCTCTCTCTCTCTCTCTCTCTCTCTCTCTCTCTCTCATACACACACAAACACATATATAGATATATAGAATTATTAATAATTTATAAGTCTTCAACGAAGAAAAACATTGACTAGCAGAACTAAGTAAAAACAAATGGACAATATATATATATATATATATATATATATAAGTGAGGACTGTTCAATATCATTGATAGAGCAAATATATCTAAGTAAGCAGAGCGTAGACAGCGTCTTCTCACCTGGCATTTACCAATGCCATTGATTTTATTTGTATGCTACGCATGCCAGATAAATACCTATTTAAGCATATCATTGTAGAATAGTGATTACTAAGGTTGTTTCTTAGATGAGTACTACAAAGTGAGTTTGATCCTCACTGTGTACATTGTGCTTTTCATCTATTGGAACATTAAGAGAAGTTTTCTAAATACTTTGATAATGTAGTCAGATTTTATATGCCAAAAATGTTGGTTTTATTGCCTATGTAGCGATTATTTTCCTTTGTTTGGTTAGAGTTTGATATTTGCCAAGGGACTATTTTTCATTGCTGCGAGAGTTTGCCGCTAGGGGATGTTGCAACCTAGATATTTAAATGCAGACCCGCGAAAGTGACTAGACCTTTGTGTCTCCATTCATTTGGACTAGGGGGGGAGTCTTACCCCCCACAACTACAGGATCATAAGTGTATCTTTACGCGGTCCCTTTTTATAACTCTAACTTTATAGAGGTTTAGGCTTATCAGCGTAAGTATACGAGCCTGTTATACTCTAGGGGCAATTCCATGTTAAATCATCCAGAAAAAAGTAAAATTGTAACCCACCCACTTCAATTTTTCTGAAATTTTGTTAAATCAATGCTTTTATAAACCAATTTTTAGTAGTAGGGAAGCTCTAGAACTCATTTTACAGACAAAAATAGATTACGAAATGTCGCCATTTTTCGGGACCCCTCAAATTTGGAGAACTAAAAATCAACATAACTCCGCAAATTCTAGGAATTGGAAGCTCAAATTTTCGGGATTGTCTAACTTTAGCATAGTCCACACCTGTACAAAATTGAAGGGGTGGGTGACATGGCCTAGATGATTTGACATGGAATTACCCCTATGTCTTTATAGAGATTTTATCCTCGCACGTGGATCAATCATGGAGGGAACAGTAGGTGACAACCTTTTAATTGATATAACTCAACATTCTCCAAGGATTCTTTTCCCTTAGGACTTTCGCCTATCTTGTTTTGTATTGTTTCTGTCGGACTTTGCTCAGACAATAAAGCCTGTTTTGTTATAACATAAATTTCGGTATTTGTTCTATGTAAATACACATGTCCTGCATTCGGTGACCTTATGAGATCACCTAGCGCATTATAAGAAATTGGTGTTAGCTACAGAAGTTAACACCATCCTAAATCTTATAGCGTGAATTTTCAGATAGATTTTGTTACCATTCAATTCATTTTTCCCACGACGTTTTGGTTGAAGATATCCTGGCCTCTTGAGATTTCAACTCCTGTGAAATACCTTCTGATTGCACTAAAGAAGAGGTCAATGGTTATCCTGGTGTCTTTGCGGTACAGACCATCTGGATTAGACAATATTTGTTTTACCCAAACGTACGCGCATGACTCAATATTAAACCGACCATATGTTGTATTTATTTTCGTAAGGTGACGAATAAATAGAATTACTTGATAATCATTCAAAATACAATTGCGTGATAACGGTGTTTTGTTTTTTGTTTTGTTTTTTATTGATTTTTGTTTTATATTGATTTTTGTGTTTTGTTTAACCTTTATTTTGTTTTGTTCTATTTGGGTTTTTTTGTGATTCTATTATTTCCTATAAGTCTAACATAAACAAAGAGGAACCACTCTTGACTGATAAATTATTTATCAATTTTCCCATTAAACTAACTGTAAACCATAACCATAACCATAACCCCGTCTTCTTTTTTCCTAGTAGATCAATAAATAAATAAATAATTTATCAGTCAAGAGTGGTTTGCTTTGTTTATGTTAGACTTATTGGAAATAACCTGTGATTCTTATCTTATATTCTCTACTTTCTGACCCTGGAGTACTTAATTGCAAAACTAAAGAATATTGATGCGAAATTAAGTTGGTGAGGTGTCCTATTGTCGGTATCAGCTTGACAGCGAATGAGTCTCTCCCCTTTTTGAAAGCGTAGGACCAGGGAGATTGTTTTTGCTGAGGTGGAGCACCACACCTACCGTTAGTTCCCAACTTTACCTCAGAGATCAGATTACCCATTCTGTGCTACTCATACGCTGAGTTGGCGAAGACCGGTATAGAACCCAGAACCTTTCGATTCCAAGGCGGGTGCTCTACCGACTGAGCTAGACCGGGTCCTTAATGCGAAACTATAAAAATATATTTTTTACATCCTACATGCCATAAAAGAAAAACAAATTTATATAATTAAAGTCGCAATAAAATTGATTTTGTGTAAATATTCATATTGTAATCGCATTTTGTAAAAAATGAATTTTAACAGAGTCGGTTGGTTCTTTGGCTGGTTGATTGGTTGGATATTACGGCATGTCAACCCTAGGGTTATTTTATACCGAAGGCGTTTTGTTTTATTCATTCTTGTTAGGTATTCAATTTTTTAACTCAATTTTTAATCACATTTTTTTTTTTAAACTCATTTTTTATCTATTTAACCCATAGATGGAACCCTAAGAGTGGACCTGTGAATTATGGCGATGATGAGATATTTCGCACTCCCCAGGACTACAAAATTTGAACTTCACCACTAGATGCAGTTTAACGACATACCCAGAACACTAAAAACCTCAGCCACCACCTTCTAGCACATTCCCATAAGGGCGATAGGGTCAGGAAAATCATATAGGTGCTAGGGCTTGACCTGACTAGCCGATTGGTCTGATCAACCGTCTAGCCTAAGTAAGAGCCAAAGTCTAGTGTTGCATGTCATGGACTGCTCAGTCACCAGGATTCTGTTCTTAAGGTCACTTCCACTGCCAAAAGGTAGCTCCCATCGGAGGGTTACCTCTCTGTAGAGGTGTAGTCGGCGTATTCTACCACAGTCGACAGGGCGCATTTTGAAAGGTAATTTCGCCGACCGGGAAAATAATAGTTTGCGAGGTCGACTAGATTCATTATATCTACGAAATGAGTTAAATTCTCACAAGGTACCCCATATTTGTAACCTTGTGTCCTACTTGGGGGTCCACTAGATTTGTTTGATGGGCGCCTCGCGTGGTGTTATGGTCAAACAATAAATGCTGATTTGTGCCACCAAATCAAAATTTAATCAATTATTTTTGTTTGATTCAAGATTTTAAAACTTTCGTTTTAAAATCTTTCATCAAACAAAAGTAATTGATTAATTTCGAAAATATTATATTATATTATATCATATTATATTGCCCCGCGGAGGGAGAATATGTGAATGGCTTCAGATAGCTTACTGCTAAACTGTTAGCTACTAACGTGACAAAATTAAACAGTTTGGACCAAACACAGGTTTCCCTTTGGAAAGGTATAAATCCTTGGTTGCCACCCTCAAAAGAGTTATGGTCATCTGGAGGAAAAACCTTCAGAAAAATTCGTCTTCCCATATTGCAGTGGTGGGGTGCAATATTATTTGCAAACTTCAAATGACTAATGCCTTGATCACCGTGTCTTTTGCTTCGTCAGATGTCACCAACACATATAACAAAGTGAATGTATCTCATTTAGGGAGAAACTACAATTTAAAGGAGTGTTTTAATATCAGCTAATGGAAGGTTAAAATGACAAAGTTAACTTGAAGCACTGGGGTTCGAGAACCGAGTTAGATTTATGATCCGAGGGAGAGCCCGGCCTAACTAATATTATATTATAGCCCAATCAGTTCATCAGGATCCAAGTCAGTTTTGATTTCATAACGAGATGGTCTCCTAAGATCTATGGTCATGTCATTTTTTTTATCAAATAAAGAATTTTATCACATTTTATTTTATCGTTATCAAATCTTATCAAAGAATTTTAGTAGATATTTTATTTTCCATAGACAATAAAATTATTTCGAAATAGTACCTTTTTGATAATGGTTATTTAAAAATAAGAAATTTAGTTGGTTATATTAATATTTTCATACTAGCAGGACCTGTGGATATACCACAGTATGATAATTCATGTATTATAACGTTTGATATGTTTACTTAAGAGCTATTACAAATAGTTCAATATGTAAAAGTATTTAAAAATCTTAATTTAACTCTCTCTCTCTCTCTCTCTCTCTCTCTCTCTCTCTCTCTCTCTCTCTCTCTCTCTCTCTCTCTCTCTCTCTTTCCTTTTTCATTTTGTTCGATTGAAACAGATTAGCGTTATCACCCCCCTCTCTATTTTCCCTACTCTTAATTTATTTATTTCTTATTATATATTTTATGTGTAGAATGTCCTTTTTTCTCTTTCTTCCTTATGTTAAAAAATGGTCCATTATTTAGCATAGGTGACTTCACTCATAAGAAATAAGAATTCGACAGATAAGCAACACCAGATAATAAGATTTACATTTTTGAATTTCATCTTGGACGATTTGAACTGTTTCATTTTTAACCAGAGAGTGTTACAAGTTGATAACGGTCGGAAGATTAAGGAACAAGCGTATTCAATAAATAAATTTCATCATTAATCTTTTTCGATATATTCACAAGTTTAATATCTATTGTTGTTACTGATTACTGAAGTAGAGAATGTTTATTCTATGTTGCTTTAAATCAAAGTTCTGAACAATTTACAATTTAAATCTAAATATGTGGATGATATGACCGTTGCATATTAAGTGGTCGCTTTGCTTACATAGCGCATGCGTAATGTTGTGATTTACTCAGTTCGATAGTAAAAAACAAAAAATATGAATGAATTTTGAGATTTTTTTTGTTTTGTTTGTTTTTGTTTTTTGTTTTTTTTGGGGGGGGTTGTGTGTGTGTTTTGTTTTTTTTATTTATTTATCTATTTTTTTTTATTTATTGTTTTTAGTCAAACGAATTGATATAGTTTAAAACCAATGCGTATGAGCTTTTTTTTTTAAATTAAAAAAAAGTCATAATGGATTATATATTACCTTAGGGTATGCGTATTCTAGTAGAATGTTTGACAAATCCTTTGTTTATTTTTGTATGTATAAAAAATGCTATTGTTGGGTCAGTAAAATGGTAATTCCTGTGTATAGAGTGAGTGAAGGAGAGGCTCTCTGTGATTGGATATACCGATCACGTGATGAGACCAGAAGTTTGGCGCAAAATACTAAAATCCTCACAGACAGATTCCGTAAGCAGTTTCTCGAGGCAGCAACTTTAAAATCTCTCCGAGAGACAATACTAAGATACCAGATATCTTCTTCGGCACGCCGGTAAGTTTCTTAAACTTAACTTTATACACAGGAAGGACTTTATATTGTTATTCATTGTTTCATGTGCTCGTTAGTAAATTGTTATAATTAAACGAAGTATTAATTCTTTTATTTGTTGCTGTTAGCCTTAGAATTAAATGCTATACTAACACAATAGTTTAAATGAATCAATACTTCGTTTAATTTTAACATACAATACTATTAACCTATTAACTGCCGATGACAGGAAGTTACTCACTGCAATCCAATGGCTCAACTGCAAATGACGGAAATTTTAATTTCATTATAATTGGTAGCAACTCAGTCTTATCTGTGAGTCAGAGCACCAAATAAACTTTTCTTTCATTGAGCAATTGGTGTCCGGAAGTTATTTAACTCGTGAAGTTTCTTTTCCTCCTTCAAAATGGCAAAGTGGGTTGTTATTGGTGAAGAGCTTTACGAATATATTTGTAAAATCAATCAAGATTAATTAATCAATACAGTGGTCGATAAAACTTTGATTTATCATCTGATAATGAAGAAGAATTTATTTATGTGGTTACATCTTCTGATTTATCAGATAACAAACAAATTCACAAGCCAAATCATCAATTCTCCTGGGATCGATTTCTTTTTTCAGTTTTCGATATCATATGCAATAGTTTCTGAGACGGTTTGTATTATTCAGACTATTGTCCTCGTCTTTATTGTTATCTACACAAAGTGTCGTTCGATTTACCCTCCAGTCTTTTCCGAGTATTTTTTGTCTCTTCGGTCTCGAGAACTTTCTTGTCAAACTCTGGGACCTTCATGTCGTAATCGGGAACCTTCACGGAAATTCGAACCTAACCCTTAATTCCATCCACCGGGGTGGACTGTTCTCATTCCATTAACCATGACCGGGTACAAGTGTTAAACTGTGTTAATGATTTTATGTTACTGTCGCCCTTGGCCAGGATTGAACCTGCAGCCCAGAGATAACTGCCACTATATTTTCAATATTTCATTGCATTTTTTTTTAAATTTTACTTTTTTTATTTGTCTATAATAATTTGATCCATAGATAGATTCTTAACTGGTATTACCATTTTGAGTCAGGGTAGAACAGGGAATAATGGCAAGGAAATGGTACTCCACACTCCTCAGAGCTCCAGTACTGGAGCCTCACTATCAGATACAATTTAGTGTCATTTTTTTGGTGGCAGTCTTAGATCTGCCATATATATATATATATATATATATATATGAGGAGTGGGGGATTTGAATAAATCCGACAAATTGTGGTTGAAGAAAGTGTGGATATAACAATACAGACAGTTCATTTGATATTTCGCATCATAGGATGAAGCTTTTTCGAAAAAAAAATTATTTTATAAAGTTTTGAAAAAGCTTCATCCAATGAGGCGAAATATCAACTGAACTTAACTGTCTGTATTGTTATATCCACACTTTCCTCTTCCTCAACCACACACACACATATATATATATATATATATATATTATATATATATATATATCAACTCCTTACGGATTATTTAATGCAAAAATTTGATTTATTTCTAAATGTTTGATTGTAATCATATCTATATTTTCAATGTTCCAATGATTTTTTTAATTGCACTTGTTTTATTTGTCTAATGATTTGTTTGCACAGTTATATGATATCAAGTATTCCTATCAGATACAAACAATTTGAAAGCAATTATAAGATTTCATGTAAGTAATAATAATCCTTAGTAAACAATTATATATATTTAACAACCCCTCCGGACGAACAGAATGTGACACAAGCTTAATTTATTAAAAATATTTTAATTCAGAAGTCTCCTTCTCCTAGACTGGTTGCCTAACCAAGGTTAAAGAGCCCAGTCCGCCCTACTATTTACCCATAGCTGGAGGGGGAGTAGATGTACGCATGTCTTTCCCAGGGGCATTAGCGTTAGGTGAAATGTGTGGGGATTAAAATGAAATGAATGAAAATAAAATGATAAAAAATAATAATCTCCCATGAACCCTCAGACAGGAAGAACCCTGTGAGCATGCGCAGGAAAAAGGACCCCCTTCTCACCACCAAGAAAAATCTCTCGGCCATTTGGACTCGGGCCTTAAGTGGGGTCAGACGCTATTACTGGACGAAGAAATTTCTTCTCCACGAGGTAGCTATGACTTGCGAATAAAGTCTGAAACCTAAAACTACCTTTTGTCTTTGTCTCTTCCTTTTCTTTCCTTTAATTCCCTTTCAGCTCAACTACCACAAGAAGGAAAAAACACTAAAAACAATGGGGTTAAAAAGAGAAAAGCTACGAACAGGCACCAGAAATGACCAACGACTTTTAAGCTTTTAATCGTAAACTATTACAGCTTCAGTTGGGTTTGTTTTTTTTGGGGGGGGGTCACGTGGCATGGCAGCTAACGTGCTGGATAGCAACATGGACTCATGTCTTTCTTAATCATACTAGCGCCAAGTGAAGCAAAAACAGCCTCGTCCAGGATTTGAGCTATCATCGCCTATTCCATTTCATACGACACACAACAAGCCTTCACAATACTATACTTAATCTAATCAAGTAAAAATGTTGCAATTGTGTGGTACTCAGTGTGATTGAACTCACTATAGCGGCGAGACTAACTCACCAACCACGGCTAAAACGTCCGATGCGATTGTATAAAAAATGGAGACATAAAGAACGAGACAAACTAACAAACTAGTTATTTACTAATTTCAGGTGTGGCATAAGGCTAGAAGTATGGGTGCCCAGAAGTCCAATGAGAATCGAACTCACTACCAATGGTCTAGCTAATCTTGCTCGCTAACCATTATACCACGTGAAGTGCCCTAACAAATAAACTAATTAACTTAGAAAAATAGATGCAAGGGAAATAATTCTGAACACCTTTAAAATGTTTTCACAGGCATCAAAAAATTATCAATATATTCCGGACTAAGAAAAAATAATTTTTATTTCAATTTAAGAAAACAAAATTAAGTTGTTTTTTTTTTTTTTTTATTATAACGATGGACCGAGAATAAGGCATTAAAACAATATTCCAAACAAAATTGATCAATGCTTTAAAACTAGTTCATTCACTTTTGCGATCTCTCTCTCTCTCTCTTTTTTAATTTTTTTTTTTTTTTTTTTACGTTTACATATAATAAGTAACCAGATACAATATAAAGATACTGATAACTAGATACGAACAGGCGGAGATAGATAGATAGACGAACTGAGTGAGATGGACAGTTTTTGTTTTTTGTTGTTGTTTTTTTTTGTTTTTGTTGTTTTTGTTTTGTTTCTCTGTGTTATTTTCAGGAAATGTGTTTTCATTGAAATAAAAGTTATATTTAAAAGAAACTTTACTATATCTTACCGTTTAAAATAATAATTCGAAATTAAAATTGACCAACTATGAAAAGTAAAATCACAACTCATCGTTTTCCAATAAGCAGACGACAATATTTTTTCTACCTTCGCTTCGCGGGATTCAAATGATAATTTTTTTTTTCTTTTCTTTTTTTAAAATTTTTTCCTTTAATATTCTCTAAAAAAATATCAATTTGTCATGTAAGTTAAAACATGAGGATTAAAAAAGCATTTTTTCTGATTGAAAAAAAATAAGAAAAATAATACAAACATTTCTATTTTTTAACAATTCGTTGCATAAGATTTCCTTTTTCAAGATTTATAAACATTACAGATGTAAGGGAAATAATTCTGAAACACTTGTGACTATTTTGCTAAACATCTAAACATTATCAATAGTTTAACAATAACTCTGATATATTATTATATTATATATTGTACATATCTTTAATGACTTTAATGAATTATGATATTAAAGTTTTTTACCTTATAATATCTCAAAGGCAGAGGGTCTCCATGATGGTAGGATTTCTTTTTCTTTTTTCTTTTTTTAAGAGAATGGGGAATTTCTCTCTTTCTTTCTCAGTCAGTCAGGCTAACATATCCCTTTTTAAAAGAGAGACGTAATCTTTCGAAATATCTTAAAACATAATATCCAACAGTTTTTCATTTATTTTCATTCATTTTTTTTATGCTTCTAATAATAAGCAAAAAATATTTTGGCATAAATATATAATATAGACATATATAACACACATATATACATGGATATAATATATACACAAAAAAGACTCGTGTGTGTGTCTTTCTATCGATGTGTGTACTTGAAATCTTATAAATAAAATAGATAGATAGATTTTTGTTGTTTCGTTCATTATAAAAACGATTCCATAAAGTAAATACTACGGTGAGTCAAAAGTTTTACAATATTTTAGTACTCGCTTTTAATACTCCGATTTTAAATGGATTTCTTGTGTTAAACTTATAAAATATATTTTAACTTATTGTATCTTGTTGCTTAAAAATATTATTTCAAAGTAAAAATTAAAATTGGTCAATCGAAATAAAAAATGTAATCAGGACTTACCATTTTCAAGTGAACAGACGACATTATTTTTTTACGCAATGATCACGTGATTAAAATGAAATTTTTATTTTTTTATTTGTGGTGGTGGGGATGATGGGATTTATGATTTTCACTTCACTCAGTAAATATTAATTTTTCCTGTAAGTTAAACCAGAGAATTAAAACAATCTTTCTGATGAAAACATTCCAAAAATAAAAAAGATAAATTATGTATAATTTTTTATACTTTTCCACAGAATGGCATACCATCGTGGTGTAGTCTCGCGAAGCTAGTCTCGCATATCCGTTACTACTGAATAGCGAGTTCGATCCACACTGGTTGCCCATATCTGTGACCTTTGTGTCACATCCTACCCGTGGTGGGTAAATGCCTACTTTTCCACAGAAACTTCTAATTGATGAAAAAATATATATCAACATAGGTGTTCTTAATCTTCCGACCGTTATCATCTTGCAACACCCTCTGGTTAAAAATGTGACCGTCCAAAACCATCCAAGATTAAATGCAAAAATGTAAATCCAGATTATCTGGTGTCGCTTATCCGCCGAATTCTTCTTTTTTTTTATTAGTGTCGTCACCTCAGCTAAATAATGGACTATTCCGTTTCTTATCATAAAAAGAAGAAAGGACATGCTACACAGAAATAATGTAATAAGAAAGAAAGAAAGAAAAAGAGAGTAGGATAAATATAGAGAGCCTCTGTAAAGAGTTTTTGTATAAATAGTTTCATCACACACACACACACACACTTACAGAGAGAGAGGGAGAGAGAAGCGCTCCCAGTAGAACACTTAGTAAAGATTGAGCTCCTTAGAAAAAGTGGTAATTTGAACATTAGCTACATAAATGAGAGTAACCTCCCCTTGTTTCTTTCACTTTGAGGTAGCCTTATGTTTTGGTTTGCCATTTTAATTTCACCGTAAATCTACACTGAAAATATGAATTTGTTTGAATCAATACAACTGCATGTTTTAACACGAAAATATCATAAAATGTGTTCTTAATTCTGCTTGCGTATTATTTGAAATGAACTTCATTGTTATTAAGCCTTCCTCAAAGTGAAAGAAACAAGGGGAGATTACTCTCATTTATGTAGCTAATGTTCAGATTACCGAAATAGTATAGGAGGAACTCAGACGTATGGATCATAGAAAAAGGAAACTGATGACGAAGCATGATGTCTTAAACTCTAGGAACGGCATGGACAGACTGTGTGTCAAGAAAAGTAGGGGTAAGAAGATTCGCCAACATTAAGGATTGCGTGGATGCAACAATTCAGGGACTCTGAGAATATACATAAAAAAGAAAGAAAAAAATATCATAACTCCCGATTACGACAAGAAATACCTGAAGAAGGCTGGAGTGCACATCGACCGAAATGTTGCATTGATAACAATGAAGATGAGGACAATAGTCCGAATAATACAAATAATACTAAAAAAAATATTATACTTACAGAAAATGAACACATAAACAAATTTAATAAACATGTTTATCAGAATCAAAATACCTAAGCATTAAGCCACGACTTACCCTCACCTTACAAGCAGTAGCCGTGTCAGTGTTACTGTATGGCTGCACCACTTGGATTCTAAGGAAGCGCTAGAAAGAGCTAGATGGAAACTGCACAATTATGCTGTGTGTTGTCTTGAACAAATCATGGAAGCAGCACACCACCAAAAAGCAGCTGTTCGGCCACTTGCTTCCTATCGCACAAACCATCCGAGTAAATCAAAATGCTAGAGAAGCAAGGACGAACTCATAAGTGACGTTTTCCTGTAGACATCTAGACGTGGACACACAGGCGTAGGCTGACCAGAAGAAACTTACATCAATCAGCTCTGTGCGGATTCTGAATGCTGTGTGGAAGACCTGTCGGTGGAGATGACCTATAGTGACGGTTGTCGAGAGAGAGTAATGTGTATCTGTGCTGTCAGAGTGACCTTAGGATGATGATGATGATGACGAACATATTTTTCCATACAAATTTCTTTTGTGTATTTTTGGTATATATAAGCTAGGTACCACCAAAATAGGTCACGTGATCAGTTTAGGCCATATTGAAAGCAAGAAACTTAAATATTTTTAACTTTTTCTTTTAAAATCTCGCAGAAAAGAAATAACGAACATAAAGAGTTGTTACAAAGAAAAACAGTTAATTTAAAGATCAAATTATCCGATTGGGGAAAAATTACTCATCGTTATCTTGAAAAATAAGTAAAACATTTTTTTTCTTTTTTCTTTTTTTTACAACAGGGTCAATTTTGTTATTGATATTTTTAGCAGAATTCTATATTCATTTTTTTTTTTTTTACAAAAAAGCTCTCGCATTAAAACTTATAAAAATCTATTGATATAATTATTCAGACTCTTATCTTTATAGAAAAAAAGTAAATCGTTTTTTGTCGGTTCATTTTTTCATTTCATAAAATTAAATAGGGGGGGGGGAGACCTCGTAAAAAATATTTCCCCTAATATATTTTAGGAAAAAACTATTTCAAAAATATTTTCATCAAAAGGTAAGCAATTAGGGAAATTTTCGTGAAAATCGGACCATTAATTGATTTTTCATACAATTTTTAAAAAGCCTCGAGTCATAACTTGTTTTTTGGCTACGTTAAATTTCAATTGATTTAACGGTGCAAAAATGTAAACATTGTTTTTCGTTCATAATTTTCATTATTTCCGTAAGCTGAAACTTTTCTTTTAATCATCAGGAGTTTGTTTAATGTTTCTTCTTTTGAACGGACAAAAATTTTTCAAAATAATATTAACCTTTATGCAAGTTTCATTGTGTTAAATATAGGCGGGGGGGTGGAGGTAATTTTCACAGGGAAAGTTGGTGATACCTAATATAAGCATAGTTGTTTGTTGACGTTAAAATTTGTTAATTTCATTCCAATATACTTTGATCTACCACATCCTATTCAATTATTTTTTACTAGCAGGACCTGTGGATATACCACAGTATGATGTAATTATTACAACTTTTGATAGGTTTACTTAAGAGCTATAATAGTTCAATATGTAAAAAGTATAATAATCTGGATTTAACTCTTTCTCATTTTTTCTTTCTTTCCTTCTTTTCAACTTTTCATTATGTTCGATTGAAACATATCAGCGTTATCGCTACCGCGTGCTCACCCGCTCTTTCTATCTTTCCCCAACCCTCTTTCTTTCTTTCTTTCTTATTATATTTTTTCTGAGTAGCATTTCCTTTTTCTTCGTTTTCTTTCTTTGGCTAAACTTGCAAATCCGTCGGAAAATTAGGGTGATCCAGAAAAAACAGAACCCAAATTATTTATTTATTTTACCATTAAACTATCCCTAAACCCCAACCCTAACCCTAACCCTAACCGTGCCCCCCCCCTAGTTAAAATTAACAGTTTTATTACAACATTTGTGGATTCTGTTTTTTCTGGGTCACCCTGTATACAGGGTAACCCAGTTTTTTCTGGGATCCCCTGTATACAGGGTGACCCAGAAAAAACAGAACCCAAATTATTTATTCATTTTCACATTAAACTAACCCTAACCCTAACCCTAACCCCTCCCCTAGTTAAAATTAACAGTTTTATTACAAAATTTGTGGGTTTTGTTTTTTCTGGGTCACCCTAATTTTCCGACGGATTTGCAAGTTTAGCCCTTTCTTTATAATTATAACGGAATGGTCCATTATTTAGCTGAGGGGACAACAGACATAAAAAAAAAAAATTCTGCAGATAAGCAACACCCGATAATCAGAATTTACATTTTTGTATTTCATTTTGGACGATAAGGACGGTCTCATTTTGTAACCAAAGGGTGTTGCAAGATGATAACGGTCGGTAGGATAAGGAATCAGCGTATAAATATAAATATTACTACACTATGTGGGGGACCTTTTTGTAACAGGCTAACCTTGGCTAGCAGTAACCACGTTCTTAACCGTCAATCTCTAATTCATAGCTTTGCTGGGAGTTGAGAGTCGTGATAGCAACCGTCGTTTCTAAACCACCCCTTTATAAATCGGCAATCTGAACATTAGCTACATAAATGAGAGTAACCCCCTTTGTTTCTTTCACTTTGGGGAAGCCGTGTGTTTTGTTTTGTAAAAACACGGATTTTTCGACAAATTGGGTATACCTATACTTTTCTAATATACAGGTACTCTCATAGAAATATTAACATCTTTTTTTTAAATCGATTCAAAAATGTTAACACCCTTATAGGAATACCTTTAATATATTTTCAAACAGTCTCCACATGTTCACCATCCCTGTCAACATATGCTTAGAATCTCCCACAGGTAATTTTAAAAAAAGATGTTAATATTTCTATGAGAGTACCTGTATATTAGAAAAGTATAGGTATGCCTAATTTGTCGAAAAATCCATGTTTTTACAAAACAAAACACACGACTTCCTGAAAGTGAAAGAAACAAGGGGGGGTTACTCTCATTTATGTACATAATGTTCAGATTACCTATAAATCTATAATTGTTGGTATTTGAATTGTAATACTACAAGGCCCACCAAATGCCTTTCTCGAGCTGATTTGTTCATCCCCCTCACTAGTGACATGCCGACGGCATTTAAATTCAATTTATACCCCTTATTGTGATAAGGTGTTTAAAATATCTACATTAATTCGCCGATAAAAAAAGTGACACAAACACGACTCGGAAAATATCTAAGTTGGGCCAGAAATTCGCCTGACGCTGGCTCGCTAAAACTTAGGACAGGAAGCCAAGGCGACATAAAGTCAAAATTACAAAAATATATTCTGTAATTCACAATTTCAATATTACAAATAAAACAAACATGTAACTTCTTTTCTTTCTTTTTTTTTTTCTTTTTTTTTTTTTTATTCATTGGGCATTTAAACGACGCAAAACCATTTGAAATGTTTCTTTTTTTAAAATTGGGTGAAATAAAATGGGACAAAAAAATTCAGATTATCTAGTGTCGCTTAGACACTAGATAATCAAATTTTTTTTTTTTTTTTTTTTTTACATTGAATCTTGGACGATTTGGACGGTTTCATTTTTAACCAGAGATTGTTGCAGGATGATAATGGACGGAAGGTTTAGGAACACGCGTATTAATATATATAACAGAATATACTTTTTCGGATATTTTTTATAAAAATGGTTGTAAAACGAATTGTAATTTCTACTTGCAATTGTACTGCTACAAAATAAAGAATGTCCTTCATAGCAACAGGGAATTTATTTTTACCTGATGTTCAAATTTGAGTGATTGTAGAATGATTGTCTAATCATGAGGGATAATGAAGTAATTGGTTTTAAAACGACGATAAGTTACTAGTGAGGAGGAGGTATGAATACTTTGGGACTGGTTCAGGGTCGGTCTTGTGATTTTGGGACTCATAAACTTTCTTATTTGAGGAATGGTAATATAATGAAAACAGAAGTCGTGTGTTATAATGTAATATTAAGAACTAAGCTTTATTCTACTTAGTTGTTACATGTAGAGATATATATGGTATCATTATCTACATTCTTATATACTAGACGAATGTCGTCTCGTCTATTCTTAACAAACGGGTGAATCAAGTACTTTTGATACTACAGTTAAATAGACTATTTCAGGATTGCGGTTTGGTATAAAACTTCTTTTCTCTGCCAACTACGAATTATACGTTGACTGTGTTGAGTCAGTAAAACGGTAATTCTGGGTGGACATAAGTCCAAAAGGGTTACCTTCCCTTACTGCAGTTCTTCGCCGATAGGTGGCGTTAGTGTTTAGCCGGGAATTCTGAATTCTTTTCTCTCGGGTTGGCAACGACTACACATGGTATAAACACGTGTTGTCTATATCCATTGAGTGGATGGCTTCACCCCACAACCAGCTGCCAGTAAGTGACATTTCTTATGACACAAGTCCTACACCTACTTTCTTTATGCATGTTTATATATTTGTCCTGATATTTAAAAAATCTCATGAACAATGCACATAATTTATTCCCCTACATTTCTTAGGGGCCTCAATTTACTTTTACTAATTTTTATTAATGGTCTTCTAATATAGCTTGCTAACCATTACACCACATGAGTTGCCCGTGTTTTGTAATGTTATAAGCTGCAAAAAGTATAGGAAAAAGTCTTATGACAAGAAGTATAAGATAAATTATAAATGACTGTTCAGTCCAGTTTCTATATTTAATTACTATGCTTCAACTTTCTGTTTACGACCTTTCCCGCCTTATTGGTCTTGCAATTGTCGGAAAACTAGCCCAACTGACAATATGTTCCCATGACAACATTAATGATTTATTAACAAGACTGCAACCAGAAGAAAAAAAGAAATAACCATAATCTTGCTTGGCTGATGTAATATGTATGTTTTCCTTATTTTGAGAAACAAGTTTCTCTATCCAATCGAAATCAAATTCAATCGTCATTATCTTTCCCTTTTCTTTCTTTTTTTCGACAGAAGAAAAGAAATTCTCAAATATCACAAACACCATTCATAAAAAAATTGATATTTCATTCAGATTTCTGGATTTAAAATTTTTCAACATTTTAACCTTTACGGAGTTCGGGCGTCTTTACTTGGAAAATTAGGTAATTCAATTCTTCTTATTCTCCTCCTTTCCCTCTTCCTCCTTTTTCTACACTTCTTCTTTCTCAATATATATCGTCGTGTAATGGTCAACAAGCTAGTATCGTAAACCAATTACTACTGAGTATTTATGTCGGTCCTCACTAAGTGCCTTGTGTCATATGTAAGCCGCGCATTTATAGGTGGTACCTAAAGTTACACTTCGGTAAATATTGACGAGCTGATAAGGGTTGTTTGTTAAAACCTTGGATTGCGTAGTATTATTTGGATTACTCGGACTATTGTCCTCATCTTTTATTGTTATCTGTACAACGTTTCGACCGATGTGTCCTCCGGCCTTCCTCAGGTATTTTTTCTCGGACTCAAGAACCTTCTTGTCATAATCGGAAGCCATCACGGAACTTTGAACCTAACTCTTTCTTCAATTCACGGGGGTATCTTGTTCTCATTCCGCTAACCATAGCTGGGGGTACAGGTGTTAGGCTGTGTTAATTATTATTCTATGTTACTGTCGCCCTTGACCAGAATTGAACCTGCAGCCTAGAGATAACTGTCACTTAGAACTGTCTTAAACCAACACCTTTATCCACTACGCTATGTATCCAATTGGATTACTTATTTGCAAAAATCTGTTAAGAAATGCCCTTTTCATTTCTTGTCTTGGTGACTGACCTTTACGTAGCGGCCGACTCAGTACTTTTTTTTCTCGTACGCGAAACGTGAGACAATAATTCATTTCTAACGTATCCACTTTTTTTTTTCCTTTCTCCCGTAAACACGCTCGAGGCCAAATCAAATCAATAGTTTACAACAGTGGTACCGCTACATATTTATTATCTACTGGAAGCGGCTACCCGACGTTGCCTGGGTTGAAGAGGGGGCGGAGCAAAAGAAATTAGTCATGCAGATCCATTATTACTGAATCGCGTTGGATCCTTGCAGGATTCCCCATTAAAATCCTTATGTAAAAAAAAAGACATTGCGTTGATCCGTCAGAAAAAAACGTACACGGAGACTGTGAAAAGAAAAATGAATGTCTCCTATTTAAAATATTAAAGGTAAAAAAAATCCATGCCGTTACTATTTAATTTTTTTTTAAATCATCTTCACGAATATAAACCAAATCTTCATTATTTTGCTCAAAAAGCAAGATCTAATGATAGTGAATGTGTGTATGTATTTACTTTGTCGTTAATTGTTTTATTTTCGTAGTTTTAGCCAGACATACAGCCATATATACCAGGGTGAATCAAAAAGTAATGCCATTTTGTTTAGGACAGGTATAATTACCAACACAGGAATATGTACCATTCATCAAAATGAAGCTGGTCCTCTGTGGATCACATCCCTACTTCACATAGTCACCGTTTCTCTCAATAGCAATGTTCTATCTTTGAATGAGAGCATGTATCCCTGTCCCATGAAATTATGTTGACTGTTCTTTGAGCGACTTCTTCACTACAGATTTCAATTCCTCGTCAATGAAATAATGTTTACCTTTCAAAACCTCCTTAACGGAACCGAAGAGAAAGTAAGAGAAAAAAAAAGAATGAGAGAGAGTTAAATCAAGATTATTACGCCTTTTACATGGTGAACTATTTTTCTCTTAAGTAAACATATAAAATATTGTAATAATTAAATCCTCATACTGTGATATATCCACAGGTCCTGCTAGTGCTTAATTAATACAAATAATTTGCACGCAGTTAAATAGTTTCAAGTATTCCTGTCTAATACAAATAATTTGCACACAGTTAAATGGTTTCAAGTATTCCTGTCTACCAGTGATAATTCTATTAGATAATAATATATCATCTCACTTATTCCTATCCAATACTAATAATTTTCAAACAGATCTATTAAACCCATGTTGGATTATTTTCCCTTGCTGCAGTGTTCGCCGATAGGTGGCGTTGGTATTTGGCCACAAGCCGGGAAATCAGAATTCCTGTCTCTTACCTCTAAGGCCGGCACCGAGTAAACTTGGTCTTGGCGCCTGCCGCCTCTAACCCTTAAGTGGATGGGGTTTTTGCCCCCGACCAGCTACCAGTAAATGACATTCCCTACGACACAAGTCGTACACCTATTTCCTCTTATAGACCGTTATGTATCTGTTTTGTATATCTTTGTCTTGTATGTGTTTCTCTGTCACTTACGGAATAAATGTTGTTATCGTTTTACACCTTGTCGGAATATACCATATACACTTGTACCCACGTTGGTAGATTACTTTAAGCCTTCCAACATTAATATAATTTCCCTACATGTTATACCCATAAATGTGAACTTAACATGTCTGCCACTCCGAATTAGACTTATGACAACGGAGTGAATTGTGGGGTAACAAGTCGTTTAATGTTTTAGGTTTAAAGGTGACTGGTTATTCTTCGTGCGTAACCCCATCTTATTTTGTGGTCGCGCTGAAAAGGAATTCAAGGAAAGAAAAGGAACTGACAAAGACGAAAGGTAGTTTTATGATTTAGGCTTTATTCACGGTCATAGCGTGGCCAGTAATAGTGTCTACTCCTAGTTAAGCCTCAAGTTCGAATGACCGAGAGATTATATTGGGGATCGGAAGCGAGTCCTTTTTCTGCACATGCTCGGAGGGTTCTTCCGGTGTGAAGGCTCATGGGAGTTTGTTATTTCTTATTTGTTTTATTTTAATTTTATTTTAATCCCCACAAACTTCCAATTCCCCCAGGGCTCAAAAATTTGAGCCTCACCACCCGGTGCAGTTTAGTGTCACACCTGGAATAAACTGCCTGCATCCGTTGTAGATTGTCGAAACACTGCATCTTTCAAAACCTCGATGCTTCCCGTAATTCGACAAAACTATACTTTATACCCCCTCCACACACATCCACACATACTTGTATGTTATTACTGTACGCTATTACCAGGCGCCTTCCTCCACCTTTCTATTACTATAACCGCACCACTTTGAACTCACAAGCCACCGTATCCTTGTTGACACCTCCCCTTTCCTACTCGCTCTTTTTACTCACACCTTTCGACACATCCGGCCTCCTCTCCTCTTCTCACCCTCCTTCCACCTTTGTACATTATTCTATGTACTATACATGGGACTCTAGTGAGTTGTGGTGCACCTGAGCACGGTACGCAATAAATTTCATTATTATTTTTATTATTGTTACCTAGGATACCCCATTTATTGGCTAGAGGGGGTGGCTTACCTTCCTGCAGACAAACGATGTATTCTTAGCCCCGCCAACAGGTGTGTGTGTGTGTGTGTTCGTTTTCGTTTTCGTTTTCGTTTTCTTGTTTTTTTACAAATAAGCCACAAAAGGCTTTAAATTAGTTTTTAGCTGTATTGGCTAGCAAGCTAGATTTGCTGACCATTGTTAGTGAGTTCGATTCTCAATGGGCGCCCCATACTTCTGACCTTGTGTCACATCTAAGCTAAGCTTAGTAAATAACTATGGGTACCTCGCGTGCTGTAATGGTTAGCAAGCTAGATTCGCAGACCATTGTTAGTGAGTTCGATTCTCAATGCACGCCCCATACTTCTGGCATCGTGTCACATCTAAGCTAAGCTTAGTAAATAACTATACCCCAAAATTCTGGGCACTTTACGTTGTGCAATGGTTAGCAAGCTAGATTTGCTGACCATTGTTAATGGGTGCTCCATACTTGTTCCACATCTAAGCTAAGCTTAGTAAATAACTAAAACTGTTTTCTTTATTCATTCTTATAGCATGTGCAAATACCTATCGACCTTGGAAGACTATTCAAATAAAAACGCCCAATTCCAGTGAATCATTAACCTGTGATTCTTTCATGTTGTTAGCGTCGGTGCATTTACCATCCAAGAAAATAGTCAGTCGCAACGTCAGAAGATGAAAAAGAACACAACACAAAATATTGACGTGTTCTTATAAGAAAGAAAGAAAGAAATGTTCATCCATCCAGAACTAAACCCAAAGGTTTCTTTTATTATTATAAGAAATTCTTAACAATAAGAATCAATGATTGTCTGCTACGATCTCAGATCAGAGATTTTCAACAGGGAATACTTAATGTTTGTTATTTCTTATGCGTAACATGAAAGATTTTGGATATAAATCTGAACGAAAAATAGGAGAGGCAGTGTTTTATATAGATATTAGGTACCACCAAAATAGGTCACGTGATCAGTTTAAGCCATATTGAAGGAAGAAATGTAAATATTTTTAATTCTTTTTTTTAAATCTCGCAAAAAAGAAATAACGAACATAAAGAGTTATTACAAAGAAAAACAGTTAATTCAAAGATCAAATTATCCGACTGGAGAAAAATTACTCACCGTTATTTTGAAAAATAAGTAAAACAGTCCGTTTTTTGTTTTTTTTTTACAATACAGTCATTTTTTTTATTGATATTTTTTTAGCCGAATTCCATATTCATGGTTCTTTTACTAAAAAGCTCTGGCGTCGAAACTTATAAAAATCTTCTGATATAATTATTCAGACTCTTATCTTTATAGAAAAAAGTAAAAATCGTTTTTTGTCGGTTCATTTTTTCATATTTCATAAAATAGGGCAGGGGGTACAGCTCGTAAACAAATATTTCCCTTAATATATATAGTTTTTTTAATATATATATATATTATATATATATATATATATATATATGAAAAATGAATATGAAAGGTTTTAGAATATAAAGGTGGTCAATGCTAAAATAGCAGAGCAGTTTTAAAATCATAAATGAAATATTATGGTGTTAATTTTCTGTAACTATAGTTTCATGTGTATTATGCAATCTTCAGACGGTTAAATATTGAAAAGCGTTTATATAACGTGTGTAATACCCCCCTCGTGGGGATGAACACCTACAGCCCTTCCTGCTGCACACCTTACTTGCACGTTCCAACATTACTGCAATTCCTGCAACTTCTACAGTTCCTAGCTTTTCCCACTCTACTGGCCATAATCGTCCCGTGATCGTCTGCTTACTTGACCCTAACTTAGGACCTCCACGTGTGCACGTAATACTGCCTCAGGGCTCATCCAGGGGGGTTTACAATCAATTATCAAAAGAGAAGAAAGACAAGACAAGACAATTTCAGGTGAACATCAATCAAATTGGCATAGAGGTATATGGTTCTTACATTGCTTCCTTCTTTCATTTCTATCTGCTAATCACACATTCTTCTCCGTACTGTCGAGATGAGAGGGGGCAAAATGCCCCCTCTTGTTCTTTTAAAGTCTTCTGCTAATGTTGTAATCTCTGGTGGACAGCTAAACTGATCTTCCTTCTTCGGCTTCCAACACTCAACTCTACCCTGGGGTCCAGACTAAACTACTCTTCTTCACTTTTTAGCTGGGACTCTCTATATATAAAATTCCACCCCCACCATCTCCTTTCTGACTAACCTTGACACTCAATTTCATCCCCAGATGTTTTGTTGGTTTGAAATACTATGACTAGAACAATAATAATAATACTTGGCACAACAGATAAACAAACGTCCACATTATCAATTAACAATGAATAATTAGGCCCAAAATAAACATTGGTCTCTTGGTTTTGAGACATTTGTCTCGGTTGGATATCAAATATCTTCCTATCACTCCTTTTTTATAATTATTCGTTCCCTTAGTCATATTCATGCACTTGCTGTCGGAAACAACAGCCTTTATCACCTACGCTATGTATCCAATTGGATTACTTATTTGCAAAAATCTCTGTTAAGAAATGCCCTTTCATTTCTTGTCTTGGTGACTGACCTTTACGTAGCGGCCGACTCAGTACTTTTTTTTCTCGTACGCGAAAACGTGAGACAATAATTCATTTCTACGTATCCACTTTTTTTTTCCTTTTCTCCTAAACACGCTCGAGGCCAAATCAAATCAATAGTTTACAACAGTGGTACCGCTACTATATTTATTACTACTGGAAGCGGCTACCCGACGTTGCTGGGTTGAAGAGGGGGGGAGCAAAAGAATAGATTAGCATGCAGATTCCATTATTACTGAATTCGCGTTGGATTGCAGGATTCCCCTTAAAATCCTTATGTGATAAAAAAAAGACATTGCGTTGATCCGCTCATTAGACAAAAACGTACACGGAGACTGTGAAAAGAAAAATGAATGTCTCCTATTTAAAATATTAAAGGTAAAAAAAAATCCATGCCGTTACTATTTTAATTTTTTTTTAATCATCTTCACGAATATAAAACCAAATCTTCATTATTTGCTCAAAAGCAAATCTAATGATAGTGAATGTTGTATGTATTTACTTTGTCTTAATTGTTTTATTTTCGTAGTTTTAGCCAGACATACAGCCCATATATACCAGGGGGAATCAAAAGTAGTAATGCCATTTTGTTTAGGACAGGTATAATTACCAACACAGGAATATGTACCATTCATCAAAATGAAGCTGGTCCTCTGTGGATCACATCCCTACTTCACATAGTCACCGTTTCTCTCAATAGCAATGTTCTATCTTTGAATGAGAGCATGTATCCCTGTCCCATGAATTATGTTGACTGTTCTCTTGAGCGACTTCTCACTACAGATTTCAATTCCTTCGTCATGAAATAATGTTTACCTTCAAAACCTCCTTAACGGAACCGAGAGAAAGTAAAGAAGAAAAAAAGAATGAGAGAGATTAAATCAAGATTATTACGCCTTTTACATGGTGAAACTATTTTTCTCTTAAGATAAACATATAAAATATTGTAATATTAAATCCTCATACTGTGATATATCCACAGGTCTGCTAGTGCTTAATTAATACAAATAATTTGCACGCAGTTAAATAGTTTCAAGTATTCCTGTCTAATACAAATAATTTGCACACAGTTAATGGTTTCAAGTATTCCTGTCTACCGTGATAATTCTATTAGAGTAATAATATATCATCTCACTTATTCCTATCCAATACTAATAATTTTCAAACAGATCTATTAAACCAATGTTGGATTATTTTCCCTTGCTGCAGTGTTCGCCGATAGTGGCGTTGGTATTTGGCCACAAAGCCGGGAATCAGAATTCCTGTCTCTTACCTCTAAGGCGGCACCGAGTAAACTTGGTCTTGGCGCCTGCCGCTCTAACCCTTAAGTGGATGGGGTTTTTGCCCCGACCAGCTACCAGTAAATGACATTCCCTACGACACAAGTCGTACACCTATTTCCTCTTATAGACGTTATGTATCTGTTTGTATATCTTTATCTTGTATGTTGTTTCTCTGTCACTTACGGAATAAATGTTGTTACGTGTTCACCTGTCGGAATACACATATACACTTGTACCCACGTGGTAGATTACTTTAAGCCTTCCAACATTAATATAATTTCCCTACATGTTAACCATTAAAGTGAACTTAACATGTCTGCACTCGAATTAGACTTTATGACAACGGAGTGAATTGTGGGGTACAACGTTTTAATGTTTTAGGTTAAAGTTGACTGGTTATTCTTCGTGCGTAACCCCATCTTGTTTTGTGTCGCGCTGAAAAGGAATTCAAGGAAAGAAAAGGGAACTGACAAAGAGAAAGGTAATTTTTATGATTTAGGCTTTATTCACGGTCATAGCGTGGCAGTAATAGTGTCTACTCCTAGTTAAGCCTCAAGTTCGAATGACCGAGAGATTATATTGGGGATCGGAAGCGAGTCCTTTTTCTGCACATGCTGGAGGTTCTTTCCGGTGTGGAAGGTCATGGGAGTTTGTTATTTCTTATTTGTTTTATTTTAATTTTATTTAATCCCACAAACTTCCAATTCCCCAGGGTCAAAATTTGAGCTCACCACCCGGGTGCAGGTTAGTGTCACACCTGGAATAAACTGCCTGCATCGTTGTAGATTGTCGAAACACTGCATCTTTCAAAACCTCCGATGCTTCTCCTAATTCGACAAACTATTATTATTACTCGCTCACACACATCCACACATACTTTGTATGTTATTACTGTACGCTATTACCAGGCGGCCTTCCTCCACCTTTCTATTACTAATAAACCGCACACTTTGAACTCACAAGCCACCGTATCCTTGTTGACACCTCCCCTTTCCTACTCGCTCTTTTTACTCACAACCTTTCGACACATCCGGCCTCCTCTCTCTTCTCACCCTCCTTCCACCTTTGTACATTATCTATGTACTATACATGGGACTCTAGTGAGTTTGTTGTGCAACCTGAGCAGCGGTACGCACATATAATCTGTGTTAATATTTTATGTTACTGTCGCCCTTCGCCAGGATTGAAACCTCCAGCCCAGAGATAACTGCCACTATATTATTCAATTATTTCATTGCATTCTTTTTAAATTTTACTTTTTTTATTTGTCATAATAATTTGATCCATAGATAGTTCTAACTTATTACCATTTGATCAGGAGTAGAACAGGAATAGGGCAAGAAATGTACTCACACTCCTCAGACTCATACATGCCTCACTATCAGATACAATTTAGTGTCATACCAGACACCATTTTCGGCAGTCTAGCACTTCTGCCATATATATATATATATTATCTATATATATATAGATATTATAATATATGCAGATGGGGGGGATTATGATAAATCCGACAACATTGTGGATTGAAGAAAAGTGTGGATATAACAATTACAGACAGTTCAGTTCAGTTGATATTTCGCCGCATTGACGAAGCTTTTCGAGAAAAAAAAAAATTAATTATTTTATAAAGTTGAAAAAGCTTATCCAATGTGCGAAATATTCAACTGAACTTAAGTTCTGTATTTTATATCACACTTTCCTTTCCCAACACACACACACACATATATATATATAATATATATAATATGCAAAAAAATTTTGATTAATATTCTAAATGTTTGATATTGTAATCAATCTATATTTTCAATGTCCAATATTTGTTTGCCACATGATATATATAAGTATTCCTATCAGATACAAACATTGAAAGCATTATAAATTTCATGTAAAATAATAATCCTTAGTAATACAATAATTATAATATAAACAACCCCTCCGGACAAAACAGAATTGACACCTAGCAATTTATTAAATATTATTCAGAAGTCTCATTCTCCTAACTGGTTCCGATCCTAACCAAGGTTTAAAGAGGCCCATCCCACCTACTATTTACCCATACTGGAGGCGGGGAATGTACGCATGTCTTTCCCAGCGCGCATGCGTTAGGTGAAAGTGTGCGAGACTAAAATGAAATAAAATGAAAATTAAAATGATTAAAAATAAACAATCCCCATGAACCCTCAGACAGAAGAACCCGTGAGCATGCGCAGGAAAAAGACCCCCTTACTCACCACCCAAGAAATCTCTCGGCCCATTTACTCGGCCTTAAATGGCACGCTATTACTGGACGAATAAATTTCTTCTCCACGAGTAGCTATGACTTGCGAATAAATCCTGAAACCTAAAACTAAAACCTATATTGTCATTCTCTCCTTTCTTCCTTCTTCCACTTAAAATTCCCTAGCTTCAACTACCACAAGAAGAAAACTACTAAAAACAATGGGTTAAAGAAAGCTACGAAAGCACCAAAATGACCAACACTTTTAAGCTTTAATCGTAAACTATACAGCTTCATTGGTTGTTTGTGGGGGAGGTCACTGCATGGCAGCCAAACTGGGATGAACATGAAAAGAATTCTCATGTCTTTCTTAATCATACTAGCGCCAAGTAAGCAAAACAGGCCTCGTCCAGATTGAATCAATCGTCTATCATTTCATCACACACAACAAGCCTTCACAATTACATATACTTAATCTAAATCAAGGCTAAAAATGTTGCAATGTTATACTCGTGTGATCAAACACTATAGCGCAGAGACTTAAACTCACCCCAACCCTACCAAAAAATCTATTGTATAAAAAATGAAAAAGAAAGAACCGAGACAAACTAGACAAACTAGTTCTTTACTAATCAGTGTGCATAACTAGAAGTATGGATGCCCAAATCCAATGAGATCAACTCACTACAAAATGTTCTACTAATCTGCTCCTAAATATTTACACTGAATTGCCCTAAACAAATAAACTAATAATTTAGAAAAATAGCATGCAAAGGAACTATCTGAACACCTTTAAATGTTTCACATGGCATCAAAAAATTATCAATATATTCCGATCTAAAAAATAAATTTTTTATTTCCAATTTGAAGAAAACAAAATTAAAGTTGTTTTTTTATTCATTTATTATATAACCGAGGACCGAGAATAGCATTAAACAATATTCAAACAAAATGATCAATGCTTTAAAACTAGTTCATTTCACTTTTGCGATCTCTCTCTCTCTCTCTCTCTGTTAATTTTTTTTTTTTTACGTTTACATATTAATAATAACCAGATAATATAAAAACTGATAACTAGATACAAAGCGGAGATAATAGACAACTGAGTGAGATGACAGTTTGTTTTGTTGTTGGTTTTTTTTCCTGTTGTTATTTTCAGGAATGTGTTTCATAAATAAAAGTTATTTAAAAGAAAACTTTACTATATCTACCGGTTTAAAAATAATAATTCGAATTAAAAATTGGACCACTATGAAAAGTAAAATCACAACTCATCGTTCAATAAGCAGACACAACATTTTTTCTACCTTCGCTCGGGATTCCAAATATAATTTTTTCTTTTATTTCTTTTTTTTTAAATTTTCCTTTAATATTCTTCTAAAAATATCAATTTCATTAGTTAAAACATGAGGATTAAAAAAGCATTTTTCTGATGAAAAAATATAAGAAAAAAGTTCAAAAAACATTTCTATTTTTTAACAATTCGTTACATAAGAGTTCCTTCAAAGTTAAAACATATACAGATTAAGCGAAAAATTCCCTGACATTTTGACTATTGCTAAACATCTAAACATTATCAAAGGTTTAACAATAACACTATATATTATTAAATATATATTGAATATCTTAATACTTTATGAATTATAATATTTAAAGTTGTTTACCTTATATCAAAAGCAAGGTCTCCATGTGGTAATTCTCTTTTTCTTTTTTCTTTTTTACGAGAATGGAATTTCTCTCTTTCTTTCTCAGTCAGTCATCTAACAATCCCCTTTCTTAAAAGAAACGTAATCTTTTCGAAAATATCTAAAACATAATATCCAACAGTTTCACTTATTTCATTCATTTTTTTTATGCTTCATAATAAGCAAAAAAATTTTGCATAAACTATATAAATAGACATATATACACACAATATTACATGGATATAATATACACAAAAAAAGATCGTGTTGTTCTTCTATCGATGTGTGTACTAAATCTTTTGATAGATAAAGATAGATTTTTTTGTTTCGTTCATTTAAAAATGATCATAAAGTAAAACTACGGTAGTCAAAGTTACAATATTTTAGTATCCTTTAAATATCTCCGATTTAATGGTTCTTGTTAAACTAAAAATATATTTGTAACTTATTGTATCTGTGTAAAAATATTATTTTTCAAAGAAAATAAAATTGTCAATCCAAAATAAAACATATAATCAGAACTTACCATTTTCAATGACAGACGACATTATTTTAACATGATCACTGATAAATAAATTTTATTTTTTATTGTGCGTGGTGGGATGATGGATTTAATTCACTCACTCAGTAAATATTAACTTTTCCTGTAACGGTTAAACCAAAATTAAAACAATTTTTCTGATGAAACATTTCCAAAAAATAAAAAAGATAATTATGTATAATTTTTATACTTTTCCACAGAATGGCATACCATCTGTGGTCCTCGCCCAAGTAGTCTCGCTACCTTACTACTGAATAGCGAGTCGATCCACACTTTGCCCATTATCGTACTTGGCACATCCTACACCTGACGTGACGTAAGTACTTTGCCACCAAAACTCTAATTATGAAAAAAAATTATATTGAACAGTCATCTTAATCTTCCGACCCGTTATCATACTTGCCAACACCCTCTGGTTAAAATGTGACCGCCCAAACCATCCAGATTAATTGCAAAATGTAAATCCAGATTATCGTGTCGCTATCGCCGAATTTCTATCTTTTTTTTTTTATTAGTGTCTCACCTCACTAATAATGACATTCCTGTGTTTCTTATCATAAAGAAGAAAGGACATGCCTACAAGAAATAATGTAAATAAAAAGAAAGAAAGAGAGTAGGTAAAATAGAGAGAGCCTCTGTAAAGAGTTTTTGTAATAAATAGTTTCATCGCACACACACCACACACACCACACACCACACTTACAGAGAGAGAGAAGAGCAAGCGCTCCCATAGAACACTTAGAAATTGACTCCTTAAAAAGTCGGGAAAAAATTGAAACAAATTAAAAGCTACATAAATAGAGTAACCTCCCCTTGTTTCTTCACTTTGAAGGTAGCCTTAGTTTTGTTGCATTTTAATTTCAACGAAATCTACACTGAAAATATGAATTTGTTTAATCAATACAACTGCATGGTTTTAAACACGAAAATATTCATAAAATGTAGTTTTAATTTGCTTGCTATTACTAAGAACTCTTTATTAGCCTTCCTCAAAGTGAAAAGAAACAATGAAGTACTCTCATTTATTTACAATGTTCAGATTACCGAATATATAGTCAGAACTTCAGACTTATGGATCATAGAAAAAGAAACTAGACGAAGCATGATCTTAAACTCTAGGAACGCATACAGGACATGTGGGTCAGAAAATAGAGTAAGAAATCGCCAACATGAGGAATTGCTGATACAACAATTCAGTGGACTCTGAAATATACATATAAAAAAGAAAAGAAAAAAAATATCATGAATCCCGATTACACAAGATATACCTGAAGAAGCTGAGGCACAGCGACCGAAATGTTGCATTGTAACAATGAAGGAGCAGTGAGAATAGTCCAATATACAATAATACTAAAAAAATTCATACTTACAGAAAATGAACATAAACAATTTAATAACATGTTTATCAAATCAAAATACCTAACATTAAATCCACACTTACCCTCCCCTTACAAGCAGTAGCCGTCAGTGTTACGTATACTGCACCACTTGGATTCTAAGGAAACGCTTAGGAAAGAGCTAGATGGAAACTGCACAATTATGCTGTGTTTCTTGACATCATGAAGCAGCACACCCATCCAAAAGCACTGTTCGCGCCACTTGCTTTCCTATCGCACAAAACCATCGATAAATCAAATGCTAGAGAAGCAAGACGAACTCAGAAGCTACGTTTTCCTGTAGACATCTAACGTGGCCACATCAGCGTAGGCTGCCAGAGAACTTTACATCAATCACTCCGCTGCGCAAATTCTGGATGCTTCGGAAGACTGTCGTGAGATGACCTATAGGACGGTTGTCTTCGAAGGATAATGTGTATCTGTGCTGCAGAAGTGACCTAGATATGATCTGATATGACAAACATATTTTTCCAATACAATATTCTTTTGTGTATTTTTGTATATCATAACTATGACCACAAAATATTCCGTGATCAGTTTAGGCCATATTGAAAGCAAGAAACGTAAAATTTTTAACTTTTTCTTTTAAATCTCGCAGAAAAAAATAACGAACATAAAAAGTGTTACAAAGAAAAACAGTTAATTAAAGATCAAATTATCCGATGGGGAAAAATTACTCATCGTTATCTTGAAAAAATAAGTAAACATTTTTTTTTCTTTTTTCTTTTTTACAACAGGGTCAATTTTGTTATTGATATTTTAGCAGAATTCTATATTCATATTTTTTTTTTTTACAAAAAAGCTCTCGCATTAAAACTTATAAAAATTATTGATATAATTATTCAGACTCTTATCTTTATAGAAAAAAAGTAAATCGTTTTTGTCGGTTCATTTTTTCATTCATAAAATTAAATAGGGGGGGGGAGACCTCGTAAAAAAAATATTTCCCCTAATATATTTTAGGAAAAAACTATTTTCAAAAATATTTTCATCAAAAGGTAAGCAATTAGGGAAATTTTGTGAAAATCGGACATTAATTGATTTTTCATACAATTTTTAAAAAGCCTCGAGTCATAACTTGTTTTTTGGCTACGTTAAATTTCAATTGATTAACGGTGCAAAAATGTAAACATTGTTTTTCGTTCATAATTTTTCATTATTTCCGTAAGCTGAAATTTTCTTTTAATCATCAGGAGTTTGTTTAATGTTTCTTCTTTTGAACGGACAAAAAATTTTCAAAATAATATTAACCTTTATGCAAGTTCATTGTGTTAAATATAGGCGGGGTGGAGGTAATTTTCACAGGGAAAGTTGGTGATACCTAATATAAGCATAGTTGTTTGTTGACGTTAAAAATGTGTTAATTTCATTCCAATATACTTTGATCTACCACATCCTATTCAATTATTTTTTACTAGCAGGACCTGTGGATATACCACAGTATGATAATTATTACAACTTTTGATAGGTTTACTTAAGAGCTATTGCTTAATAGTTTAATATGTAAAAAGTATAATAATCTGGATTTAACTCTTTCTCATTTTTTCTTTCTTTCCTTCTTTTCAACTTTTCATTATGTTCGATTGAAACATATCAGCGTTATCGCTACCGCGTGCTCACCCGCTCTTCTATCTTTCCCCAACCCTCTTTCTCTTTCTTTCTTTCTTATATTTTTTTCTGAGTAGCATTTCCTTTTTCTTCGTTTCTTTCTTTGGCTAAACTTGCAAAATCGCGGAAATTAGGGTGGTCCAGAAAAACAGAACCCAAATTATTTATTTATTTTCCCATTAAACTAACCTAAACCCCAACCCTAACCCTATACCCTAACCCTACCCCCCCCCCTAGTTAAAATTAACAGTTTTATTACAACATTGTGGATTCTGTTTTTTCTGGGTCACCCTGTATACAGGGTAACCCAGTTTTTTCTGGGATCCCTGTATACAGGGTGACCCAGAAAAAACAGAACCCAAATTATTTATTCATTTTCACATTAAACTAACCCTAACCCTAACCCCCCCTAGTTAAAATTAACAGTTTTATTACAAAATTTGTGGGTTTTGTTTTTTCTGGGTCACCCTAATTTTCCGACCGATTTGCAAGTATAGCCCTTTCTTTATAATTATAACGGAATGGTCCATTATTTAGCTGAGGGGACAACAGACATAAAAAAAAAATTCTGCAGATAAGCAACACCCGATAATCAGAATTTACATTTTTGTATTTCATTTGGACGATAAGGACGGTCTCATTTGTAACCAAAGGGTGTTGCAAGATGATAACGGTCGGTAGGATAAGGAATCAGCGTATAAATATAAATATTACTACACTATCTGGGGGACCTTTTTGTAACAGGCTAACCTTGGCTAGCAGTAACCACGTTTCTTAACCGTCATTCTCTAATTCATAGCTTTGTTGAGAGTCGTGATAGCAACCGTCGTTTCTAAACCACCCCTTTATAAATCGGCAATCTGAACATTAGCTACATAAATGAGAGTAACCCTCCTTTGTTCTTTCACTTTGGGGAAGCCGTGTGTTTTGTTTTGTAAAAACACGGATTTTTTCGACAAATTGGGTATACCTATACTTTTCTAATATACAGGTACTCTCATAAAATATTAACATCTTTTTTTTAAATCGATTCAAAAATGTTAACACCCTTATAGGAATACCTTTAATATATTTTCAAACAGTCTCCACATATTCACCAACCCTGTCAACATATGCTTAGAATCTCCCACAGGTAATTTTAAAAAAAGACGTTGATATTTCTATGAGAGTACCTGTATATTAGAAAAGTATAGGTATGCCTAATTTGTCGAAAATCCATGTTTTTACAAAACAAAACACACGACTTCCTGAAAGTGAAAGAAACAAGGGGGGGTACTCATTATGTACATAATGTTCAGATTACCTATAAATCTATAATTGTTGGTATTTGAATTGTAATACTACAAGGCCCACCAAATGCCTTTCTCGAGCTGATTTGTTCATCCCCCTCACTAGTGACATGCCGACGGCATTTAAATTCAATTTATTGTGATAAGGTGTTTAAAATATCTACATTAATTCGCCGATAAAAAAAAGTGACACAAACACGACTCGGAAAATATCTAAGTTGGGCCAGAAATTCGCCTGACGCTGGCTCGCTAAAACTTAGGGCAGGAAGCCAAGGCGACATAAAGTCAAAATTACAAAAAATATATTCTGTAAATCACAATTTCAATATTACAAATAAAACAAACATGTAACTTCTTTTCTTTTCTTTTTTTTTCTTTTTTTTTCTTTTTTTAATTCATTGGGCATTTAAACGACGCAAAAACCATTTGAAATGTTTCTTTTTTTAAAATTGGGTGAAATAAAATGGGACAAAAAAAATTCAGATTATCTAGTGTCGCTTAAACACTAGATAATCAAATTTTTTTTTTTTTTTTTTTTTTACATTGAATTTTGGACGGTTTCATTTTTAACCAGAGATTGTTGCAGGATGATAATGGACGGAAGGTTTAGGAACACGCGTATTAATATATATAACGAATATACTTTTTCGGATATTTTTTATAAAAATGGTTGTAAAACGAATTGTAATTTCTACTTGCAATTGTACTGCTACAAAATAAAGAATGTCCTTCATAGCAACAGGGAATTTATTTTTACCTGATGTTCAAATTTGAGTGATTGTAGAATGATTGTCTAATCATGAGGGATAATGAAGTAATTGGTTTTAAAACGACGATAAGTTACTAGTGAGGAGGAGGTATGAATATTTTGGGACTGGTTCATGACTCATTAACTTTCTTATTTGAGGAATGGTAATATAATGATAACAGAAGCTACAATAAATTAAGAACTAAGCTTTATTCTACTTAGTTGTTACATATAGAGATATATATGGTATCATTATCTACATTCTTATATACTAGACGAATGTCGTCTAGTCTATTCTTAACAAACGGGTGAATCAAGTACTTTTGATACTACAGTTAAATAGACTATTTCAGGATTGCGGTTTGGTATACAACTTCTTTTCTCTGCCAACTACGAATTATACGTTGACTGTGTTGAGTCAGTAAAACGGTAATTCTGGGTGGACATAAGTCCAAAAGGGTTACCTTCCCTTGCTGCAGTTCTTCGCCGATAGGTGGCGTTAGTGTTTAGCCGGGAATTCTGAATTCTTTTCTCTCGGGTCGGCAACGACTACACATGGTATAAACACGTGTTGTCTATATCCGTTGAGTGGATGGCTTCACCCCACAACCAGCTGCCAGTAAGTGACATTTCTTACGACGCAGGTCCTACACCTACTTTCTTTATGCATGTTTATATATTTGTCCTGATATTTAAAAAAATACTCTCATGAATAATGCACATAATAATTTATTCCCCTACATTTCTTAGGGGCCTCAATTTACTTTTACTAATTTTTATTAATGGTCTTTTAATATAGCTTGCTAACCATTACACCACATGAGTTGCCCGTTTTGTAATGTTATAAGCTGCAAAAAGTATAGGAAAAAGTCTTATGACAAGAAGTATAAGATAAATTATAAATGACTGTTCAGTCCAGTTTCTATATTTAATTACTATGCTTCAACTTTCTGTTTACGACCTTTCCCGCCTTATTGGTCTTGCAATTGTCGGAAAACTAGCCCAACTGACAATATGTTCCCATGACAACATTAATGATTTATTAACAAGACTGCAACCAGAAGAAAAAAAGAAATAACCATAATCTTGCTTGGCTGATGTAATATGTATGTTTTCCTTATTTTGAGAAACAAGTTGCTCTATCCAATCGAAATCAAATTCAATCGTCATTATATTTCCCTTTTCTTTCTTTTTTTCGACAGAAGAAAAGAAATTCTCAAATATCACAAACACCATTCATAAAAAAAATTTGATATTTCATTCAGATTTCTGGATTTAAAATCTTTCAACATTTTAACCTTTACGGAGTTCGGACGTTTTTACTTGGAAAATTAGGTAATTCAATTCTTCTTATTCTCCTCCTTTCCCTCTTCCTCCTTTTTCTCCACTTCTTCTTTTTCAATATACATCGTCGTGTAATGGTCAACAAGCTAGTATCGTAAACCAATTACTACTGAGTATTGATGTCGGTCCTCACTAAGTGCCTTGTGTCATATGTAAGATGCGTATTTATAGGTGGTACCTAAAGTTACACTTCGTAAATATTGACGAGCTGATAAGGGTTGTTTGTTAAAACCTTGGATTGCTTAGTATTATTTGGATTACTCGGACTATTGTCCTCATCTTTTATTGTTATCTGTACAACGTTTCGACCGATGTGTCCTCCAGCCATCCTCAGGTATTTTTTGTCGGACTCAAGAACCTTCTTGTTGTAATCGAGAACCTTCTTGTCATAATCGGAAGCTATCACGGAACTTTGAACCTAACCCTTTATTCAGTCCACGGGGGTATCCTGTTCTCATTCCACTAACCATAGCTGGGGTACAGGTGTTAGGCTGTGTTAATTATTATTCTATGTTACTGTCGCCCTTGACCAGGATTGAACCTACAGCCTAGAGATAACCGTAACTTAGATCTGTCTTAACACAACGCCTTTATCCACTACGCTATGTATCCAATTGGATTACTTATTTGCAAAAATCTGTTAAAAAATGCCCTTTTCATTTCTTGTCTTGGTGACTGACCTTTACGTAGCGGCCGACTCAGTACTTTTTTTTCTCGTACGCGAAACGTGAGACAATAATTCATTTCTAACGTATCCACTTTTTTTTCCTTTCTCCTGTAAACACGCTCGAGGCCAAATCAAATCAATAGTTTACAACAGTAGTGCCGCTACATATTTATTATCTACTAGAAGCGGCTACCCAACGTTGCCTGGGTTGAAGAGGGGGCGGAGAAAAAAAATCAGTCCTGCAGATCCATTATTACTGAATCGCGTTGGATCCTTGCAGGATTCCCCATTAAAATCCTTATGTAAAAAAAAGACATTGCGTTGATCCGTCAGAAAAAAAAGTACACGGAGACTGTGAAAAGAAAAATGAATGTCTCCTATTTAAAATATTAAAGAAAAAAATCCATGCCGTTACTATTTAATTTTTTTAAAATCATCTTCACAAATATAAACCAAATCTTCATTATTTTGCTCAAAAAAGCAAGATCTAATGATAGTGAATGTGTGTATGTATTTACTTTGTCGTTAATTGTTTTATTTTCGTAGTTTTAGCCAGACATACAGCCATATATACCAGGGTGAATCAAAAAGTAATGCCATTTTGTTTAGGACAGGTATAATTACCAATACAGGAATATGTATCATTCATCAAAATGAAGCTGGTCTTCTGTGGATCACATCCCTATTTCTTCACATAGTCACCGTTTCTCTCAATAGCAATGTTCCATCTTTGAATGAGAGCATGTATCCCTGTCCCATGAAATTATGTTGACTGAGCGACTTCTTCACTACAGATTTCAATTCCTCGTCAATGAAATAATGTTTGCCTTTCAAAACCTCCTTCACGGGACCGAAGAGAAAGTAAGAGAAAAAAAAAGAATGAGAGAGAGTTAAATCAAGATTATTATGCCTTTTACATGGTGAACTATTTTTCTCTTAAGTAAACATATAAAATATTGTAATAATTAAATCCTCATACTGTGATATATCCACAGGTCCTGCTAGTGCTTAATTAATACAAATAATTTGCACGCAGTTAAATAGTTTCAAGTATTCCTGTCTAATACAAATAATTTGCACACAGTTAAATGGTTTCAAGTATTCCTGTCTACCAGTGATAATTCTATTAGATAATAATATATCATCTCACTTATTCCTATCCAATACTAATAATTTTCAAACAGATCTATTAAACCCATGTTGGGTTATTTTCCCTTGCTGCAATGTTCGCCGATAGGTGGCGTTGGTATTTGGCCACAAGCCGGGAAATCAGAATTCCTGTCTCTTACCTCTAAGGCCGGCAATGAGTAAACTTGGTCTTGGCGCCTGCCGCCTCTAACCCTTAAGTGGAGGGGTTTTGCCCCCGACCAGCTACCAGTAAATGACATTCCCTACGACACAAGTCGTACACTTATTTCCTCTTATAGACCGTTATGTATCTGTTTTGTATATCTTTGTCTTGTATGTGTTTCTCTGTCACTTACGGAATAAATATTGTTATCGTTTTATACCTTTGTCGGAATATATTATATACACACTTGTACCCACGTTGGTAGATTACTTTAAGCCTTCCAACATTAATATAATTTCCTTACATGTTATACCCATAAATATGAACTTAACAGGTCTACCACTCCGAGTTAGACTTATTACAACAGAGTGACTTGTAAGGTAACAAGTCGTTTAATGTTTTAGGTTTAAAGGTGGCTGGTTATTCTTCGTTCGTATTCCTAGGGTTTGCTTTTAACCCCATCTTATTTGGTGGTCACGCTGAAAATTAATTCAAGGAAAGAAAAGGAACAGACAAAGACGAAAGGTAGTTTTATGATTTAGGCTTTATTCACGGTCATAGCGTGGCCAGTAATAGTGTCTACTCCTAGTTAAGCCTTAAGTTCGAATGACCGAGAGATTATATTGGGGATCGGAAGCGACTCCTTTTTCTGCACATGCTCGGAGGGTTCTTCCGGTGTGAAGGCTCATGGGAATTTGTTATTTCTTATTTGTTTTATTTTAATTTTATTTTAATCCCCACAAACTTCCAATTCCCCCAGAGCTCAAAAATTTGAGCCTCACCACCGGGTGCAGTTTCGTGTCACACCTGGAATAAACTGCCTGCATCCGTTGTAGGTTGTTGAAACACTGCATCTTTCAAAACCTTGATGCTTCCCGTAATTCGACAAAACTATACTTGATACCCCCTCCACACACATCCACACATACTTGTATGTTATTACTGTACGCTATTACCAGGCGCCTTCCTCCATCTTAGCCTTTCAATTACTCTAACCGTATACCACTTTGAACTCACAAGCAACCGTATCCTTGTTGACACTTCCCCTTTCCTACTCGCTCTTTTTACTCACGCCTTTCGACACATCCGGCCTCCCCTCCTCTTCTCATCCTCCCCTCCTCTTCTCATCCTCCTTCCACCTTTGTACATTATTCTATGTACTATACATGAGACTCTAGTGAGTTGTGGTGCACCTGATCATTGTACGCAATAAATTTCATTATTATTTTTATTATTACCTAGAATACCCCATTTTTTGGCTAGAGGGGATGGCTTACCTTTCTGCAGACAATCGATGTATTCTTAGCCCCGCCAACAGAGCACTGTGTGTGTGTGTGTTTGTGTTTGTGTTTGTGTGTGTGTGTGTGTGTGTTACAAATAAGCCGCAAAAGGATTTAAAATAGTTTTTAGGGCACCTCACGTGCTGTATTGGCTAGCAAGCTAGATTTGCAGACCATTGTTAGTGAGTTCGATTCTCAATAGGCGCCCCATTCTTCTGGCCTTGTGCCACATCTATCTAAGTTAAGCTTAGTAAATAACAATGGGCACCTCGCGTGCTGTAATGGTTAGCAAGCTAGATTCGCAGGCCATTGTTAGTGAGTTCGATTCTCAATGTGCGCCCCATACTTCTGGCCTTGTGTCACATCTAAGCTAAGCTTATTAAATAACTATACCCCAAAATTCTGGGCACTTTACGTGGTGCAATGTTTAACAAGCTAGATTCGCAGACCATTGTTAGTGAGTTCGATTCTCAATGCGCGCCCCATACTTCTGGCATCGTGTCACATCTAAGCTAAGCTTAGTAAATAACTATACCCCAAAATTCTGGGCACTTTACGTGGTGCAATGGTTAGCAAGCTATATTTGTTGACCATTGTTAGTGAGTTCGATTCTCAATGGGTGCTCCATACTTGTTCCACATCTAAGCTAAGCTTAGTAAATAACTAAAACTGTTTTCTTTATTCATTCTTATAGCATGTGCAAATACCTATCGACCTTGGAAGACTATTCAAATAAAAACGCCCAATTCCAGTGAATCATTAACCTGTTATTCTTTCATGTTGTTAGCGTCGGTGCATTTACCATCCAAGAAAATAGTCAGTCGCAACGTCAGAAGATGAAAAAGAACACAACACAAAATATTGACGTGTTCTTATAAGAAAGAAAGAAAGAAATGTTCATCCATCCAGAACTAAACCCAAATGTTTCTTTGATTATTATAAGAAATTCTTAACAATAAGAATCAATGATTGTCTGCTACGATCTCAAGTCAGAGATTTTCAACAGGGAATACTTAATGTTTGTTATTTCTTATGCGTAACATGAAAGATTTTGGATATAAATCTGAACGAAAAATAGGAGAGGCAGTGTTTTATATAGATATTAGGTACCACCAAAATAGGTCACGTGATCAGTTTAATCCATATTGAAGGAAGAAATGTAAATATTTTTTAATTCTTTTTTTAAATCTCGCAAAAAAGAAATAACGAACATAAAGAGTTGTTACAAAGAAAAACAGTTAATTCAAAGATCAAATTATCCGACTGGAGAAAAATTACTCACCGTTATCTTGAAAAATAAGTAAAACAGTCCGTTTTTTTTACAACACAGTCAATTTCTTTATTGATATTTTTTAGCAGAATTCCATATTCATGGTTCTTTTACTAAAAAGCTCTGGCGTCGAAACTTATAAAAATCTTCTGATATAATTATTCAGACTCTTATCTTTATAGAAAAAAGTAAAAATCGTTTTTTGTCGGTTCATTTTTTCATATTTCATAAAATAGGGCAGGGGGTACAGCTCGTAAACAAATATTTCCCTTAATATATATAGTTTATATATATATATATATATATATATATATATATAATGAAAAATGAATATGAAAGGTTTTAGAATATAAAGGTGGTCAATGCTAAAATAGCAGAGCAGTTTTAAAATCATAAATGAAATATTATGGTGTTAATTTTCTGTAACTATTGTTTCATGTGTATTATGCAATCTTCAGACGGTTAAATATTGAAAAGCGTTTATATAACGTGAAGCGTGCTCACGCGATGGAATGTTATTACGTAAGACTTATATTTAAAAACATAAACATTGTTAGGCCTTAATATATATATATATATATATATATATATATATATATATATATATATAGGAGTGAAGGATTGAATAAATCCGACAAAATGTGGTTGAGAGTTGAGGATATATATATATATATATATATATATATATATATATATATATATATATATATTCAACGAGTGTATAACCGCAGCAATACGCAAAGCGATCCGAAAGGAGGGCCTGGACATACAACTCGCCCATTACGGACCTTCACTTCGGAGACAACTCTCCAAGAACCAACATAGGAATACCAATAATTGCACACTAGCGAACTGCCCTATCCGCGACACAGGTATGTGCCATGAAGTTAATGTAGTATACCGCACACAATGCGAAAAATGCACTAATTAAGTGCAACAACACGGAGAGAAGCATCACAGTCAAAATAGAGGCCAAAGAAAGAAATCTGGATAACCTCCGAATTAAAGAGGCATTATTAATAGCTAAACTGAACCCAGGGATCAATAGCAGAACCGAACTCAGCGCAGAGTTCATAATACAATAAACCCACAACCAACGCACACACGTACACGTATATGCACTCTCACACACACACACACACACACACACACACACACATACATACAACATACACCCACATATGCAATAGAGAATTTATAACGCAACGAATCTACAATGAGAAGACAAATGAAAAACACGCACCCACATCAACAGACCAGTATACACACACTCGAGCAAATGCACTAGTTATTTTACAAATAGGATTTACTCTGATTACTGATATATTTGACTAGATAATTGATTTTACATTAAAGAATATGAATTCCCTTGCTAATCTCCTAATAATTAATTCATGTGACCAGGCTGTGAATGAAACGTATATATGAAATCTTATTATAATGGAGATTGTGTGTTTTTCTGTCTGTAACCGAAACTATATTACTACTCAAGTCACAATTCCCTTAATTATTTACGTCAAATTCTCCATGATTTCATTCTTTTAAACATTCAGTTATTAATAAAAATTGTTTTACATTATTAATACTGTTGACCATATCTACGTACTAATAACATGCAATTGTATTTATATATACAACAAAATAGCGGTTTACAGTTTGAACGAGAAGGCTAATTTGCATATTGATATTTAAAATTTTATTTTAATAAATATGTGCTTGGTATTATTAATTTCTAATTGTTTGGTTTTATCTTAAGAAATATAAACAACAATCTCGTGGATAAATCTTAAAAGAAATTTATTTACAAGAAGAAATAACTGTAATATTATCCTTTACTTCCTATTTAACTAAATAGTTAAATTAGGAAAATTTACCAATGAAAGAGGGGAGTAATGGAAAATGATGGAATAGTTAGTTTCAAAGTTGTTCTATTTTTCGATTATACCCCCTCTGTTGCAGATCTTTTTATCTGCATTCTTAGTCAATTTCATTAGCCTTTCTAATTTAATATGATATTTTATTATATCAAAACTTAAATACTTGCAACCGGAGGGTGCATATATTTGCTAGTATGTATAATAATAATGATAATAATAATAATGAAAAAAACTCACAATATTAACTGCTTACCTAGCCTCTAAAAACAAATCAACAGAATCGATATTCATAATTCTTGATAGATGTTATTTTCATTCTAACCTTCTAAAATCCAACACTAAAATAATCAAATAATAAAATAAATAAAAATATAATTATATTTAAAAAAAATAAAAAATAAAAAATAATAATAATAATAATAATAAATAAATAAAAATGTAAATAAATAAATAAGTAAATAAGATAAATGTAATATTAACAAACAAAACAAAGTAGAACCAGACAGGCTCTATTATCACAATTTTAATAAAATTAACTTTATTCTAATCCCCTAAATCCACACACATATTAACGTATATGAAGAAGGCACGCACACAAACAGAACACACTTGCCCTTAACCTTAACCTCTAAAACAAATCAGTGGAATCTAAAATCATAATTCTTGATAGATATTAGTTTTATTCTAACCTTTTAAAACTCAACCCAACACACACTAGAAATACATTGACAAGAACAAAACAAGTAAGAGATTAATATATATATATATAAAATAATAATAATAATAATAAAAAAATAAAATTAATAAAATAAATAAATAAATATATAATAAAAACGAATAAATAAATAAAATAAAATAAAATATATAATATATATAAAATAAATAAATAATAAAATAAAAAGTAAACAAAACAAAATAAATTAAAATGAAATAAGATAAATATAATGCTAAAAAAAACAAAAAAACAAAGCAAAATAGAATCTAGCAGACTCTATAATCACAATTTTTAATAAAATTAAGTTCATTCTAAGCTCCTAAAACCAACACCCACACACACACACTCACCCCCCCCCCACACACACACACACATATTAATGTACATGTACAAAGCACACACACTATAAATAACACACACATACATTAATGTACATGAAAAAGGCATACACGCAAACAAAACACACCCCACAAATAACACACACACACACTCATGGTGTTGAGACTGACCAAATACACCGCACGCACACACAACAGGATTACAGGCCACCTGATAGACAGTAAATTTACACACCCGCACCATAAACAATCAAGCAATATCTGGAATGTTAGTCTCAGACACATATCAATAAAAAAGAGATCAGATGATCCTGTTAATAAACAAAAAAACAAAAACAAAACAAAAAACCTTGCTTAGAGGCGAATCAAATCTGGAATAATAATTAAAATAAAATAAAAAGAAATGATCAGACACACAGACATAAGCACCACGCACACACACATACGCTTACATTAACACACACAAGCATGCGCACACACACACTTACACACACAAACACCCACATAAGCAAGCACCCCAACCACACATATACACACACAGAATTTGGAAGACCCAAGACAGAACGAATTTATCAGCCACTAAGACAACTTCAGTTCCAGTATTCTTCTGATGATGGGATTTTTCATCCCGAAATATTAAAAGAATAAAATGACAGGTTAACAAAAAACATCATAGTTACCTTCTTTTTTCTTTACACTCACATTGTGACAGCCTTCAAAACCAACCAACAAACCAATATATACACAATGCTTCAAGCAAATTACAAAACCCCTTTATATATATATATATATATATATATATATATATATATATATATAATCATTTCGCCTCTGTGTATTTATGAATCGCCATCAGAAAAAAATCTGATGAAGGTTCGTAAATACACAGAGGCGAAATATCAATTGTTTGAAATTTTTTGCGTTTTATCCACTTTTGTTGCTTAACTTTTAATCACACACACACACACACACACACACACACACACATATATATATATATACCAATCCCTCTGTTCGAACAGGATGTGGCACAAGGTCAGTTTTTCAAGCGGAGTTTAACAGGTTTGAATTCCTTCGTGAGTTTTACTTCACCTAAACTGGCTGCCTAATCAAGTTTAATGGGCCCAATCTGCCCTACTATATTAGTGCTATGCGAAATGCAAACAGCCTCGTCCAGGATTTGAATTCGTCTCGCCGAGTTCATTACACATTACGCCTCTAATCTTATATGTACTCAAATGTACGCAGCAAAAAAGAATTATATATTACTAAAATCAGTGACATAGCTAGGTCTGACTGTGCTTCTACACTTGATAATTATTTTTGCCCCTCATGAAATTACAGGAATCTACATGGGCTTTCTAAAGATCATATATATATATATATGAGGAGTGAAGGATTTGAATAAATCCGACAAAATGTGGTTGAAAATCGAGGAAAGTGTGGATATAACAACACAGACAGCTAAACTCAGTTGATATTTCGTCTCATTATTGGCTGAAGCTTTTTCGAAACTTTATTGATATAAGTACTTGTACATTCTGCTTTTTTTTATAGTGAAGAGGTAAATGAGTGAGGGGTGAGAGAAGGCCGAGTGGGGTTGGTGTGTAGGGAATGGTACTTATATATATATATATATATATATATATATATATATATTATTTTGTTTTTACATCATTACACATCTTATATATATATATATATATATATATATATATATATATAAGATGTGTAATGATGTAAAAACAAAATAATAATGATCCTAAAAGAATAAGAAAGAAAATTAAAGAATTTTGTATGCACAAGGTTTTTAACAATGTAAATAAATGATGATAAATAAATAAATGAAGAAGAACTTGTGAATATTGGAAGTGGACACCATCAAACAAATAGGGATGAAAGAAAAGTAGGAAAAGATTACCACAGAAGGAATAAACACATGGTAGATTTAGGGTAATATGTGTCGTTGGGCTGGCTGCCGATTGCTTTTTTCTACCGTGGTCTGTCGTGTCTTTTTGGTTCTCAACAGTAAAACACACAACGTGCTCACATACAATATTTTCTTTCTACAACTTTTTCCTTTGTAATGACATTCTCGGTCATATACGTCTGCACACACACACACACACACAAAAAAAAAAAAAAACTCTTCTTTACAGTTTAAACTTTTAGCCATTTCCTTTCGGATTATGAATATCCGTTTTATTATTGCCCCTCGCCGTCCGAATCTTACTACTACGATCCTAACTCCATATGTTTTAAAATTAATAATGAATAAATACTACATATTAGCTAGATAATTGTGCAATGTAGTTATTGACTAAGCGTGGCTTACTTGTGGCACAAGGCCAGAAATATGGGACACTCAGTAAGAATCAAACTCACTAACAATGGTCTGTTAATCTAGCCTGCAAATCATTACACTACGTGAGGTGATTATTGTGCAATGCATATTTTTCCTCTCTCAAATTGGTTAGAAGGAGCTTCTTAGCCTTGGTTGGCAACCCATCTAAGTCAAGGTGGTGTGATGTTGAAATCCATTGCTACCCGCCAACTCATGTGACACTACCGCTGCCAAACTGCATTGGTCTTTTACCTTTCCTTTGGATCACAGCGGCAATGTGAAGAGGGGGGATTTGCTGCTTGGGTTACAGCTCATCCTCCATATGAACCCACCCAGTCTATGTAGTTCCATTTTTTAAAAATTGGACACTACTCTATCGTTTTCTGTAGACGGATGGATGCCAACACAACACATTTTTTCTCTCACTAGTGCCAGAGATCACTATCCGTTCGAGTCTTAGTCAAAGGTCAGTTGTTTTTTTTTTTGTTTGTTTGTTTTTTTTTTGTTTTTTTGGTTACTATTTTCAAAACACACAGGTTCAATTTGAAATACTGGCACCACATAATCTTTCTGCTTTGGCTTTGTACCGTGCCAAATTAAACTTTAGTCAATACTGAATAGTTTCTTAAAGTATTATTTAAAAAAAAAAGATTTTTTTAAAAAAGACAGACAGAGTTGTTCCCCTTTTCCCACCAATTTTCAAAGACAGCGGACAATTAAGGTTTTTATTTTGTTTTTAATAACTTTTTTGTAATTATTTTAACAATAAATTGTGTAGAACATGTGAGCATTTTATTTTTTTTATTTTGGTTTCTTTGTAATTTTAGAAATTTTGTAGTATTTGGATGAATTGATATTTTATTTTCAGTCGAATTTCCGTGTAAACACAAAACAACTCTCAGTTCATTTCTGTATTATTACATAACAAATGCAGCACCGGCTAAGCACCGATTTAGTCTATTAATTCCAAAACACGACCTTCTTTAAAAGAAGTGTATAATAATAAAAATTTATAAAGTAAAAGGAAATAGAGATAGTCTTTTTTCTCGGCTATGTTCTCTTAATTTCTCGCACATAAATAAATAGAAATAATTCGTAAATACGCAACACAAAAAGAGACAGCAACAAACAGGTAAATTATTTATTTAAAGAATTAAAAGTTCTTTTTAGTTTTTACTTTTTCTACTTTTGTACTTATGACAAAGTTAAAGTAAAATAACAAGTGAATTTTTCTACGTTTTATAAAAAAAATGTCTTTATTCTTCTTCATCTTTTTTATGTTTGTTTTTTGTTTGCCGGGAGCTTAATAATTGTTTAATTTAATCAAAACTAGAAAAAAACACGTTTTGTTTGGCTTTTTTTTTTTCTTCGCTTTTCACTGTTTCTTCTTACCTAATTAAAATCTTATTTCTTTCTCACTCGGTTGAACTAAGTAAAAAAAAAATAGTTTATCAAAGTACGGGTTTTTTCTTTAAAGTTTTTCATATCACCACCACCACCCTTTTTCTTGAGGTGGTCTATATTGAACTTCTTAGAGCACCCCACGTGGTGTAAATGGTTAGCAAGCTAGATTAGCAGACTTACTAGGTGCCCCATAATTCTGGTCTCGTGCCACAACTAAGCTACCCTTAGTAAATAACTATATTTATTGAACTTAACTTTTATTTTTTTAATAAAATAAACTTTAGTTCACACAGAATTTGTTTTTTTTTACTTTCCGTGGTGTTAGACTTTTTTTTTAAAAGAATAAAACAAAATTTAAGTGCCGAGGTGTTTTTAATCCCAAATTCATTCTCAGTGTAAACTACTTTAATGATTGAAAATTATTGATCATTGATTTAAAAAAAAAAACTTTTTTAGTGTTACTGTTCCAGTAGACCATTTTCATTTAAATCCATTTTTAAACGTACGAACTATCATTGAAACGGCAAGAAAGAGTTTTCTTGATTATTTTTCTCCCAACCCGCTATTTCACCTCTTAAATATCCATGTGCAATTGTACATGTTTCAAGTTCTTTCTTTCTTCTTCTTTTTTTTTTTTTTAGTAAAATATTCACGCCATAATTTAGGTATTTTGTTGTTTAAATTTTATTTTATACATTTAATTAGTATCATTACTTTTAGTGCCAAAAACAACTTTTTTCCGTATCGGTACCAACAATTGTGACGTCATAGACGTATTTTACAAAATAAATTTAACTCACCTGTTTGAAAAAAAATACCAAAAATTAGGGAATTTTTTCGATTTTAATGAAATTTTCAGTGTTGATGTATCAATGAATGAATTTTATGATGCATCAGTTATTTTATTTAAATATTTTTTTCAGGTTACTTAACTTTGCCCCCTCCCCTTCTTATTTTGAGGCCGCAAATATCGGTGGGGTTATATAAAAGTAAAACTAATTACAAAAGACTGAAGGTGTGAATAGAAGAAGAAAAAAATTAATGGATCAATTTTGATAGAAAATAAGTACCGGAAATCTGAAAATTACATGTAAAAAAAAAAAAAATTATTTTGGAGATTTTTTTTTTTTTCACTCTGTTGTATATGAAATATAATTTCTTTTAGATTATCAGGGAAAAAATTATACATCAATATTTGTTCTATTTAAAAGGGTGGGGGCCTAATTTTTCAATTGAGTTTTCTCCAAAAATTATTAGATAACCATTCTAAAGTAGGCTTGTTATTAGATGAATATTTGTTTTTAGAATCTAAAAATAGGGAATTTAAAACTTAAAATTAAACGATTTATATTTCAAATAAATTTTGTCGATTAGGTATATGAATTGTTGCTCTCAAGGCACATAAAGATGCTGCAAATGGTAATATTTATTTTAAACAATTCCAATTTATTTCCATTGAATCGGTTTGATTGAAATAATTCATTGATTAATAAGTCAACACTGAAAATTTTATTAAAATCAGATAATTCGCTGATTTTTTGGTAATTTTTTGTTTATCAATCTGGGTACTTATCAGCCACCATATTTTATAACAGTTTTATCGCAAGATTTCTTTTTTTTTACACTCTTAGTTTTTCTGCATGTTTGGAACATTCATTTAAAATAAGATATAATAAAAAGTTAGTCATTTTTCTGTACATAGTGTATTCAATGTTTTTTTTTGTTATTGATTTCTAAGAAGAAACTGTTATAAGTGTTTTAAAATCTTAAATAACATTTGTTTTAGTACGTAATTTACTTCACACAGAATTCCCATTTTGCTCAAATTTTTGGCATAATTTAATGTTTAAAATGTATTAAAGATTAATTACATGTGTAATATTATTTACTGTTGCTTATTTTATTACTACTTTTAGACTTAAACAAAAAATTTACCTTAAATAATTAATTTAATTAATTTTAATTTGTTTTTAAAGTGAAAATCGATGTTCATTTTGTTGGTTCCTATTTCCATTAATAAAATTAAAAAATGAAGTGTAATTTAAAATTTGTAGGCTATTTGTCCGCCCAACAGTTTTTATACTTCTATCATAATTTGTCTTTTGCCCAGACATATTGATTAGATATTACTGGATATCTGCAAATATCATGCAGTGTTGTGTTATGCAAAATCATCTTTTAGCAAGTCATTTTATTGACCATTACTGTGAGGCTATTTCAACAATGAGTGTTTGTAATGTCCATTTTTCATCTATTATTTGAGAAAATCTCTTAAGGATCTACCAGCTGCAGATTCTTAAACAAAATACCCAATTTTGATAGCCGGTTTAGCTTAGGTGGTAGAGCATCTGCCTAAGAACAACAAGGTTCTGGGTTTGATACCAACCCTCACCAACTCAGCGCAGGAATAGCACGGCTTGATCTGTGTGGTAAAGTAAACCTGGCCTTCAATGTGATATTTTTTCTTCAAAAAAAAAATATACTTGGTTGATTTCGGTTTCAGACATCTGTATACAAATACCCTACCCCCAAATATTTAAGTTTCAGACATCTGTATACAAATACCCTACCCCCAAATATTTAAGTTTCAGACATCTGTATACAAATACCCTACCCCCAAATATTTTGGTTTCAGACATCTGTATATAAATACCCTACCCCCAAATATTTTGGTTTCAGACATCTGTATACAAATACCCTACCCTCAAATATTTCGGTTTCAGATATCTGTATACAAATACCCTACCTGCAAATATTTCGGTTTCAGACATCTGTATACAATTACCCTACCTCCAAATATTTCGGTTTCAGACATTTGTATACAAATACTCTACCCTTTAATAGATTCTGAGTGATACTATATGAAAAGGAACAGTGAAGATGTGTGTTGCAATGTTTACCATTATAGGAAATGGACATGGTTCAAATCCTGGACGAGGCCATTTGCATTTCACATAGTTCTAATACCCTTGAGAAAGGTATGCATTTATTCTCCCTCCAGCTATGGGTAAATAGTAGGTAAGAATGGGCTCTTTAACCATGGTTAGGAAACCCGTCCAGGAGAAGGAAAATTCTGATTTCAAACCTGTTAAATTCCACTTCAGAAATTGACTTTGTGTCACATCCTGTGCATGGCAAATGTTTTGGTAAATATGTATATGAAAATGAAGACATTTACCATACATTTGTGAATGCATGTATGGATGTTAATCTTTTTGTTTTCATTATAGTCATTTGTTCTTGTGCATGTATCTATGCTGGTGATGTATTTTTCAAAGTCAATTCAATAAAACAAATTGCAAATTGCATCCCTTTAATTAAAATTTAATAAAAATAACTTTTTGGCTTTCTTATAAAAGTTACACACAAAACCATCTCTAATAATTGTTATGATTTTATGAGCCATCCTTTAGGCTTCAAGCAAGAGCACTTGTCCAGCAGAAGTCCTTGGTAAAGAATCCTTTGGTTGTTCCTTGGTGCTCCTCAGTATTGCAAGTCCTTTGTCAATGATTGCAAATGGACACCTCTCCGTATCAGTGATTAAGTAGTCAACCAGCCACGCATAAACCAGTCTATAAATTTAAGTGGTGCATTGTAGCACACCTTATATACAGAATAATCTAATATGAATGTCAGTGTGTCACATTATTTTAACTCTACCATAGTGGCTTAAAATAGGCAAGAGCCCTGTCGGCTGGGCCTTTAGAATACACTGACTGCACCTCTACAGAGGGGAAAGATCCCTCCCCCCGCAACATGGCCACCTGTTGGCCGTGGGTAGCAACGTGATGTTTAAGGATGAAATCCTGGTGGATAAGCAGTCCATGAAATGCAAAACTCCACTTTAGCTCTTTCTTAGGCTAGACAGGTGGTTGGAAAGGGCCCATCGATTAATTGGCTGGTCATGTCAGGCCTTAGCACTTAACCCTATTGTCTCTATGGCAAGCCCCAAAAATTTTTAACATATTTGTGCTAGAAGGCAGTGGCTGAGGATCTTAGTGTCCTGGTTATGATATTAAACTCTATCTGATGGTGAGGTTCCTGTTCTGGAGAATGTGGAGCACCCCTTCATCATGATTGTTCCCCGATGTTGTAACCTGCTTAGCGAAATGATAACACAGGTAGTCCAGCTGACGGAAGTAATCACTTCCACCTTTTATTTACAACTCAAAAGATGGCTGAAACAGTGCTTCAGTTTCTTAACAAAACATGGCCAGTGCTTCCGTTTCTTTGTATACCACCCGGTCCACTCTGACCTGGAATGGTAGTACCTGTTAGGGTTCCATCTATGGGTTAAATAGAACAATGTGTTTAAAACTAATTGATAACCATCAAGAACAAATAGAACAAAATCATCTTTGGCATAAAATAACCCAATGGGTTGACGTGCCATAAAACCCAACCAACCAACCTATTAAAATAGGCAAAGAGTTAAAGGTATTAGTAAGAAGTGAACACAAACAGGAAAGTTTTTACCACAGAAGTGCTATATTATTATTATTATTATTATTATTTTATTTATGGTTAGGTTCCTAGTATTTCTATCTTTTGTATTGTATCACAACAATATCAACCTTGAGCACCTTTTTGATCTCCATCTTTTAACTCACGTGGGCATGCTATAAAGTCAGAAAACAGCACTGCTCACATGACTTTCGGAAATATTTCATCACACTCAGAATTGCGGAGGCATGGAATAAGCTGCCCGCGTCTGTTGTAGGCTGCTGAAACACTGAATCTTTCAAAGCCTCCATGCTTCCTGTAGTCCGCCGACACTATACCTGATGCCCCTCTCCACACACATATGCACACGTGCATGCATGTTACTACTGTAAACTGTTCATGTTTCTGACACTAATACATTATTCTGTGTAATTGACATGAGACTTTGATGAGTTGTGGTGCATCTGAGCACTGCACACAATAAATTTCATTATTATTAGCCGCTACATCACTGGGACTGTGTAATTCCTTTATGACCGGATGACTGTTGATTAGAGCTCACAACAACATACTGGTTCTGTTCATGCTATGTTTTATTATAACAACTACGACAGGGGGAAACCGGTGGACATTCACCGTAAAACGGTGACAACCTTGACTTATTCCATGCAAAACTCCTCCTAAACAGATTTTGATTCATGCCTGCCTTAACTCTTTGCCTACCAAATTTCCCTGATAATTTTTACCTCTATTATGGGATGTGTCCCTATTGCAAAAGGATCAAGTACCAGTATCAGGGTTGGTTCACAGACAAAGCAAAAGATGACAGGGGTGTTCACATAATGATTTTTCAGTGTAAACAAGTGACATGTGTGAGAGCCACCCCCAGCAGTTTATGGTAGGATCACACTGGTGGGATAAAATAATTTCTGGTGTATTTCTATAGTAAAATAATTTCTGTAGTAAAATCATTTCCAGTGAATTTCTATAGAAAAATAATTTATCTCATAACATCATTTCCAGAGAATTTCTGTAGTAACATATCTATAGTAAAATCATTTCCAGAAAATTTCTATAGAAAATCATTTATCTCATACATCATTTCCAGTGCATTTCTATAGTAAAATCATTTGCAATGGATTTCTATAATAAAATCCTTCCTGGCACATATCTATAGTAAAATCATTTAAAGTAATCAAAGAGTTAAAGTGAATACAATCAGCTTTTTGCTGGAGTTTGAACTCATTTTTCTAATTCTCTTTTCCATTCTACTAACCATTATGCTTACTTGACATCTGTGTTTTTGCTTTTCACAGAAAGATGAAACTCTATTTCTGTGGCAGTATCCGTGCTGGCCGACAAGATGCTGAAATCTACCGAACAATCATAAGCCATTTAAAAGTCTATGGTCATGTTTTTACCGAAGACACAGTTGGCGCCAAAGACAATGAAATATCAGGTAATTCTCTTCATTTCTTTACTTCCTCAGTTCTTTCCTTGCTACTTTTTCTCACAGACTCTACAGAACAAGAAACACTTGTGGGGGGGGGGGGGTTCTATATTAATATACTTTTACTCTCTATAAAACTGTATTTCTCTTCTTTCTTCCTCTCTTCTCTCTCCCTTTCTCTACTATCTCTACATTCTCATATTTTCTCTCTTTGCCTTTATCTTCCTTTCTTCCTCACTCCTTTATCTCTCTTCCCTCCTCTGTATTATTCTCTCTCTTTCTTTTCCACTTTCCTTTCCTCATCTCTCTCTTTCTCTCTTTGCTCTCTCTCTTTCTCTCTCTCTACTCTCTACTCTCTCTCTACTCTCTACTCTCTCTCTCTCTCTCTCTCTCTCTCTCTCTCTCTCTCTCTCTCTCTCTCTCTCTCTCTATTCTACAAAATTATAGAATAATTAACAATAGTGATCCCATTTTTCATTCATGGCATGATGTGTTGCAGACATAGCCAAAAGTTTCAGAACGACAGCACCTTTCATATTACTTAAAACTTTTATAAAAATCTAAAATTGTAAATTTTTATTATCTTTCTTAAGATAAGAGCCTAAACTTACATATGAAAAGGAATTCCTATGAATTTCTTAATTATAACAATAAAATGAATCATGTTAAAAAGAGCTCATTTTCAAGAGAGAAAAAAACGGCAAAAATGCACCATTTTGACAGATACAGAATGTAATTTATAAAATTCTCCCGTCTTAAAGACTAATATAAATAATTTTTAAATGAGTTTGCTTATACTTCCTCTTCATAAAACAGCAAAAATTATGTTAAGTTTCATTCATTTTTTTTATTATATTTTTTTTTTTTAATAATTTTGTTGGGTTAAAAAAAATTTAATTGAAATTTTGGGCATACATAATGTGTCAAAATAAAATTTCACTTTTCTTTTAACAAAGACAAGTTATCTCCCTTGGTTTACTTCAATTTTTTTATGGTATTTATTTTTATTTTTTATTGTCATTTAGTCTTTTCAATAACAAGGAAAAACTTAGTCTGTTACTGTTTTTTTGTTGTTTTTTTTTGGGGGGGGGGGGGTTAAGGGCAGGATTAATTTTTTTTTTAAAGTAAAGTCAGCAGAGTGTCCTATTGTCGGTATCAGCTATACGGCAAGGGAGTCTTTCATCTTTTCACTAGTGCTAGACCGGGGAGATGCTTTTTCATCTGAGGTGGTATGCCATACCTATTCACCCTTAAACTATGGATAAAATAGAATGGCAGACTGGGTTATTTAACCTTGGTATGGCAACCAATCTTGGAGAAGGAAAACTCTGAATTCAAACCTGCTAAACTCTTAAGAAATTGAGCTTGGCTCACATCCTACTCATGTGGAGGGTTTGGTAAATATATATAAAGGTAGAGAGAGAAAAGACGAGAAATTGAGATAGAGAGAGAGAAAGAGAAGAATAGAGGAAAATAAGAAAAGAAATAGTTTTATATAGAGCAAAAGTAATTTAATATTGACCTTGTGTCACATCCTACTCATGCTCATTGTTTGGGGAATACGTATATATGTATACTTAGACTCTAGTATGACAGTGATCTCCACCAATCTGTAGTAATAGCTATTTTATTTAGCATGTTCAAATTCAGGTTGGGTTATTATGTTTAACTTTGTGCCTACCAAATTTCCCCCATGACTGTACCAAAATTTCTTGGTATTTTTTACCTGTATAATGGGAGATTTCAAAGTTAACTATCTATTCAGCTCGGAACTCATTCTATTCAAATAAAGAAAACAGCATAGCTCGCATGACTTTCGTAAACATTTTTTCACGCTCAGAGTTGCCGAAGCATGGAATAAGCTGCTTGCATCCGTTGTGGGCTGCTGAAACACTGCATCTTTCAAATTCTCCATGCTTCCTGTAGTCTGCCAACACTATACCTGATACCCCTCTCCACACATATGCATGCATGCGCACACATACATGTATATTATTAATGTACGCTATTCATGTTCCTGACACTAATACATTATTCTGTGTACTAGACATGAGACTTTAATGAGTTATGGTGCACCTGAGCACTGTACACAATAAATTTCATTATTATTATAGTCCTATTATTATTATTATTGTAATTTGAACCCTTCTGCTCAATTATACTGAACTAACCATCAGTTTTTGTGCTTTGCTTGTGTGTGGTATGCAGTGATGGAAGAGTCACTGTGAGCAGCTTAAAGTAGGCAAAGAATTAGATTTTTTTTTTTTAAAGTAAAGAATATGCTGATTTTTTTCCACATTAATTTACGATCTCTCTAACAAGTCCTTTTTACTTTTCTTTTCTTTTTTTTTTTCTTTTATTTCTTTTCTTTTCTTTTCTTTTGTTTTTAAATTTTATTTCTTTTCTTTGTTTTTAAATTTATTTCTTTTCTATTCTTTTTTAATTTATTTCTTTTCTTTTTTTTTAAATTTTATTTCTTTTCTTTTTTTTCTTTTTTTTTTTAATTTTATTTCTTTTCTTTTCTTTTTTTTTTTTTTATTCTTTTCTTTTCTTTTCTTTTAAATTTTATTCTTTTCTTTTTTCTTTTAAATTTTATTTCTTTTCTTTTCTTTTTTTTTAAATTTTATTTCTTTATTTTTATTTCAGTTGATGCAGGTTTAACAGATAAACAGATCCACGATCGAGATATGAATTGGTTGTCAGAATCTGATGGTAAGTTATATAAAACTCTAAGTCATATAAGTTATAAAACTCATATATAAACTATAAATAAAACTAAAGTTTTATAAATATAAGTAAAACCATAAGTTATATAAAAAGGAAAGTACAAAATTTATACAGAGTGACCCACAAAATACTGAAATATTTTAAAGAATTTATAACTTTCTTGTTTTAATTTAATTTTTACATTATTTTTCAGATATTATAAGTAACCTTAAGGGGCCACTTTAGCTCAGTAGGAGTTTGGACTATGTTTTGGTTATTGTATAGTTTGGGCTTGGAAGACCTTTGTCAGCCGCTCACCAGCTATCTATTTAAAGCTATGGTGTGGTCACACTTGGAATTTGCATCACCAGTCTGGAAACCCTATCTCACACAGAACATTAACCCCCTAGAAACTGTACAGAGACGGACAACCAAACAAATAACCTACATCAGGAATCTGCCATATTCTGAACGTCTTGCTGCCCTGGGAATGGATTCGTTGAAACTCCGGTGTCTGGCAACTGACCTGGTAAACGCTCATAAGGTCATTAATCATCTTAACAACAGCAACCTTGAGCACATTTTTGATCTCCATGTTTCTAACACGTGAGCATGCCTACAAAGTCAGAAAACAGCATAGTTCACATGACTTTTGGAAACATTTTTTCACGCTCAGAGTTGCTGAGGCATGGAATAAAATGCCTGTATCCAATGTAGGCTGCTAAAACACTGCATCTTTCAAAGCCTCCATGCTTCCTGTAATCTGCCAACACTATACCTGATACCCCCCTCCATACACACACACACACACACATACACACACATGTATATCATTACTGTACACTATTCATGTTCCTGACACTAATACATTATTCTATGTACTAGAGATGAGACTTTAATGAGTCGTGGTGCACCTGAGCACTGTACACATACATGTATATTATTACTGTACTCTATTCATGTTCCTGACACTAATAATTATTCTATGTACTAGAGATGAGACTTTGATGAGTTGTGGTGCACCTGAGCACTGTACACATACATGTATATTATTACTGTACACTATTCATGTTCCTGACACTAATATTATTCTATGTACTAGAGATGAGACTTTGATGAGTTGTGGTGCACCTGAGCACTGTACACATACATGTATATTATTACTGTACACTATTCATGTTCCTGACACTAATATATTATTCTATGTACTAGAGATGAGACTTTGATGAGTTGTGGTGCACCTGAGCACTGTACACATACATGTATATTATTACTGTACACTATTCATGTTCCTGACACTAATATATTATTTTATGTACTAGAGATGAGACTTTGATGAGTTTGTGGTGCACCTGAGCACTGTACACATACATGTATATCATTACTGTACACTATTCATGTCCTGACACTATATATTATTCTATGTACTAGAGATGAGACTTTGATGAGTTGTGATGCACCTGAGCACTGTACACAATAAATTTCATTATTTCATGATTAAAAATATTGAATGTGTCAGTCTTTTAAAAGAGAAATTTATCCTGATGAAATCATTTCTGAGGAAAATTGAATCAGCAATCTGAGTCCAAATTGAACTTCATATTAATTCTCTAAAAAGCTACTTTTTTGCCAGATTTTTTAGTAAATCTGTTTGAACTTCAGTCATGCTGTTACATTCACTTTAAAACTAATACCCTAGTAAAAGGTATGAACCCCTCATCCCCCAGCTATGGGTTAAATAGTACCACTGCTGTTACCACTACTGTTCTTTTTTTTTATAGGGCCAGTTTAGCTCAGTCGGTAGAATGTTCAGCTGGGACCCTCAAGGTTCCTGGATCGATACCGGCCCTCACCCACTCAGCATATGAGTAGCACAGGGATCTGTGTGATAAAATGAGGAGCTGATGGAAGGTGTGGCGCTCCACCTCAAATGCTAAAAAACAATCTCCTTGGTCTAGTGCTAGTGATAAGGGGATAGACTCCCTCGCTGTCTGGCTGCTACCGACTTTAGGCCACCCCAACAACTTTACTTACTTACTGTTCTTCTATAAAGATGGTATTAGCATTAAATAACCCACGAATGTTGATATGACATTAAACAAACCAAACTATTCATCTTATTCCTTTCATTGTTTGGGGTTTTTGTGGGGTTTTTTGTTGTTTTTTTTTTCTTTCTACATCATCTTAGGGCTTCTCCAAATGTATGTATTTGTATTGCATTCATCTTCTAGATTTATTTAATACTAGAAGCGGCTACCCAGTGTCACCTGGTTAGAGGTTGAGGGTGGGGGGTTAAAAATTTTGCCTCGCAAATTAATTATTTCTAAATTGTGAATTGAACCCTCACAGGATGCCCCATGAAAATCCCTACATAAAAAAGACCTTGTGTTGTTTCAGTCTGTTGTGGAAATGCACAGACACTCTGAAAAGAAAAATCACTATCTCCTATTTAAAATATAAAATGCAAAAAAAATGCTGTTACTATTTAGATTTTATTTTTTAATTATCTTCATGAATATAAATCAAATCATCATTATTTTTGCTCAAAAAGCAAGATCTGGTGATAGTGAATGTGTATATATATATATTTACTTTGATTTCCAATATTATAGTCTATCTTATACAGTTATCATTTCCAATTATTTCTCTTTTATGTTACAGCTGTGATTGCTGAAGTGACACAAACTTCCTTGGGTGTCGGTTATGAGATTGGACGAGCTTATGCTATGGGAAAGAAAATCTTGTGTCTTTATCGATCAGACCCAACAGATGCAAAAAGTAAGTCTTTCTTTCTTTCTTCTTTTATTTTTTTTTTTTTTTTTTTTTTCATTTATGATTAGAACTTGTATTGATTGTATGAACCAATGAGAAACCATTTATTTCCCTGTTGCTTTATTGATAAGGTAATTTTTTTTTTTTTTTTTTTTTTTTTTTTTAATGGCATCTGGCAATCTCTGGATTTTGGATCTGCCTAGGTAAAATCAACAGTTGCCCATGCAGCAGGTCTCTCCACTTCATAATATTGTCTAAAGGAAGGCCAAGATGCAATCCTCATCAGTACCATTTACTGTTGTTATATACCCCTTCAGAGATAGGTACGCGTCCTGCGTCCCTGAGACACAAAAATCTAAAAGGACGCAGTAAAATCATATCCATGCATCCCAGTGTTTTTTCTTTGTCTTCCCTCACCATTTCAAGTTAACTGTGAATACATTTCAATAGTTTCATAGAAATTAATTACTCAGGATAGGTTACAAGGTAGAAGTTAGACAGCTTTAGTTGGGACCTATAAATTTTCCAGGGGACTCATTTAAAGCAAATATGTGCATCCCAGGGTGCACATCAGCTACACTGCCCCTTTACTGAATCAGGTATATAATTGGCCTAGAGATAATTGGACACACCAAGACAGGTTCAAATCCTGGATGAGGCTGTTTGCATTTCACATAGCCCTAATACCCTTGAGAAACAGATTTATGTTTTAATCATGAACACCACCAATGATTTTCCCTTCTCTTACAATTCAAATCCTAATTTTTAAATATCTTCCCAGATATAAATCAAATCTTCATTTTTTTGCACAAGCAAGCTCTGGTGATAGTGAATGTGTATATATATTTACTTTGTCATTTAATTTTTTGTAGTTTCCTCCAGGTATACATACACCCGCCCATACATACACACAACTGCCCTTTATATATGTATAGATAGATATAGATGAATATTTCTAGATTTAAAAAAAAAAATGTATGTTCTATTTTTTTCTCCTCCAGATTTGTCAGCCATGATTTCCGGAGCCAAAGACAACAAACAAGTCTTTGTGGAAACATACCAGTTGGATAAAGTTGTTGATGTCTTAAAGAATTTTTTCTCCCAGATCAGTTGATTTTCAAAATTTAACAAATAAAATTGGTGGACAATAAATATATTTGTGCGTATTTATTCATTTTCTTTTCTTTTATTATTTTATTATTTTTTTTACCATGGACTTTAAGATTTTCCAAGAAAATTGCAAACTTATCCACCACATTTTTTAAAAAACTCATAAGTAAGATTTTCCTCTGAACACACCAGCAAAAATCTATATCAATCTGTGCGGATTCTTGATGCGGTATGGAAGACTTGTCCGGGTTGATGACCGAGAGGGACGGTTGGCGATAGAGTCGGGGGTATCCATACTGTCCGAGAGACCTGATTATGAAATATAAATAATGATTTAATAATTTAAATAAATGGTGACAAAGTATAGGTGAGTTATCTCCCTTGTGTTTTTTTTTTTGTTTTTTTTCAAGCAGTCAATCATTTAATTGTTTTTTGTTGTCTTTTTGTTTGCTGGTAAATAATTTCAAGATTGATTTTTTTTTTTTTTTTTTTTTTCATTTGAACTTATTATGAATTCGTTTTAGGAAATGTTATTTTTTTTTATTTAAAAAGTTTTCTAAATGAAATACATTCTAAATTTTGTTTGATCATTCAAATTCATTCATCTTGTTAACTTAACATTTCAGCCTATCTAATTTTACAGGATTTTTCTGGAGCATAATCTATAAGAAAAGGGGGAAAAACTGTATTTCTGCAGCCAGCAATATTTTGTTGGGTTTACATATCAATTAATATGTAGGTAAATTGCTGTATGAAAGAAATAAAAACAAAAATAATAAATTCAATTATCAAGTGACACTTACCTGTGTGAAAAGTTTACATTAAACTGAAAACTGATTTGATGGATCTCTTTGATTTAAAAGGATCTGAATGGATCAAGAGAAGCTTCTTGTTTTTATTGATTGAAATAATTTTAATGAGTCAAAAAAGTAAAAATTAAATTCCAAGTTCAAAGATTTTTTTTTAATCCAAGGGAGGTAACTAATTACTACATTCTTTAGTTAAAGTTTCCTAGATGTCTCAAACTTTTTTCGGAAGTGAGCAGGACTGGCAGTGTTTTTTAGACTCGTCACATGGTCTTTCAAGCCAAATACAAATTGCAGACCATAGTTTACAAATTTATGTTATAGGTTTTTAAATAATTTAAGAAAAACAAATCTGATAACTTTGAATTTTGAATTTTTTTTTAAATCTTGTGAGCTTACTGGTCTGGTAACCTAATTTGGTTGTTTCTTGGGTAGGAATAACCAAGCCTACAACTGGTATAGCAACCAATTCTAGGAGAAGTAAATCTCTGAATTCAAACCAGTTGTAGGGATGGGTAACTTTTACACACAAAGCGATGTGTGTATTAAAACAGTTAAAATCCCCTTCCTATTCTGTAAGTGAAGACAGCCTAATGGTTAAGGTGCCGGACTGACACCCAACTGACCGGAGTTCAATTCCGGCTGTAGGTAGCTTACAAAATGTCTAGCCACACTGAAGAGACTTGATAAGTTGAAACACGTGTCTGTGGATGACCCTATATATATATATGATGGACTCTCCCGTCGATCGACGTATGAGTGTTCATACAATGAACATCCACACAGTGATTTGTTTATAGTGGTGAAGGCTTGTGTTGGACCATCCACACTTTTTGGCACAGTCGATAGGAAAGAATTGGTGTATCAAAGGTTGCCACAAACCCAATCAACGACCGACCTCAGGAATTTTGAATTCAGAGTTAACCCTCTCCTAGACTGGTTACCTACCCAAGGCTGAAGGGCCCAGTCTGCCCTACTATTTAACCCATAGCTGGAGGGAATTTTGAATTCAGAGTTATCCTTCTCCTAGACTGGTTACCTACTCAAGGCTGAAGGACCCAGTCTGCCCTACTATTCAACCCATAGCTGGAGGGAGAATATATGGATTCATACCTTTCCCAAGGGTATTAGCGCTATGTGAAATGCCAACAGCTTCGTCTAGGAATTGAACTCGAATCAACGAGTCCATTTTCCACGACTCTAACCACTAGCCCACGCGCCTCCATACACACACACACACACACACATATATATATATATAATATATATATATATATATATATATATATATATATATATATATATATATATATAAAAGTGTGAGATGGTCACTGTTCCAGCTTTTGCTGGAATGGCGTACCAAAGGCAGTATTATTGGTAGAGTGCTCAATATAAAATAGAGCTGTTATATAATATAATAAGATAAATATATAAAGGTTTTACATATCTATTTATTTGAAACATCTTCACCTGATGATTGCATCGCATGAAACCAATATGGTCGTGAATGTTCCTTTGTCACCTAATAAATAGATATGTAAAACCTTTATATATTTATCTTAAAGGTACAAGGTAATAACCTACTCGGGTTTCACCATAAGGATCTTTAGGTTAAATCCACTGGATTAATCAAGATATTGATTAATTGTAGTCTATTTCACGTGTGTGTTTTTTCGCGATAAACAGTGCACACACACACTTTCTCTCTCTCTCTCTCATATATATTTACCAACCTCTCTGCATGAGAGATCAATTTTTTAAGCAGAGTTTAACAGTTTTGAATTCAGAGTTTTCCTTCTCCTAGACTATTTGCCTTACTAAAGAGCCCAGTCTGCCCTACTATTTACTCATAGCTGGAGGAATAAGAATTGGATGCATATGTTTCTCAAGGGTATTATCACTATGTGAAATGTAAACAGCCTCATCCAGGAATTGAAATCGGTTTGCCAAGTCCATTTCTTACAGCAATAACAATTACACCACACACAACTCTCTCTCTCTCTCTCTCTCTCAAGAGATGCTCCAAAAGTAATGCCTCCAATAAAATTTCCACTGAAACTACAATGGATATAGGAAGTACAATAACCAACATTAGATGCTAGTAATGACTATTTGGTAATCTGAACATTAGCTACTTAAATGAGAGTAACCTCCCCTTGTTTCTTTCACTTTGAGGAAGCCGCCTGTTTTGGTCGACCATTTTCATTTCACCATAAATCTACACTGAAAATACAAATTTGTATGAATCAATACAACTGCATGTTTTAACATGAAAATACCATAAAATGTGTTCTTAATAACAATTAAGTTCATTTCGAATAATGCACAAGCACAATTAAGAATACATTTTATGATATTTTCATGTTAAAACATGCAGTTGTATTGATTCGAACAAATTTGTATTTTCAGTGTAGATTTATGGTGAAATGAAAATGGACGACCAAAACATAACAACTTCCTCAAAGTGAAACAAACAAGGGGAGATTACTCTCATTTATGTAACTAATGTTCAGATTACCGACTATTTTTCCACATAGTCACCACTATTGGCTCTACATTTTTGCTAGTGAGGAACCAACAAGAAATGACTCATTTTTCTTTGTCTAAATAACAATGACATCATTACAATTAAAATGTCTAATCCATTTTTGATGATTCTTAGCCTAAAAGTCAAAAGGCACCAAATCACAATTTGGGTGTGATAGGACATTTCAGACAAAATTTGTAACATGATCCATCATCTTGGTAGGGGGTGGGGGCTGGCATTATCATGTTTCTAGTAAAAGGTTCTCTTCTTCTTTGTCCTGTCTCTAGAAATTCAGGTTTTCAGTTTTAGTTAGTATCACAAATACTTTTTTAACAATTACAGACTTAGGAAATCTCCATATTTTCTACATACCTACCGTACTACAACAGTAAAAAAAACTTTGCTGTTTTCCACTGGAAAAAATGTCATCATCATCATCATCATCATGTCACGCAAATAAGCACAGATATCCATGACAATCTCTCGCCAACCTTTCCTATCATCCATTGTTCCAGGGAGGTCCTCTGCGCAGCATCCAGTATCTTTGCAAAGTTGGTCAATGTAGATCCTTGGTGGGTAGCCCACATTAGCATGTCCATGTGTTGGCTTCCACAGGAGAACGTCACTTATGAGTTCGTCCTTGCTCCTCCAGCAGTGTGCAGCATGACAGTTGGCAAGACTCAACCAGAGATTTAATCAAATGGAAAAAAACAGATTCGCATGCTGTCATCATCAGATATGATGGACAGCTTACAATTACAGTATCCCAAATGTAACAATGAAAATCCAGAGTCTGTAAGGTTTCCAGAAAATCTAAGAGGTTCATGTTGTTCGTATTCCAAAAAACAATGCATATCACTTTGGCCAATTGAGGCAAAATGTTTCTTTTGTATATTGCCACTTCATAGTCACATTTTGATTTCCAACTCAGTGATAACAATACATCTTAACTTTAATGATAATCTAGTCCAGCTAACTGACACCCTACCTATGAACATTAATTGGCATGTTCCAATCCTCGTATACCCTATGAACATTAATGGGCATGTCCCAATCCTCGTATACCCTTTGAACATTAATGGGCATGTTCCAATCCTTGTATACCCTATGAACATTAATGAACATGTTCCAATCCTCGTATACCCTATGAACATTAATGGACATGTACCAATCCTCGTATATACCTATGAACATTAATGGGCATGTCCCAATCCTCGTATACCCTATGAACATTAATGGGCATGTCCCAATCTCGTATACCCTATGAACATTAATGGACATGTTACCAATCCTCGTATACCCTATGAACATTAATGGACATGTTCAAATCCTCGTATACCCTGAACATTAATGGGCATGTTCCAATCCTTGTATACCCTATGAACATTAATGGCATGTTCCAATCCTCGTATACCCCTGAACATTAATGGACATGGTCCAATCCTCGTATACCCTTTGAACATTAATGGGCATGTTCCAATCTCGTATACCCCTGAACATTAATGGGCATGTTCAATCCTCGTATACCCTATGAACATTAATGGACATGTTTCCAATCCTCGTATACCTATTGAACATTAATGGACATGTCCAATCCTCGTATACCCTATGAACATTAATGGGCATGTCCCAATCCTAATAAATAAAGGAGTATTATGCTGACTGAGTAGTCTTATACCACTAGCAGTGGTTTACCTTCTTCACGTTGGTGGCGAGTCTTGTTAATGTTATAAAGATTTCATTGCATTTCCAACCTCCATTTGGTTATTTCTCATTTACTAAACTTTGTTATTTGTTATGTTACAACACATACAAACTGGCTATGTCTCAATCCTCATAAATATGGAAGTATTATGCTGACTGAGTCGTCTTATATCACTAGAAGTAGTTTATCTTCTTCCTGACACTCGCGAGTATTGTATTTTGTTAATGTTATAAAGATTCCATTTGTTTCCAACCTCCATTTGGTTATGCTTCATTTAGTAACATTTGTTAGGTTATAACACACCTTGAGCATTGTTGTGGTTCATTTTACTTCCTGAGTGAGCAACTTTTTTCTCATACTATAAATATTTCATTCCAAACCTTACCTCTATATATATATATATATATATTATTATAAATATATATATGTTTTATATATAAAGGTGGCTTACCGGTGAATTTTACATCTTTCATTTAATATCCACGAAAAAAAAATTTCCGGTGAGATTTAAAAAGAGTAAACAAGCATTCCTCTGTAACGTAAAATCTTATTCAATGAACATACGTGATCAGCTGCAATTAATCGGTAACTCGATTAATTCAGTGGATTTAACCCTGAAACTCGAGTAGGTTTCTATTGTATCCATTTCTTTAATAATATATATATATATATATGAAATGTGTGGATGTGTAACTAAGTATAGAAATATGAAAAAACAAACATTCAGAGGATGTATTTATTTATGAATAAATAAATAGTTCTGCCTACGTTTGATCATTTTATATATATTGGATATATTGACCATCATCAGGGCAATATTAAGCAATGTCATGAAGCTCCATAAAAAAATGTTTTTTTCAAATGAAATGAAAATGTGACAAATTTATTCATCATTAACTGCATTTCTTTATATATATATATATATATATATATATATATATCCTCAAACACATTATTGCGCGCAGTCCATATTCGGCACAGCGTACTGGCCGCGCAACACTTGGCTTTTGTTGCTTTGTTTGTTCGCGCGTAATGTTTCTCCCTGAATTATCTGTGACATGCACATCATGGCCGACTATTCGCCGGCGAAACGGTTTCGCCACGCCGACTATCCCAGAAGAGCCCTGGCCGTCCCTATTCGGGTCGGGTTTTCGCGCGCTGGGCCTCGGCTTCCCTGCCCCTCGGTTCGCTGTTGGCTCCAGGGGTAAGTTTTTCGCCTGGCGCTTGACTCAAGTGCGACAACCGGGAGTGGACGTTCACTGTCGGCATTCAGGGCTCCGCCGCGGAACCAGTCACGCAGAGTGATAATCTAGACGACCAGAAAGACACCACAGCTTAGCCTAGTCAAGCACCTGTGATCGAGATCGCTTGCGCAGTATATTTTCCTAGGCATCAGACTAGAATAACACCGTGACACCCCGTGGTGAATGGAAGGGCTGCCTGCCGAGTTGGGGCTTCCGACCCGGCGAGAAAGTGGCGGCGGGCCTCTCTGTTTTCTACTCGGCGCGATGCCCGCACACGACCCCGCTAGTGAACCGGCGGACCTCTGACGCCTTCTTTTTTTCCTCTTGAGAGAACGCCGTTATGAAGCATTATTCGGGACGCGGAGGGGTGGCGGGGCGCCGCTCTGGCGTATCGGCTGGTGCCAAGTTTCAGCGACCAGGCACCTGGACGAAAGAGGCAAACCGGCGTCGCCGGGTCAGTACGCGACGGGAAGCCAACGTCTGCGAAAATGGTGGGGGGAAAAGAAGAAGTGAGTGGCGAACACGTGTTCTGACTTTGGTCTCTATATTGATTTTTTTATTGTACTTACTCCTAGACGCTTGCGGGCGGGTGGTGAAAAGAGTCTTCGGAGCTTGTTACTCGGAGGTAGCTGCAACTACCAGGCCAAGCCCGTGGGCAAGGGCGGAGCCAAGACCCTGCACTCCTCGCCGTTAGTTCCAGAAGAATCAAGATTTATATATCGACACGATCCGCCCATATTTCGGGACGTAATCATTGCATATCATAATAGCGATTAAGCATACAGATAACTACACTATTAGATCTTCCAGCAACAAGGCCGAGAAGCGACTTAACTCAGGTGGAGAGCCGACCCATTAACTCTTTTCGGGCTCCATTCGGGAGCACATGGAAGTCGCAGATTTCCGCGGACCCTCTCTTTTCCTTTGTTTGTTGCGGTCTCCCGAAAGCAGCCACAGCGGATATTCGCCGGCGACGGTTTCTGCCACGGGTAACCCCGCACTTACCATGAAAAAGGAGCCACTCCATAAGCCGCGAGCTCTCATTTGCTGTAGCGCATCGTGTTCGCGGCCGCTGGGCCTCGGCTCCCTGCCCGCTCCAGTCGGAATTCCCTAGCTGTTGGCTGAACCCATGGTGATTAATTTGTTTTCGCCTGGGGCACATTAGCGACGGGACGCGCCTGCTGACGTCGTACGCGCCTACCAGCGCCTGACTCGGCAGGAGAGTCAGCAGCCTTAGCGACAGCAAGCACCGGGCAAGCTACAGTCGTCAGCAGCACCGTGCAGATTCGCCCTTTCGCGCAGTCCAGCTGAGGGATGAGTAAATAAACCGTCCGTGTCGACCCATGGAGAAAGGGACTGCCTGCCGAGTTGCGGGCTAATTCCGACCCGGCGCGGAGATGTGCGGCGTGCCTCCCTCTGATTCTACTCGGACGCGAACCTGCCGGTTCATAACCGACCCGCCCTAGTTGAACGGACACGGCACCCACTTCTGACTAGCCATTTCTTTTTTCTTGGACGCGGACGCGCGGAGGGGTCGGCAGGGCAACGTCGGTTTTCTGGACGTACGGCTGGCCCCACAGGGTATTAAAGGCGACCAGCAGTTCACCGAGACACGAATAGAGGCAAACCGGCCGCCGCGGGTGGGAACGATGTATCACCGGACGGGAGCCCACGCGTTCCGGAATAACTCGGGGAGGTACGCTAAAAGAAGAAGTTGAAGTGGAGCTGAAAGGATGCTATTTAATTGACTTTGGTTTGGATCTATTTTTCTCTCTGTCTCTCCTCGCTTAGTCGCGCGCTGGACAAAAGATAACTGGGCTGCTCATCCTGGAGTAGTGCATACCAGGCTATAACGCCGTGGCCAAGGGCGGAGCAACGCCTTGCTGACATACCCTATGCCGTGTTTCACACTTAAAATCAATGTTTAATACGACGTCCCGATACTCGAGGGAAGGTTTCTTCAGATGAAGCTGATAAAGGCGACCAACAGAGGTAGGCGTCATCGGATTCAGAATTCCTCCGCCCATCATACTATGGAATACACATATAAATCATCCGGGGGGCCTCTAGGACTGTTCACGCCACCTTCATACATTCTATTGATCTTTAGCCAAAAAAGGCCGAGAAGACGGAACGATCACGTCAGGGGGCGCGACCTCCGTGTTTTCCATCGGCGCTCCAACGATTATAATCCCTAATTCGGATAGTGACACTTAATGGGCGACGTCGGCGGCCCTATGGGTTTTTTTCCCTTTACCGTTCTTTTCATTGGCTATCCTCACATGTATGGGTTTATGCTGTGGTGCAGCCCTAGTGAACATTAATGGACATGTTCCAGAGATCCTGCCTGTATACCGCTTTTTCCTCCTCTGTACAAATTAACTTGGCACGTGCCGCCTTGCTACATCCTTTCGGGGTTCCAACTGCTCTTGCTTGGTGATCGCTAAAAGCACAAATGCGCTCGCGCCTGATGCACAGGGCGACTATTCGAGGGCGTATAAACCCTATGAACTTAATCGGCATGTCATCTACGTATACCTATGACTTAATGGGACATGTCCAATCTCTCAACGTACCCTCTATGAACATTAAGGCATGTTCCAATCCTCGTAGACCCTGAAACATTAATGGACATGTCCAATCCTCGTATACCCTTGAAAATTAATGGGACATGTTCCAATCCTACCTACTGATGAACATTAATGCATGTCCAATCCTCGCATATCCTATTGAACATAATGCAGGCATGTTCCAATCCTCGTAATACCCCTGAACATTAATGGACATGGTCCAAATCCTCGTATACCCTTTGAACATTTGGGCATGTCCAATCCTCGTATACCCTGAACATTAATGGGCATGTTCCAATCCTCGTATACCCATGACATATGGACATTCCAATCCTCGTATACCTTGAACATAATGGGCATGGTTCCAATCCTCGGTATTACCTTTGAATACATTAATGGACATGTTCCAATCCTCGTATACCTCTTGACATTAATTGGGCATGTTCCAATCCTCGTATACCCTATGACATTATGTTTGGAGGGCTTAGATGAATTACAGGGCCCAATAACTCTGCTAATCACAGAGTTAAAGATTGGCCGCGGGTCTTAGCGAACCGTTTTGCGGAATGTTGTCGGTGATCTGATCGGCAAAAAAATAGAACAGAACTACGCTGTGAAGGAAGATCGATCCAAAACAATTTGCATTTGGTTCGCATGATCCTAGAGGGGATAAAAGACGACAAATGTGCCGCGCTGACAATTAGATCAGTCCAAGGCAATTCGACGGGTGGACCACCGATTTCCCTGGAGACTGTTTTGGAGACCACCGGATTCAAAACCGGGAGTTCCGCAAATGGATCAAGATGCTGTAACAACCAATCTACAGCAGTGTAGCAAGTAAAATGGGAAGCGCTTCGGCTGTCTTTTCCCGATTGAGCGATTGTGCGACAGGTCTGCCCCTGTCTCTCTTCTCTATGTCCTCGCCTTGGAGCCCTTGCTCCGTAGGCTTAGAGACGGGGAGGCATGTGCGGTCCTGCGCGGAATTGTTGTCCCTGGCCCCGTGAAAGCCAAGGTAATCCGCGTATGCTCGATGATATAGTGTTCGTGTATGCGTTTCGGACATAGAAGCGGTGAAGAAGGCGCTTGCAAGGTACGAACGAATCACTGGGGCAAAGATCATTTAGAAAAGAGCGAAGGTCTGCAGTTGGGGAGCCCTGGGCAAAGGATCTGAATACTCTGCCCGGTCCTTCCGCTGGAGTGACGGTCCCCATCAAATCCTCGGCGTGTGGTTTGGGCCTGATCTCCAGTCGAGACAAATTGGTCGGGAAGTACGTCAAAAGGTGGAAGCCGGATTCCGAAAATGGTTTCCACGGAGGTTGTCCTTAAGGGGCAGGGCGGAGGTTTGTGCTACCTACATCTTCCCTCTGATCCTTTACCGATGTCAGTATCCCTGCCCGCGCTGTATTGGCGTTTAGAACGGGCCCTTTTCCCGCTTTTGTGGAGAGCGCCGGCCAATGGTACGCAGGCAGGTTGTTTTTCCAGCGGCCTTGTATGGAGGTTTGGGGATGCCGAACTTGGCGGCTCATCGAGACGCTGAGAGGCGCATTTCTGAATCGATCGTTCAAACGAACGCTTGGTGGGCAAAATCCGGGACATCTTCCCGGACTGGCAGCTTACGGCTCATTAAAATTCGATGGGAAAGAGTGGTTTCTGTTCGAGTGTTCGTGAAGCCACTTCGAAACTACCTGAGTTAGTGACGTCTCATGGCCCTCGGAGGGTATTATCGGGCATTAGTTGGAGGGGTCCGGTTTCTCGGATCCGCTCGTGGAGCGGCACGGCTCATCGTAGAGAGGTGCCGCTCACAGTGGAATTGGGCGCCAGGTGCTGGGTTCATGATACAATCAGAGTTTCTCCCCACCTGGCGCTAGCTGGAATGCGGTTGCCCCGCTCGCAAGCGTAAACAAAGCGCACCGCTGCTCGATTTTCATCTGCACCCGTTGCAACAGTGGCTTACGAAGAAACGGCTGAGCACGCCTTCTAACCACTGTAACGGGTACGTTCGTTTTGGGAGTACTGACGGTGTTACGGCCGTATCGCAACCATCAGTGGTCCTGCTCGACGTGGTGTTCGTCGTGGACAATGTCAGTCCGCCGTTCGCACGGAGAACAGGTGTTTTTCGCTATACGCCGTAGCTAGAATGGTGATATGGTCGACACGAACAAGGATTGCATGAGGACGAGGAATTTCCTGTCAGAACTGATCTGTTTATTTAAGCACAGTTAAGTAAGGATTAGGTGCGATAGGAGGATGGTCGAACCCATGACAATTCAACGAAGGTGGGGGATAATGCCGCAAGCTTGTGTGTGAGAACGAGGGCAGGGAGTAAGAGACAATTGTTGCTGCCATTCATGGCCAGCACTGACGGGGCATTCCCCTGTCTTCGGGACCCCTCCATCCCTTTAGCATAGACAAAAAAAAAGTCTGTAGAACATGAAACATAACAGAAAAAACACAAGTCGAAAAAGCCAAAAGACCTGCATACACCATAGATCCTTTTAGTTAGGAGGCCTGAATGATCATCAACTCACCGTTGTTCTTATTAGGACATATCCAAGGACCCCCAATCCAAAGTTTTTTTATAAAACCAGCCGAGTCACCCTAGATTATTTTTTCCTGCGAAAGTCAATTTCTTCCTAGTAACCCAACACCATTGGACCTACAGAATCCGAATTTTTTTACCAGCACCACCACCACTAAGGACACCACTCCCATATTAGAGGCGACAGAGTGACCCCGGCTCGTGGGCTTTCAAACAGACGAAAGTGCGGAAGACAGTCTGGGCGGGCCTACACAATAGCCTCGAGGAAAGGGGAAACCCAAAATACCCACAATTTTTGTTTTGTTTACATGTGTTTTTCAGTTTCTTGGGGGTTTTTATTTTTCCAATTTTTTCCCACCCCCTCCATCCCAAACGTCATTATTGTGGAATTTTTAAGTAGGATACATTGCCATAGAGCAGATATGCAGGTTTTTGGTGAACAGGGAGCTGCCGCAAGGAAGAATGCAAGGATTTTTATTTTTTTTTTTGAATGAATCGGTCGGCGGGGGGTGAGCCTAGCTAGATAGATCCACGTAGTGATATGACCAGTTTTATCACCCGCCCCCCAAAATCAAATTCCGGCTACATGCCGAGTTTGTGTGCACATACGTTGTATCTCATTTCCAATAACGAAAAAGTTTACTGAGTCGTCTTATATCACTAGAAGTAGTTTATCTTCTTCCTGACCACTCGGAGTATTTATTTTGTTAATGTTATAAAGATTCCATTTGTTTCCAACCTCCATTTGGTTATGCTTCATTTAGTAACATTTGTTAGGTTATACACACCTTGAGCATTGTTGTGGTTCATTTTACTTCCTGAGTGAGCAACTTTTTTCTCATACTATAATATTTCATTCCAAACCTTACCTCTTATTATATATATATATATATATATATATATATATTATATATAAAGGGTGGCTTACCGGTGAATTTTACATCTTTCATTTTAATATCCACGAAAAAACAATTTCCAGTGAGATTTAAANAAGAGTAAACAAGCATTCCTCTGTAACGTAAAATCTTATTCAATGAACATACGTGTGATCAGCTGCAATTAATCGGTAACTCGATTAATTCAGTGGATTTAACCCTGAAACTCGAGCAGGTTTCTATTGTATCCATTTCTTTAATAATATATATATATATATGAAATGTGTGGATGTGTAACTAAGTATAGAAATATGAAAAAACAAACATTCAGAGGATGTATTTATTTATGAATAAATAAATAGTTCTGCCTACGTTTGATCATTTTATATATATTGGATATATTGACCATCATCAGGGCAATATTAAGCAATGTCATGAAGCTCCATAAAAAATGTTTTTTTCAAATGAAATGAAAATGTGACAAATTTATTCATCATTAACAGCATTTCTTATATATATATATATATATATATATATATATATATATATATATATATATATATATATATATATATATCCTCTTGGAGGAGTCGTAAGTTAATAGCCTGCCTTATTTTCTTTATATATATATATATTTATTTATTTATTTGTATATATATTTTATCATAATAGAGATTTGGTGTCTTTCTGTTTATAAGCTAACCTTCGTCACAGCTTACATCACAATAACCTTAGGAATTGCATAAGTTTATCAATGAGTATTTAATCTATAGTCAAAATCATTAATAGAAATATCTTATTAATTATAAACCACGTCTGATTTAGATTTGCCTTAAAACAGTCCATTCTGGGTGTATATAACACAGAGTTGTTTTTATTTTATGTATTAATGATTTTGACTATAAATCAAATACTCATTAATAGACTGATGCATTCGTTGAGAATATTGTGACAGAAGCTGTGATGTAGTTTTGGTTATAAACAGAAATACACCAAATTTCCATCATTAAAAAAACAAAAATAAAGATACAAAAAAAAAAAAAACACCCTGTGAAAATTGATTTTTGAAACTTATAGTCTGAGGGGGTGGGGGTAAAAATTCAATGTCAGAGGGTTTGTATCTTAAATAAGTAAAAATCATCAAATTTGTTAAAGGAGTAAATAGGACAAAAAAAAAATTTGAAATGGAAACTTAGTTCTGTTCCCTCAAATAAAATGTGTGTATCTATTAATTATTAATTGAATAATTATTTTGAATATTTTGCACATAAATTTTACACATAAATTTTACACAAAATCGTAGGTATTTATTTATTTGTAAACTTTTTAGTTAACTTTTTGTTACTGAAAAAAGGGCAAGAGTAAAACAATTAGTTAAGATGAGATACATCATCATCATCATCATCATCATCATCAAAACATGTTGACAGCACAGATTCCTTTGACACTCTTGTCAGCCATTTCTGTCAGCCATTGCTCTTGGCAGGTCCTCTACACGGCATCCAGTGTCTGTACAGAGCTAATCAATGAAATTTTTTGCTGGTGTGTCCATGTGTAGGAGTCCAATGGAGAAAGTTACAAGAGTTGGTCCTTACTTCTCCAGCAGTGCCTAGTTTATTTTGCTTTTGATGGTTTGTGAGATAGGAAGTAAGTGGCCATACAGCTGCTTTTTTGCAGGTTACTATTTCCAGGATTTGTTCAAAATAGCATGCATCATTCTTATGTAGTTCTCATTTTGTTTTTTCTCTATGCGTTTCATTAAAGTCCAAGTGGTGCAGCCATACAATAGTACTGATATGACTAGAGCTTGAAAATGTTTGCTAACTACTTCATATTGAGACATTTTTATTTATATATTTACAAAGTCTGATGCAAGGTTATAAATGGGGAATACCCAGTTGGGATAGAATCAAATATTTCTGTCTTCTCTTCTATTTCTCTATCTACTTCTCTTTTATTTATTTATTTATTATTTATTTATCTCTTTCTCTCCCCCTCTCTTTTCTTCTTCTTCTTCTCTTATATTTTTGTTTCCTTTTCTCTTCCCTTCTCTTCTCTCTTCTATTCTCTCCTATTTCACTATCTACTTCTCTTTTATTTCTGTTTTTAGCTCTTTCTCTCTCTCTCCCCTCTCCCTCTCTTTGCTTCTTCTTCTCTTATATTTTTATTTCCTCTTCTATTTCTTTCTCTTCTCTTCTCTCTCTCCTATTTCTCTCTCTCTTCTCTCTCTCTCTCTCTCTCTCTCTCTCATTATTTTGTTTCCTCTTCTCTCTCTCTCTCTCTCTTCTCTCATATTTTTGTTTCCTCTTCTCTCTCTCTCTCTCTTCTCTCATATTTTTGTTTCCTTTTCTCTCTCTCTTCTTCTTCTTCTCTTCTATTTCTTTCTCTTCTCCTATTTCTCTATCTACTTCTCTTTTATTTCCCTTTCTTCTTCTTCTCTCTCTTTATCCCTTATTTCTTTATCTTCTCCTTCTTCTTTCTCTCCTCCTCTGTTATAATCAAACATTTGCTAATAAATCAAATTTCAATTTTATCTATATATTTACAAAGTTTAGTCTCATACAAGGTTATAAAATTGGAATCCCCTATGAGGATAGAACAGCTAATATCTCCTCCACAAATAATCTTTGAGCCACTCCTTAAAAAGTACAATCAACCTAACTTATAATAAAAGCAATAATCCTGATAACATTCTCTTCAACAATGGAGGATAAGACCACTTTTCACTTTAATAAACGAGGCCAACATTTATTGAACACGGAACAAGACGATTATATTTCTTTCTCGTTGTAATCTAATCTTGAAACTAAAACATCGGCATTTAGAGTTGATATTTTCAGCTATAATCACCATAGTGACCAGACATGAATTTTAGCCACACGGACACTAAGACATTAACAAATACAATTTTAGGGAGATAATATATTCTTTCCTATTTAAAAAAAAAAAAAAAAACCTTTAAAATGTTTCATGATAAAATGCCCTGTCAGTTGGGGCGTTAGAATACACTGATTGCACCTTTGCTGAGTGGTAAAACTCCCCGAATGAGGCCACTTGTTGGCCGTAGGTGGCAACCCGTGATGCTTAAGGATGGAACCCAGGTGGCTGATCAGCCCATGACTTGCAACACTCCACTTAGGCCCTTACTTAGGCTAGACGGGCGTTCGGAGAGGCTCCTTCCAATCAATTGGCTGGTCACGCCAAGCCCTAGCACCAATATGATTGCCCCAACCCTTTTTATCATATGGATGCTAGAAGGCGGTGGCTGAGGGTCTACATGTCCTGGGAATGACATTAAACTCTATCTGATGGTGAGGTTCCACCTCTGGAGGTTTGGGGAATGTGGAGCACCTCTTTATCACCATTGCTCCCTGGTCCACTCTGACCCGGAGTGGTAGTACCTGTTAGGGTCCCATCTATGGGTTAAATAGGAAAATGTGTTTATAAAAAAAATTGAATATCCATTAAGAATGAATTTATCTCAAAACTTTGTCAACATTAAATGACTCACTGAGGTTGATATGCCGTAAAACAAACCAAACCATGATAAAAAAAATGTGACTTTTATAACCTTTTTTTTTTTTTTTTTTCGTCATACAAGGTGTGATAGCACGTGTGATAACACAGTTTCGGTAGCTAAGGCAGGACTACCACTTCCTAGCGCTACCAAGCAGCTTTTGCCACTGGACAGGGTATTAAAAAAAAATGCAGAGAAGAGGTTATATGATCCGTTCATTGGAGATGTTTTGTTATCAGTTTGTTGTTTTCAACTGTTGAGTTGATTACGCGATTACAGATGTTACATAGCAACACGGGAATGATGATTCCGCGCGTATCATTCATGCTGAAGACTTTTAAACCTCGACCAGATCCAGCTAGATGCATTTTGCACCGTGGTTTGAAGACGATATGAGGCGATTTTCAGACAGCGGCCAGTGATTCCTATTTTTGAAAGAAATGAAATGACTGAGTGTCCTAGAAATCCACAATTTATTCATGTTACATAATGGAGAGGCATAGTCTATCATTTTTGTAAGGTAGTGTCAGCTAGTTTAGAATTAACAGTAAACTGGAAAAAATACAGTACCAGAGTCATAGTTTGATTGGTAACAGCCTTAAACCCAGGATCTTTCATTGGCTTAGAGAGTCACATGAGCAGGTATTACATAATTCATGGGTAGCCTATGAATTATGTCTGTAAGTGTAGTTAGATTTTGAATTAAAATTTGTTGAAATTCAAAATCATCGGAGGGGGTTATATTATTGATAGGTAATGATTTTTAGTTGACCCCTGCCCCCAGCTTCCACCAATGGGAAATGTGAGAATGGAAGTTAAGTTAGTTAAATTTTGGCCGTTAGTCAAGGAGAGTAGACGTAACATTCATCTGTCCCAACTTCTCACCATGCGGTTGAAAACCTTTTTGAGCTTCAGGTTTTTAATAAAGAATAAAAACATCTTGTAAAACAATCTAGTCTTGCTACAGCAGGGCTTCTCAAAGTGGTCCATATAGATCTCTGGGGGTGAATAAAGTTTTTGCAAGGTGAATAAAATAATTGGGACCCACTGGTGGTAGATTTACTAGTTTCACATTTAAAAATCCCTTGATATCATGAGAACAAAAATTACTGGATCATTCTGTCACTAGCTGTTTGGGTGGAGATTTCATTTTCAAGTTGGTCTTTCTTTGTGGCAGAAGAAACCTACTCATCTCATATCTTTGGAGTTTTTTTCTATCTCAGTCATTGTTACAGATTTTTCACTTAGAAAATTTTTTTAGCTCCCAGTAGTCAAATGGACTTATTTGCATTGATATGCAAATCTAAGTGTGCCTCTTCATTTAAAAATGTATGCTAAAATGTCCCATTTTGCCAATAATTCAATCTCTAGAGGATAAACAAACAAGATCTTCTCAATTATTGATATTGATATAAATACATAACGTGTTTGAAATAGTTACCCCACAAATCATTGCAGGGATCTTCAACATGAGTGGTACTGCTCATTAAGTGGTGATTTTACAATTTTAAAAGGGTTTTAGTTTGTTTTGAAGAAATCTAATTTATTACTTATTTTATCAGTTATTTTTATACCATAGAAATATTTTCAAATTTTATATTGGGGGAGGTATTGCATTTTTACATTATATATATATATATGCCTCCTCACAAAATGGGGGGGGCTCTCGTTTTTGTTTTTTTTTTGGGGGGGGGCTCTCGTTTTTTTTTTTCGGGGGGGGGTCACCCTGTATATAAAAGGTGCTGTAAAAAGGTACTGGAGAAATATTTTCAAATTTTATATGGTGGATATTGTATTTTTAAATTATATATATATATAATATATATATATATATTATATAATGTTTCACATTGGTATTTTGAAATCTTAACTAAAATATATTAAAGTGGATGGTGAGAAAAAAAAGGTTAAAGATCTTTGGTATATCACATTCTCATGTCGTGTCACTCCCCCAGGATCAAAATGGCACACCCAGCAATTCTGACTTAGTTTACGGTGTAGTGTTTCTACCGAATGAAATTCCAGAATTTATTTATGATTCTAGCAACATTTACGTATGAATGGGTACGCCTAAATTCCAACAAGGAAATCCGTGTTTATACATTGCTATTATTTATCAAATGTTGGAATCTGTTATTTAACTTTCTCATACATTTTTACCTAGTATTATTTGTATTATTCGGACTATTGTCCTCATCTTCATTGCTATCTGTACAACGTTTCAGCCGATGTGCCCTCCGGCCTTCTTGTTGGACTTGGGAATCTTCTCAGACTCGGGAACCTTCTGTCATAATTGGGAGTCATCACAGAACTTTGAACCTAACCCTTTATTCAGTCCATGGGAGTATTCTGTTCTCATTCCACTAACCTTAGCTTGGGTACAGGTGTTAAGCTGTGTTACAGTTAAAAGATGAGGACAATAGTCCGAATAATACAAAAAATACTAATTATCAAGCCTCATCTCAAAAATTCAGAGAAATAACATTTTTACCTGTTTTTTTGTTGTTTTTTCAGCCATGTATCAGTGGGGTGGAGTACAGGGGGATATTATCAGGGTTCTGAAGAATAAGAACTACAAAAGTCTTATTAAACATTGCCAAAATGCATTTAAGGAGGTCATTAGTGATGTTACACCAGTATCCTTACAGATTTCGGGTTTTGCAACATTATATCTGTTCCACCAGTAGATCTGACATGTTATTAGGCTGACACCTTTACAGATTCGCTCTGTGTATTTTACAAATATTTCAGAAATTCTCATATATTGGCCCAGGGATACGTAACAGCCACATAGAGACTTGCTTGGTGTAGTGAGATAGCCAATGGCGTGTTGTCTCATTTACATATGTGTATTACTGCAGGACATATATAGAGACACTTTAGGGGACTAATGGTCAGCTACGAAAGCCGAACCCAGTGCTAAGACTAAGCACGAATAAATACTATTGTAACAAGGAACACAAAACCACACCTCACAACACTTGGTACTTGTATAAACTAGGAGATTTGAAGGAAATACTTAACTAAAAAGTTAATCTTCCAATATACGCACCTTACTACATTTTTGATAAACTATGTGAATAGGAAAAGTTATTATAATAATGATTTTTTTTTATTGTGTACATTGCTCAGGTGCACCACAACTCATCAAAGTCTCATGTCTAGTACATAGAATAATGTATTAGTGTCAGGCACATGAATAGCATAGTAATAATATACATGTATGTATACAGTGCTCAGGTGCACCACAACTCATCAAAGTCTCATGTCTAGTACATAGAATAATGTATTAGTGTCAGGAACATGAATAGCGTACAGTAATAATATGTGTGCGTGCATATGTGTGTGGAGGGGAGTATCAGGTATAGTGTTGGCAGACTACAGGAAGAATGGAGGCTTTGAAAGATGCAGTGTTTCGGCAGCCTACATCGGATGCAGGCAGTTTATTCCATGCCTCGGCAACTCTGAGCATGAAAAAATGTGAGCTATGCTGTTTTCTGACTTTGTAGGTATGCTCATGTGTGTTAGAAACATGGAGATCAAAAAAGGTGTTCAAGTTTGCTGTTGTTAAGATGATTATAATAGAAATATTTAATATTTCCTCAAAAATAAATTTAAAAAATAATAAAAATGAACACACATACACAAATGCACACACATATACATACACACACACGCACATATATATATATATATATATATATATATATACATACACACACACACATATATACACATATACATACATATATATATATATATATATACACACACACACACACATATATATATATATATATACATGCATACACACATATATACAATGCCACTTGAAAATTTGTGAAACTTCCACTTGTTAAATTTTCAGTTTTGATGAAATAAATCCCTTTTTTTTTTCTTTTTTTTTTAAATAAATAATTGAAACACATCTTTTTTTGTGTGTGTGTGTCTGTGTCTGCGTGCGTGTGTTCATCATTTTAAAATCCTACTTTACAAATTGGTATTTGGATACACATTTAATAGGCTTATTTTGAATTTGTACACAATAACAATGACCATGTCTTGTGGGGGGTTCATTCAGCCCTATATATATATATATATATATATATAATATATAATAATTTGTTGGAGAGGGAGTTAAACATAATAAAAAGCAAATAAAAGACAAATAAAAAAAAAATACAAATAATAATAAAAATAAACAAATTAAAAACAAGAATGTAGTACTTGTTAGGGTTCCGTCTATGGGTTAAATAGATCAAAAGGCAGGTTTAGCTCAGCCGGTAGAGCACCCATCTAGGAATCACAAGTTTCCTGGTGTGATACCGGCCCTCACCAACTCAGCGTATGAGTAACACAGGGATCTGTACGATAAGGTGAGGAGCTGATGGTAGGTTTGGTGCTCCACCTCAGAGACTAATATAAACTCTTTGGTCTAGCACTAGTGAAAAAGGGATAGACTCTCTCACTGTCTGGCTGATACCGACATTAGGCCGCCCCGTCAACTTTACTTACTTGTATTCTTAACTCTGCAATGAGGTCACATAAAGTGAGGAGCTGATGGTAGGTGTGAAATTCCACCTCAGATGCTAAAATAATCTCTTTGGTTTAGTAAAAAGGGGATAGACTCCCTCACTGTTTGGCTGATTCCAACATTAGGCCACCCCGTTAATTTTACTTATATTCTTAACTCTGCAACGAGGTCGCATAAAGGGAGGAGCTGATGGTAGGTGTGGCATTCCACCTTAGACACTGAAGTAATCTTTTTGCTCTGCAATGAGGTCACATAAATATTTATCCCTGCAATGCTTGTACGTGATTGTCTAACAAACAAAATTTCCACTCCTCGTTATTATTCAGCCTTGTCAAAAAGTTTAAGATGCTTCAAAAATAATCAATAATGCAAGAAATATTGACAACAAATACAAAATGGATGATTTTTTATCTGGGGCAATAATACACAACATCTGGGTCACTGATTTTTGCATTTATTCCCTCACATCTTCAGCAAGATATAGTGCAGTCAAATATTTAAAATAAGCAGGGTTTTTTTTTTGTTTTCTTTTTTTAAAGTATGTATGTTTCATTGGCTGACGACAGGAGATCTTCATGCATACACATTGGCGTAAATACAAACAGCAACAATTGTACACATAGTATAGTGGATATAGGCACTGGGTTAAAACAGTTCTAAGTGACAGTTATCTCTGGGCTGCAGGTTCAATTCAGGTCAAGGGTGACAGTAACTTAGAATAATAATTAACTCAGCTTAACACTTGTACCCAGCTATGGTTAGCAGAATATGAACAGGATACCCCTGTGGATCGAATAAAGAGTTGGATTCAAAGGTTTGTTGGTTATTTCTGGTGTGTATTCACAGGTTTTCCTTCTAACCCCATCTCACTTGGTGGTCGCACTGAAAAGGAATTAAAAGAAAGAAAAGGAAGATAAAAAGACAAAAGGTAGTTTTAGGTTTCAGTTTTTATTCACTGGTCATAGCCACCACATGGAGGGAGTGAACATTTTTCCTGTCCAGAAATAGTGTCTTATCCCAGTTAAGGCCTAAATCAGAATGGGCGAGAGATTATCTTGGTGGTTGGAAGTGGGTCCTTTTTCTGCACATGCTCGGAGGGTTCTTCTGGTCTGAAGGCTCATGGGAGATATTTTAAATTTTAATTTTATTTTAAACCCCACAGATGTAATGTGGCCTTAAGTCTGTAACATGGGAGAGAGTGAAATAGAGCGCCAACAAACCTTACCTTTGTTGGAATATTCTGGTATATAAGGTGTGCTGAAGTCCACCACTTAAACTCATAGACTGAGCATGGTCATGTGGATTAAACCCAGCCAATCAACAGCTCGAATACATGGTTAGTTAACTATTTAATCACTGACCTGAAAAGCCCTTCATTTACGCGTATTTGCCATTGCCAAACAGACCTGCAACCAAGGCCTTTGTTCAACCGAAGGATTCTAATCAACACTAAGGAAGAACGAAAGGATTTTACCTAACACTAAGGGACACCAAGGAACAACCAAAGGATTCTTCACTAAGGATCAGCCTCTGCTTAACACAAGGGATCTCCACTGTAAAGTGCTCTCACTTGAAGCCTAAAAATGGCCACAAAAATCGTAAAAGAATGATACACAACACAACCCAAGAAACAAAAGGTTTCTCTTTTTCTTAAAAAAAAAAAAGGGTTAAATCGAACTTAACAGACCTAAATTCCACCATCATATGTCACCCCGCCAAAAGAATTAACCGAATTTAATGAAATTTTCAGTGTTGATATATTAATGAATAAAAGATATAATGCACCAGTTATTTAATTCAAAAACTTTTACATTTTTTTTCAGGTCAGTTAACTTTGCACACGTATCACAAGGCGTAACAGATTCTCAAAGATACGTGGTGCAAAGTTAACTGACCTGAAAAAATGTAAATGTTTTTGAATAAAACAACTGGTGCATTATATCTCTTATTTATTAATATATCAACACTGAAAATTTCATTAAATTCGGTTAATTCCCTGATTTTTTTTTTTTTTGGGGGGGGGGTCTTTCGGCGGGGGTGACATATGATGGTGGAATTTAGGTCCGTTAAGTTTGATTTAACCAAAAAAAAAGAATGTACTTTTAAGTCAAGTATTAACAACTCATATAAATGGACTGATTGATTTGTTTGTAAAACAATAATACAGTGCTTGTGTTATTGTGGTTTTATTTCTTAAAAGAAATCCGATACCAGAGTGCTGTTAAAAATTTTAAATAAACAATTTTAAAGAATATACTGTAATTCAAGTATTGACAACTTATATGAATGGATGTGCGTGGTGTAATTGTTAGAGTCGTAGGAAATTGACTTGTCAACCTGAGTTCAAATCCTGGACAAAGCTGTTTGCATTTCATGTAGCACTAATACCCTTGGGAAAGGTATGCATCCAACTTATCTCCCTCCATCTATGGGTAAATAGTAGGGTAGACTGGGCTCTTTAACCTTGGCTAGGAAACCCGTCTAGGAGAAGGACACATTCAAAATCAAAGTGCTGTCAAAAAATTTGAATAAGCAATTTAAAAGAATATTGTGTAATCGAAATATTGACCACAAATATAAATTGGACTGATTGATTTGTTTGTGAAACAACAATGCACAGTATCTGTGTTATTATTATTTTTTTTTTCAAATATAAATAGACTGATTTATTCTACAAATCTATTTCATGTACAGGGCTGGTTTAGCTCAGCGGTCAAGCACTTGCCAAGTAATCAAAAGGTTGCCAACTCAGCGCAAGAGTAGCACAGGGATCTGTGCAGTAAAGGGAGGAGCTGATGGTAGGTGTGGCACTGCACCTCAGATGCAAAAACAATCTGCTTGGTCTAGTGCTGGTGCAAAGGGGATAGACTCCCTCGTTGATTGGCTGATACTGACTTTAGGCCACGACTTTACTTTTACTTTACTTCACATATCTAAAACACTATCTATAAGTTAACTATTTTTTTTTCCTTTTTTCCTCATACAACATGTGAGAGCATGTGCAATAGCCTGCCCTCATCAGCCGTCAACCAGGAGTGATAACACAGTTTCAGTAGCTCAAGGGGTACTGCCACTCCCAGTGCTACCAAGCAGCTTTTGCCACCGGACAGGGTATTAAAAAAATGATATATCCTAGACCAATAAAGAAATATCTGTTCATCTTTGGAGTTTTGTTTTTATGGCAGCTTGTGATTTTTAGAACGTGTTTACTTTCAACCACAGTTTTGGTAACTAAAGGTACTGCCACTCCCAGCACTACCAAGCAGCTTTTGCTACTGGATAGGGTATTTAAAAAAAGGGGGGAAGAAATTATAAATCCGTTCATCTTATGAGTTTCATTTTTAGTGCAATTTGTTATTTTAACAGTGATTTATTTATGTGTGCAATAGGACTACACAGTGTCACTGTCACTAAATTCCATGATTTCTTCAAGAAAACTTGATATGCTGTCAAATATTTAGATAAGGTTTTTCAATAAATATACAATAATCCAACTATTGGCAACAAATATGAAGGAATACAAGAGTACAGAGCATCAGTTTCATTGATTTTTTTCTTGCTCTTATTCTACAGAAGACCCTCAGTTCGATTATAATGATACAGTGTCTATTACGCCTCCATAATACGGCAGTCGGTATGTTCAGAGCACCGCTTGCTGTCTATCCTACACACTTGATTTTGAGTGGCAGCTTTGTTATGAGAACCCTACTGGTTGAGATGCATTTCATTTGGCTATATTTCATCCACACTCCAGTTGATACACACCAATTTAGCCTCTTCCCAATTTGACTTAGAGAAAGAAAAGAGAAACACTGTTTCACTATCCAACCACATTCATGTAAAGATAGGAAAAATAGATTTTCAGGAATATGCCTTGGTAGCCACAAGAAAAATTATTCAATGAAAATCAAGAATCATTTATTTATTTATTTATTTGTTTATTAAGGAATATCAAAAATATATTTTTTAATTCATTACTTACTCTAAAGCTTGGCTTCACAACATTATTATTATTATTATTATTATTATTATTATATCACTACTTGCTGGTAATCTTTCATTGGAGTCTGTGTGACAGCAAGTCTCTTCAGATTTCCAGGACTCTTCTATTCTAGCCAATCTTAACAATCCTGTTGTCTGGATAGTCTTGATTCTTCCTTTGATTTCCAATTCCTACAGCCTTTTTTCCAAACTCTTCAGAACCGTTCCAAGGGCACCAACTACAATTGGTATCACTTTTATCCTCATGTTGTGCTATTATTATTATTATTATTACTAGCAAAATGAAAAAAACGCCATCTGGGCAACATAAAATAAATATTGCCTGAGGGGATGGGAGTTGAAAATTTAATATCAGAGAGTTTGTATGTAAAGTAAAATCATCAAATTTATTAAAGGAGTAAAAAATAAAATAAATTTATTAAAGGAGCAAAAAAATTTAAAAAATTGAAATGGAAACTTAGTTCTGATAACTTTAAATATATATTAAAATAAAACAAACTATATATAAACTAGATAATAGCAGGTATGTATTTATTAAAACTTGTCTAAAAAACCAATGAGGACTGTCTAACATTGCATGCTCAAATTTTGAATGTATTCATTCTACGTTATGACATTTTAGGTAGTGTGACGTAATCAGTGACGTTGTTTTTGTTACAGACAATAACCGGAAGCGAATCTCCATTATTAATAGATTTTACTCCTAATGAGTTTTTCACACCAGTTCTAACTAATGGTCCCTCACTGGATACTGAGTGACAGCAAGTCTCCTCAGGTTTCTACAACTCTTCTGAGTATTCTAGTTGATCTTAACAATTCTGTTGTCTGGATGATCTTGATTCTTCTTCTGATTTCCAATTCCTACAGTTTTATTTCCAAACCCTTAGGAGACCATTCCATAGACACCAATTCATATCACCTTCACACTTATGTTCCTGTCTTTTCATGTCTCTGGCAAAATCCAAATATTTATCTATCTTTTCATTTTCTTTTTAAAATTTCATTCTGTGGTTTACCGGAATGGCAAAATCCACCCTAGGACAAGTTCTCTTTTTCTTGTTAATTAACATGAGGTCTGGTTATCTGGCTGGGATTAGGTGATCCTTCTGCATCTTAAAATACCAGATAATTTTGTTTTTCATTTTCTAGGACAGATTCCAGTTTTTGTATGTACCATTTAATAGTATTGTAAAAATGTAATTTCTTGCACAATTCACAGTGAATCAGCTTTTACATTTTGTCTAGTATATATATATATATATATATATATATATATATATATATATATATATATGGCCGGAGTAAATTAATGGGTAAAATAATGCTGTGTAATTGATTATTATTGGAAAAATTGTTATTAGAAATTATTTTTGTTTGTGAATTTTAAAATCTTTTATTTTAGCATGTTGTATAAAGGATTTAGAATATTGAAGTTGTGTGAAAGATTTTTCTATATAGTCAAATTCTTCATTTTAAAATTTGGTGATGCAAATCTTAAAAGCTTTAAGATAAAAAGTCTAGGATTATTCTACTTTTTATTTTGGTATTATGATGTGAGTAAAAATGTAGATGGTAATTTTTATTTGTGGATTTATGATGAACTTTAAAATCTAATTGGCTGTTATTGTTTATCAATAGAATATTGAAAATAATAAATAATAAAAGTCACTAGAAGAGGGATATTAACCTACTCTAAACAAATCATAAAATCTAAGAAGTCCGTTTAGTGTAGGGTTATGGGATCGGCCTGTCAGCTTGGCAGTCCGGTTTCAAATCACGCACAGGGCGGTCTTCCGATCTATAGCTCTGCTGATGAGGCCTAATAGGCCGAAATGTACATACAGAGATTGATTTTTCTCGATTTGTTTAGCCATACATTTAATAGGTATTCCCGCCTAATTCATTATTAATTAATTAATTTTCAAAATTAGGTACAACTCCAATTAAGCACTTATTCTCCAAAAAATTATCGGCAAAAAGCCATTCCAAAACAAACCGTGTTTACAAATATATATATATATATATATATATTATATATATATATAATATATAATATAAAATAATAAACAATCTAAATAAATTGAATTTTTGTCCAGGGTTATTCTTGTACATCTACTGTCAGCAAATCGAAATAAATTATCCTGGATTAAAATTAGGGCATCCCATCATAGTGCAATGGTTAGCAAGCTAGTCTCACAGATCCATTACTACTGTATAGCAATTTTGATCCTCACTGGATACTCCATACTTATGACCTTGTGTCACATCCTACCCGTGGTGAATGGGCTGGGTAAATACTGACTCATCTTTAATTTTATTATAAAACAAAATGTTTTTATATTTCATTATTTTCTTCTTGCACCCCCACCCCCACCCCTAGGTAAAATACTTTCCAAAGTTCCTGGGAGATGGCATCCCTGAATACAGTCTTCTTGGGGTAATGCCAAAAAATGTTCTCTTGTAATAGTACACACACACACTCATGCAATCACACACACATTCATGCAATCACCAACACACACACACACACACACATACACACTCATGCACGCATGCATGCACACATGCATTCACACACACACACACACATAGCATAGCATATTGATTATGAAATGCACTTTACTGCATCATTATGTCAGCCAACCACCTGGCCAATGATCTACACGGCAACAAACATTTTCTTCTCTATTGACATTTCAGACACACCCTACAGTTATTCATTTACACTTACAACAAACTTATATATATAATATAATATATATATGAGAGAGAGAAGAGAGAAATAGAAATAGAAATATATATATAATATATATAGAGAGAGAGAGAGAGAGAGAGAGAGAGATAGATAGAAATTAGTGTTTCCACTAGAAGATATGTTTACAAAGTTTTGGATCATTGCCAAGAAGACAGATTAAACAAACCCATCCAACAGAACATAGATGGATATAACAGTCTACAACATTCAAAAACAGACTTTTCATATGGATATGAATTCCTAATTCCTCATGGATGTAAGTTCAGTGGATGAAAGAAAGGTCAAAATTACTTCTAGACGAATTCATCGGATAAAATGGTTAATGTCGCTGAAGCATTACAATAAGTTTTTTTTTCTTTTTTTTATCCTGAACCAATATTCAGTATAGTAGATATAGATTAACTAATTAAAACATTTTCAGATCTTTTTTACATTTGTAGGTACCTTTCCGTCTACTAAGGACGATGGTGTAGTATCCTCCCACCCTCAAAAAAAAGAAAATTATCTGCATTTGCGCAAGTGACTCTGCAGGCCAATTCTTGAGTGACAGTCTTTGGTGAACTGAATGCACACACTTTGGTGAACTGTGATGCTTTCTTGGGCTGCTGTCTTTTCTCTCTCTTTCTGGCTCTCTTTGCTGTCAAGGCTACTCTCCTCTCTGCTTCATCCCTTTCTGTGCCTTACTTAACATTAAGACTCCAGAGAGTTTTTTTTACATGCCACACATGAAACACACAGATTGTTTGCTTTTTGTTTTTTTGTTTTTTTCATTGGTTTTGTTATTTCATCATTAAAAGGAATATATATATATATATATATATATATATATATATATATATATATATGATAAATCATTCACAGACACCGTATTTTGACTTTCATCAGTGTGGATCTGTAGAGAAGAAAATCAATGCTCTTCAACAGCACATAGAATCCTTGTGTAGTTCACATTTAGATTTTTTTTTTTACAATTTTTTCATTAAAGTCTAAGTGCCGCCCTGTTGATGGGGCGTTAGAATGCACCGACTGCACCTCTGCAGAGGGGTAAGATTCCCCCAATCGGGCCACCTGTTGATCGTGGGTGGCAACCCGTGATGCTTAAGGATAGAGCCCAGGTGGATGAGCAATTCATGACATGCAATACTCCACTTTGGCCCTATTTTGGGCTAGACAGGCGGTCGGAGAGGCCCCCTCCGATCAATCGGCTGGTCATGTCAAGCCCTAGCACCTATATGATTTTCCCAACCCTATTGCCCTTATGGCAAGCCCCAACCCATTTTTATCATATGGGTGCTAGAAGGCGGTGGCTGCGGGTCTACATGTCCTGGGAATGACGTTAAATTCTATCTGATGGTGAGGTTCCAGTTTTGGAGGTTTGGGGAATGTAGAGCACCCCATTCATCACCATTGCTCCCTGGTCCACTCTGACCCGGAGTGGTAGTACCTGTTAGGGTCCCATCTATGGGTTAAATAGAAAAATGTATTTATAAAAAAATTGTATCATCCATTAAGAATTGATTTATTTCAAAACTTTATCGGCATTAAATGACCCACTGAGGTTGATATGCCGTAAAACACAAACAAACAAACAAACAAAAAGTCTAAGTGGTGCAGCCATCCAGTAGTACTGATACAGCTACAGTTGGAAGAATTTTAATTTTATCTTATCAGAGATCAGATTCCCATATGATCTATAATTTGTCTATAGCAGTCCATGCATTTCCTATTTATATATTGAGATTGCTTTCTGTAGATGAGATGCTACTATCCGGGTATGTTAAATGGTCTACTAATTTCAGATAAATAGATAGGTAATTTGTTTTTCACATGTTGTCTATCATTTTTTTTTAAATTCATATTGAAATGTTTTCAGTATCTAAAATTTAATATGTTCTACTTAGTTCAATCAGTAGAGCACTTGCCTAGGAATTGCAAGGTCCCTCGTTTGATACCAGCCCTTGCCAACTCAGCGTATGAGTAGCACAGGGGTTATTTCCTATAACTCCAATATAAACAAAGGGGAACCACTCTTGGCTGATACATTATTTATTTATTTCCCCATTAAACTAACCCTAACCCTAACCCCTAACCCTAACCCTGTCTTCTTTTTTCCTAGTAGATCAATAAATAAATAAATAATTTATCAGTCAAGAGTGGTTCCCCTGTGTTTATGTTGGAATTATAGGAAATAACCAGCACAGGGATCTGTGTGGTAAAGTGAGGAGCTGATGGTAGGTGTGGCCATCTCAGATGCAAAAACAATCTCTTTGGTCTAGTGCTAGTGAAAAGGGGATAGATTCCCTCGCTTGTCAGGTTGAAACTGATATTATGGCCACCATTTTAACTTTAATTAAAAATCATTTAATTTAAAAAATCCAAGTACATTTTTTTAAATTTGAAATCTCTGTTTTGCTTAAGAGCAAACTTTACTAAACTCCACTGTCCTATCCACTGTGCCTCATCTTTCAATCCTTTCATGTTCAGCCATTTTGTTAACTTGGCATCAGCAGTTCTAACAAAATTTTATTATTTTAACCTCCATCTTTCTTTTCCTCTATTAATAAAAACAAATATTTTTATTAGCTGGCATTAATTCTTTTTTTATTAGATTTGCATGCACAGTGGACAAATATAACCATCTGAGCTATAAATAAATTCAGTGGATATAAGTATATATATATATATATATATATATATATATATATATATATATATATATATAAAGTTTTGGTTGCATTTAAATGACTGAGAGAAGAATGTTTATAGATATTATCTTTAATTTTAATAAAAGTCATTTACATTCCAAGAGTTGTTTGGATTGCTGAACAAATTATTTGCATTGCATTTGTTATTTTCTCAATGTTTTAACTGGTCCATTCTGCATCTTTTTGCAAGTGTACAATTCATAAGGAAAGAAAGAGAGAGAGAAAGGGAGAGGAGGGAATAGAGAGTAAAGGGTCTCTTTATTTTATAGAAAAAACTTTGTTAACAGAAAAGAAACAAAAGCTAATATACTGACTGGCTCGACTTATTCTCATTAATACAAATCACAAAGAATGTGTATAGATAATATCTTTCTTTTTCTCTGAATTTTTTAGATGAGGCTTGATGATTTGTATTATTTGTATTATTCAGACTATTGTCCTCATCTTCATTATCTGGACAATTTTTCGGCCGATGTGCTCTCCGGCCTTCTTCAGGCATTTCTTGTCGGATTCGGGAACCATCTTGGACTCGGGAATCTTCTTTTCAAACTCGGGAACCTTTTTGTTGTAATCAGGAACCTTCTTGTCATAATTGGGAGCCATCACGGAACTTTGGACCTAACCCTTTATTCAGTCCATGGCGGTATCCTGTTCTCATTCTGCTAACCATAGCTGGTGTTAAGCTGTGTTAATTATTATTCTATGTTACTGCTCCCCCTGACTAGGATTGAACCTGCAGTCTAGAGATAACTGTCACTTAGAACTGTCTTAACCTAACTCCTTTATCCACTAGGCCATGTGTCCAGTTGTACAGATAACAATGAAGATGAGGACAATAGTCCGAATAATACAAATAATAATAATAATAATAATATCTTTCATTTTGATAAAAGTAATTTGCATTCTGTGTAACAAGCAGTTAATAGGTTCATTACTGATTTTTGTTATATCCAGGTATCATGAGTTATGTGCCCTTGTTTTATTGTTATTGATTCCCATACTTTGTAATAAATGGTTGGTTTAACCATTTATTACAAAGTATGGGAATCAATAACAATAAAACAAGGGCACATAACTCATGTGAGGATTAAAATAAAACGAAAATAAAATTAAAATAAAAAAATAACAAACTCCTATGGGGCCTTCACCGGAAGAATCCTCCGCACATTTTCGACAAAAAGGACTGTCCCCCGACCCCCAAAATAATCTCTCATCCATTTTGAGGCCTTAACTGGGTCTAGTCACTCTTACTAGACAGGGAGATATTCCCTTGCTACAGGTGACTATGACCCAGTCAATAAAGCCTAAGTCATAAAACTACCTTCTGCCTTTGTCTCTTTCCTTTTTCATTCCTTAAATTCCTTCCATTTCACGCAACCACCAAATGAGATGGGGTTAAAAGCACGCACCCAAAGAACACGCACCAAGAATATCCAGATACATTTAAACCTTAAAACACCCAAAACCTCATCCATACCCCATAATTTCATCCTACCCCATAAACCTAACAGACGTGTTCCTGTGTGGTGAGTGAAAAAGACCTAAATGAATGAACCCAATTAAAAAGATAAAACACATTCCAATAGTTGTTCAGTCTACTGAACACATTATTTGCATTGCAGTTGTTGTTTTCATAATATTTTGGCTGAGCTATTCTACAGCCTTCATCAAGTGTACACTCCATAGAGAAAGAAAGAGGTCTCCTTTTTTTTTTATAGAAAAACTTGGTTAACAAAAAAGAAACAGAAATTAATATACCAACTGGCTCAATTCCTTCTCAGCAGTACAAACCACAAAGATAAAGCCATTCTCTACAACTTGTGGAACATTTACCGATTCTCTTGAATTTTCTCCCTACTTAGCAAAGAAATTTACACCAGCCTAGCAATACATCTGTCTAACACATGATGGTCGTATTAAATAATATAATTATATACATATAGTATCAATCATAAATTAGTAAACTACATAATATTTTATCATAAAATATTTTTGTTTTATTCTAAGCCAAAAATCATCATCATCATCATCTGTATATACTATGAAATATGGTTTACTAAAATACTATTCTTCATGTTCCTTATTATCATTATTATTATTGTAATATTATATATCTAATAATATACTAGACAAAACATGACATGTTGAGTCACCCATTGAGCTCTAAATAGATAATTAGGATTATGGAAAAGTGAGTTTGGAAAGTGAATTAAATTTTTTTCAATAAATAAATACAACCGGTGAATTAAAAAAAAACAACATTAAAATCATTTTGTAAGATTTCTAAGAAAGGGAACGTTTGACCTAATTTAAATTGAAATGGATCTGATTCTTGGAATTTTATTAAGCTACGGCTTGCTGCTGCTGAATCTTAATATACAAATAAAGTGAGAAGTTAAATCTCCCTCTCACACTCACTCTCCCATCTCTCTCTTTACCCACACTGAGAAACTAACATATATAATAAGTAGGTAAACAAAATATACATAGAGAAGGGAAAAGTGACAGGCAGAATGGGAATTAAGAGACAGGTGACTTTTTGACTTAATTGCAAATTACCGACTAATTGGAACCAATTAAAATGGAATTTTTTTCAAACATAACTCAATCCTAAAACCAGGAATATTTTAGTATGAATTTTGTGTCATTAAACTAAATAGGAAAAAAGCCTTTAGCAAACAATAATTGATTAACTCGGCTCTAGTATAATAATATTAGATATAATAATATATTACATCATATATATCATATATAATGTAAAAGTCGTCGGGGTGGCCTAAAGTCGGTATCAGCCAGACAGTGAGGAAGTCTATCCCCTTTTCACTAGCACTAGAAGGAGATTGTTTGGGCATCTGAGGTGGAGCGCCACTCCTACCATCAGCTCCTCACTTTACCGCACATATCCATGTGCTACTCATACGCTGAGCTGGTGAGGGCAGGAATTGAACCAGGAAACTTGCGCTTCCTAGACAGGCGCTCTACCAGCTGAGCTACAGATAGTGAATATTAAAAGGAATACAACAGTGCCACTTCATAGAGGAGTTTTAAAAGTGGTTTGACCAATGAAAGATTCACCTGAATAATTCCTTATGGGACTATTTTGAAGAAAATTAACATTTCATTCATAGTTCATTTCTGTATTGGTAAACACAGCTTTAGTCCCGATACTTTTTGAACACACCTTGTACTAAATATAATGAGCATAATCCGCAAATGTGTTGTGAGTCCCATCCCAAAATTAATCACTTAATAATTAATCACTTGTGAGTTGTGTAAGAGTCAACATTTTACAGTTATGACAACTAAAGATTATTGTTATGACAACTAAAGATTATTGTTTCTATATTAGTAATTAGCTTAAAAGCCACCCTTTCAGGTGGCAATTAAGTTAGCTCCTGTGGAGGGCTCTTGTTTGGGCTTTTAGCCCAATGATGATACTTTATGCTTAGAGTATATATCAAATTTTATCAAATTTAAGCAATATATGCATATCATTCATATATATATATATATATATTATGTATATATATATATATATATATATATATATATATATATATATATATATATACACATGGTGGACTCTCCTATTGTGAAAGATAGATTAGCAGTGAGTGATTTGTTTCCTCCCATGTTGTGAATGCTATCAAGAAGACATTTTGTGCTTCATCGAGTATGATAGCAGCCCAACCTTGCTGCGAGCTATGAAACCACACTGACAGATGGAATTTCCTAAAGCGGGAGTCAGATGTTTTTGTTTTAAAGTTAGACAGAGCTGATCTCGATGTTTCAGTCTATTTTCTTCAAAGCTTTGAAGTTTCTGGTAGTGCTGATCCTGAGACAAAATCATTAAGCCTGTATATATATATATATATATATATATATATATATATATATATATATATAAAGTGTTGACACTTAATTTAAAGACAATTTACAAACAATTATTTATATTTCCTTGATGACTTTTGCTGGACTTTGCAATCAATTTTGATTATTCCCAAACTTATTTCTAACTTATTAAAATTGTTATAGTACAAAAAAAATTGTCGCAAAAATTCACATTAAAAATCAACAAAAACAATTGCAGTATTTAAAACTTGGGAATCCAAAATTTCAGGATTGTAGCTCCGGATTAGACCAGGAATGTTTTTAATTTCCTCACAGTCATACTGATTCCAAAATGGTATGATATGTTAGGCTACTGCCTCTTGGAACAAAGTTGAACAAATGGGATGATAATGACACACTGATATTTGTATTTATTATTAGAGATGTTCACCATATAAGGCATTATTCTAAGCACCAAAAGGATTATATACAGACCTTTCATAACTTATAATTATTGTCTACAAATAATCATGTTTCATAAAAACAGCATTGGTTTACCACTTGAATTATATTCATTTTAGTAATCTAAGCAATAAAAGATAAAACAGTTTAAGGAAGAGAACAGACACAGTATTGTAAATTTAAACATATCTAAAACTTATTGGAATTAGATGAAAAGTTGTAACAGAAGTGAAATTAATAGTCAAGTCATTGTCAGTGATTAAAAAAAAGTACTGTGTTCTATCATAATGTAATAAGTTACATTGGCTGAATAATCTTTCAAAGAAAAAAGAAAAACAAAAATTCATACCTGTAGGGAAAGAAAGAATTAGATTATTCACTTAGCAGAGGTCATGACAAAAAAGAGAAAATGAAGTATTCAGCTGGAAAAAGCAGTTCTTTTACACCAGGTAAAATAACACCTATATATATATATATATATATATAATATATATATATACCAACCCTCCACACGACCAGGATATGACACAAGGTCAATTTTTAAGCAGAGTTTAACAGGTGTGAATTCAGATTTTTCTGTCTCCTAAAATGGTTACCTAGCCAAGGTTAAAGAGTCCAGTCTGCCCTACTATTTACCCATAGCTAGAGAATAGTTGCATGCATACCTTTCCCAAGGGTATTAGCTCTATGTGAAATGCAAATAGCCATGCCCAGTATTTGAACTCGGGTTGATGAGTCCATTTCCTATGACTCTAACCATTACACCACATGCCTCCATAAATAACACCTATAGGAGATTTTATGTACAGAATATTATAAGTAATAATTGAACATTTCATCAGAAATTGGTGGTTGAGATGGTAACACATTTCCCATCAGCCCCAGATCAATGTTCAAGGCAAAATAAAAGCCAGGGGTAGGAATATAGATTTTTAAGGCTGATAGACTCTCTTCCCTTGGTAAATTAATATCATCACCATCATCATCGCACCAGCAGCACGAATATCCATGACAATCTCTGGCCAACCCTCTCTATCATTCATTGCCCCTGGTAGATCCTCTGCACAGCATCCAGTATCCGTGCAGAGTTGGTCAATGTATGTCTTTGCTGGACAGCCCACACTGGCGTGCCAATTAATATTACACAATCTAACTATATCTACTTCCTCTCACTCTTTTCTCCTTCCTTTGGCCTTATGCCAGACTAAGCTAAGGTTAGTAAAGATCTATAACTGAATACTCTGCCAGGTTTGTGATCTACAATTAGCAGCAAAACAACCACCTGCATTTCCTAGACATTTGTATGATGCGCATTAAACACATTTGAAAATAACCATTTCTACTTTCACTTTCACTTTCGTTCTAATTATAACCTTGTCTAGCAAAAAGAGGTTGGAGGTTTATAAACCTAACTATATTAAAGTGAGACCATTATATGTAGAAATTGATTTGTTGATTCATGTAAACAAAATTGCCAATATATTACCTATGTATATATAATGTGAGTGATGGCTGCATAGTTGGCATCATCATCATCATCATCATCTAAGAGCCCAGATACCCACAACTCTTTAGCCAACTATCCCTATCAACCATTGCCTCTGGCAAATCCTCTGCACAGCATCCAGAATCCGCACAGATTATTGTCTGTCATAAAACAAAATTCTAAAATCAAAGAGTGAGTTCAATACTTGCTGGATGCCCCATACTTGTGACCTTGTGTCAAATCCTACTTGTAGGTTAAATGATTTTTTAAATTTTTTACCAAGAATGTTTTTCAATAAAAATGTCTTTGATTTATTGTTAAGTTGACGGAGTTCAGATTTTTTTTTTTTACTTTTCTGTATTTCGCAGTCTGTTGGCAAAATAAATTTTCACACTTGGAATTTTTGTGAGATACCATCTAATTACTACGTTTCCTTTGGTAATTTCTTTCACAAAATTTTCTCAACAAGTCTTGTGTCAGTCAATAGAATTATAAGTATTTTCTTTGAAGTCTCCGTTGTCTACTGACTTGATTTATTTTTTGTATTTTTGATGCCAACATTCAAACTCCCTTACACTGTTGAAAAAAAAAAAAAGAAAGGAACTTGCATTTTCCCTTTCCTTTGATCTAGTTTGATCAGTACAAATTCATTTCCAAGGCTGTTGTAACATAACGAAGGTTAATAAATGAGGAATAACCAAATAGAAGTTTGAAATGAGATGGAATCTTTATAACATTAACAAAATACAATACTCGCCAGCAGCATGGAGAAGGTAAACCACTGCTAGTGGTATAAGACTACTCAGTCAGCATAATACTTGCATATTTATGAGGATTGGGATATACCCATTAATGTTCATAGGTAGGATATATGAGAATTGGGACATAGCCATTAATGTTCATAGGTAGTAGGGTATATGAGGATTGGGACATAGCCATTAATGTTCATAGGTAGTAGGGTATATGAGGATTGGGACATAGCCATTAATGTTCATAGGTAGTAGGGTATATGAGGATTGGGACATAGCCATTAATGTTCATAGGTAGTAGGGTATATGAGGATTGGGCCATTAATGTTCATAGGTAGTAGGGTATATGAGGATTGGGCCATTAATGTTCATAGGTAGTAGGGTATATGAGGATTGGGACATGGCCATTAATGTTCATAGGTAGGTAGTAGGGTATATGAGGATTGGGACATAGCCATTAATGTTCATAGGTAGTAGGTATATGAGGATTGGGACGTAACCATTAATGTTCATAGGTAGGGTATATGAGGATTGGGACATACCCATTCATGTTCTTAGTAGGGTATATAACAGAGGCCCAACCCCATGGAAGAGAGAAATAAAAAAAAGAAAGAGAAAAGAAAAAGGTGGTAGATGTGTACCATCACCCACTCATTTTTCTCTAAATGACCTACTTCACTCCTCCTCCTAATAAGTAAGTAAGTAAAGTCGTTGGGGTGGCCTAAAGTCAGTATCAACCAGACAGCAAGGGAGTCTATTACCTTTTCACTAGCACTAAACCAAGGAGATTGTTTTGGCATCTGAGGTGTAGTGCCACACCTACCATCAGCTCCTACCTTTACAGTACAGATCCCTGTGCTACTCATCTGCTGAATTGGCGAGAGCCAGTATCGAACCCGAAACCTTGCAGTTCATAGTCAGACGTTTTACCAATTGAGCTAAACCAGCCCTTTCCCTCCTTATAATGGCCACTAACTGCAGTTGCCTGTAATATGAGCAGCATGAGCCTCACTTGCCTGCCTTCATTCATTATCTCTCTTGAGAATCTGTCTTTTCTCTAATCCCTCTCACAAAGTATTTTATTTATCTAACTCAATTTCTGAGAACAGGACTTTTTTGAAGAAAAAAACACAACTTTACAACCCATTTACTGCAAGTATTGATCAATGACTGCTAAAATTCCTTACTCTGCACCAGATGACATTGAAGTCATTTCCAGGTCATCATACCACACAGCTGTTGCATGTGATAACACCCAAGGTGACATCGAGCTGATACATAACAAGAAGAACACTACAAGTATTAATCAATGACAGCTGCAATTGTTGTATACCCCTTCTTGTTTATATATTCTGAGAGGTGTGACCTTATTTAATAGTCTATTTTACTTATATATATTTACCAACCCCTCCGCATGAGTAGGATGCAACACAAGGTCAATTTCTTAAGTAGAGTTTAACAGGTTTGAATTCAAAGTTTTCCTTCTCCTAGACTGGTTGCCTAACCAAGGTTAAAGAGTCCAGTCCGCCCAATTATTTACTTATAGCTGCAGGGAGAGTAGAATTCATACCTTTCCCAAGGGCATTAGCGCAATTTGATTAGCAAACAGCCTCATTAATAATTTGAACTCAGATCGACGAGTCCATTTCCTATGACTGTACCAAATTTTCTTGGTATTTTTTACTTGTATGATGGAATATTTCAAAGTTCACTACCTATTCACATCAGAACTCATTCTATTCAAATAAAGTGCTATTATTACTATTGTAATCTGAGGTCTTCTGCTCAATTATAATGAACAACCATCAGTTTTTGTACTTTATTTGGGTGTGGTATGTGTAGATCATAGATCGCTGTGAGTGGCTTAAAGTAGGCAAAGATTTAAACAAAGAAATCAATCAACCAACCATAATTTTATGACCTTGAAATAAATAACACAGATCAGATATTCTTTTTTTTCTTTTTTTTTTTCTAAAGAATTTTAGCAATTAAAGCATTAATAAAAACTAATTATTTTGTCTTAATCCCAAGAAAAAATAGAAAGAGAAACCAGATATTTATTTTTAGTGACATTTTAGAGATAAAAACGTCCAGAGAAGAACCACCCATTGATAAGAGTACAGTCAAAGAACACAAGAAGAATTCATCACCAGTAAAAATTCTGGATATCATTTTTGATTTGTGCACTGTTTGGAATTACGCACTAGCTTAAAAACAAAATTCCAAATTGTTAACTTTCTTCGGTGTAATATGATTACGAGCTACTTAAATGAAAAGATTTGTTTCAGCAAATAAAAATCTCTAAGTCTTTATCTAAAATATGTTTCCCACACATATGTGTATTTTAGGAAAACTACTTTAACCTACTCATACCATTCATAAGTTGGTTGAACACTTAGGTGGCATTATGCTGATTCATCCTTAAACCTTTCCATTCTAATCTACACATAATTCTTGCAAAAAGCTTTTCTGTGCTAATCTTTACATATCACTGTTACTGTCTGGCTCTCCCCACCTCTAATATATTACAATATCATTCATAAGTTGGTTGTGCATATGGGAATTTAGTTTAAATGTTGAAACCAAGGATTCTTCTACAAAAGGGTTTAGATTCCATCAAAATTAATTTGGATGGAGGCACTTGTGTTGTAATGGTTATTCTCATAGAAAGTGTACTCAGAACTACCCAAATTTGAATCCTGGATGAGGCTGTTTACATTTCACATAGCATTAATACACCTGAGAAAGGTATGCATCCACCTATTCTCCCTCCAGCTATAGGTAAATAGTAGGAGAGTAGGCTCTTTAACCTTGGTATGGAAACTGGTCTAGGAGAAGAAAAACTGAATTCTAACCAGACCTGGAGAGGGATGGGCTCAGCCAGGTTATTCCAGCCCAAAACATGCTATATGAGCAGCCCCACCCCCCATGGCCAAACCAGGTTATTGGACTTATGATAGATATGATTTTGGTACACCCACTATATGCAGAAATATTCTATATTTTGAATATTTTGAATTCAAACCTGACCTGGAGAGGGATGGGCTCTGCCTAATATATATTATATGAGTATCACCTTCATGATCAAACTAGGTTACAGGATAAGGCTGTAAAAAATACCTGACAATTGAGACTTATTGTTATATAACCTACCTATGAACATTAATGGGTATGTCCCAATCCTCATATACCCTACCTATGAACATTAATGGCTATGTCCCAATCCTCATATACCCTATCTATGAACATTAATGGCTATGTCCCAATCCTCATATACCCTACCTATGAACATTAATGGCCATGTCCCAATCCTCATATACCCTACCTATGAACATTAATGGCTATGTCCCAATCCTCATATACCCTATGAACATTAATGGCTATGTCCCAATCCTCATATACCCTACCTATGAACATTAAATATTAATGGCTATGTCCCAATCCTCATAAACCCTACCTATGAAAATTAATGGGTATGCCCCAATCCTCATAAATACAGAAGTATGATGCTGATTAAGTAGTCTTTATACCACTAGCAAGGGTTTACCTTCTTCCATGCCACTGGTGAGTATTGTATTTTGTTAAAGTTATAAAGCTTCCATTTCATTTCCAGCCTCTGTTTGGTTATTTCTCATTTAATAACCTTTGTTAGCAAAACTTAAAAGAAATATTATTTTCTATTTCTTCAAACTTTGAGCAATTGGAATCTTTCCTTAAAGTGGCAATCCTATCAATCTTATTGAAACCAAAAGTGGATCATAAAATCTAAGAAGTGTTTGTATCATTTACAAATTCTTAATCACCAGTTGAAATTGATCCAACAAAAAATGAAACTTATGAAACATTTGACTCTTTGGTTTCGCAGTGCAAAAACAATGAGTCATCAGTGAAACTTGTTATTTAAGAACAGTAAATTAACAGTGCAAATGAGTCTCATGAGTGAAACTTGTTTATTTAAGAACATGTAGGATAGTAAATTAACGGTAATCTACTAATCTTAAAAAATACTGTTTAGAATTGGAAATATTTACTTACAAACCTAAGTATTTGAGTGCAAATGTTAATACAGACACACGCACACACACACCATATATCTATCTATCTATCTCTCTCTCTCTCTCTCTCTCTATATATATATATATATATATATATATATATATATATATACTTTCAATAAGAAAGAAAAACTTAAACCATCATTTGGCTTCCAATGCATCACAATTTTTTGTTGACAATCTGTCCACCTTCACTTAATTGTTTGCACCACATGACCACTGATCCTACAATAGAATTTATTCAACAGGTTTTATTTTTCATCCTGTTAGATGTCTAGCCACCCTCCTCACCAGGTAAGCCTTGGAGGAAGATCTAGTTAAGTAACCAATAACTTGATCACACAGCAGGTAGTACTGGGTTATATTACACTAACAGCTCTCTTTGACTAGCCTAACATCCACCAGGTTATATTTATAATGCAACAACATTATTATTGATATTACTATTGAAAGTGCTGCAAATAGTTTTAGCAGATTTTTTTTGAGGAGGTAACAATAAATTTGTAGCCTCACATACAATTATTGGTAATTCTAGCCTGAAATATATATATATATATATATATATATATCAATCAAAGCCTGAAGAAGATACCAGAAGATCTGAAACACGTGTTGCACATGTAAAACAAAAGAATTTTAAAAAATTTTTCTGAGAGGAAAAAAAAAAAAAAAAATTTTTTTCTGAGAACAAAATACATTTTGCGGACCTTCCTTTTTTTATAAAATATTGAATTTTTCTCCCGTTGGAAACAGAACAACATTTTATATATATATATATATATATAGTTGGGGTGGATTAAAGTCATTATTAGCCAGACAGTGAGGAAGTCTATCCCCTTTTCACTAGCACTAGACAAAGGAGATTGTTTTTGCATCTGAGGTGGAGAGCCACACCTACCATCAGCTCCTTACTTTACCGCACAGATCCCTGTGCTACTCATATGCTGAGTTAGTGAGGGGCAGTATCAAACCAGGAACCTTGTGCTTCCTAGTCAAACACTTTACCGACTGAACTAAACCAGTATATATATATATATCCTCAGGTGAACCATTATTTACACATCTCTATCTATCTATCCATCTATATATGTATGTATATATATATATATACACACAACATTATATATATATATATATATATATATATATATATATAATGTTAGGGGCCAGTTTAGCTCAGTCAGTTGACCACCTGCCTAGTAATTGTAAGGTTCTGGGTTTGATAAAGGTCCCCACTAACTCAGCATATAAATAGCATAGCTTGAGTAATCTGATCTGTGTAAAACTGATGATAGGTGCAGCACTTCACCCCTGCAAAACAATCTCCCTGGTCTGATGCTAGTGAAAAGAAGATAGACTCCATCACTGTCCAGCTGATTCGACTAACTTTACTTTATATATATATATATATATATATATATATATATATATATATATATATATATATATATAATGTGTGTGTGTGTGTGTATATTATATATATATATATATATATATATATATATATATATATACTTCAGGTTGGAATTACTAATAACTATATGATAGCAATGTCTGCAATCTGATATACAGTTATTAGTAATTTTAACCTGAAAATTGATATATATATATATATATATATATATATATATATATATATATACTTATTGTTGCATCCTCAAAATATACTAAACCTATTTGCAACACTTTCTATAGTAATATCAATAGCAATGCCTTTTTTACACTATTCATATAACATATTATATGTCAGGTCACTCAAAGAGTACTACTAGTTGCATGTAACCTAGTACAATCTACAACACCTATATAATCAAATTACATCAATTATATATGTATATATATATAGGGTCATAGATGAGGTTTATAAAACACCAAGCACAGAGAATATCACTTGGATTCAATAAATGTATTCTTTCTTTAGGGCATGAAAAAAAAACCTTTAAAATTCCTTTTAAAGTCCAATGTTTACTCTAAAATAGAAATAAGATTTTTCTAAGAAAAAAATATTAAGAGTATTTTTCAGTAAATCACCCTCCTATTTTATCTAATTAGATTTATATAAAACTCGAAACAACTACCCAGCAACGCCTGGGTAGAGGGGACGGGGGAAAGTCTGGTGTATTGATTTGTTTACTTTTGAGATTTACTAATATTGGACATTTCAAAGTAGAATTTGAATGCTATTTCTATGTATATTTAATTTTTAAATATCTTTGAATATAAATTGAATCTTCATAATTTTTGCACAAAAAGCAAGCTCTGGTGATAATGAATGTGTATATATTTTTACTTTGTAGTTTATTGTTTTATTTTAGTAGTTTCCTCCAGACATACATACATACAAACCAACTGTTCTTTATGTATGTACAAATCATATTCTTTATAGATTTCACTTGAACACTAAGATATTTACATTTCAAGATAAAATCTCCAGAAATATTAAGTCAATTGATCCAGGCAGTAGTTGTATCAGTGCTACTATATGTCTGCACCACCTAGACCCTAACAAAATGCCAAAAGAATTAGCTAGATGGGAGCTGCACTAGAATGCTGTGTATGATCCTAAACAAATCATGGAAATAACACCCCACAAAAAAGCAGCTGTATGGCCACTTGGTACCTATCACACAACCCATCAGGGTGAAATGAACAAGACATGCAGGGCACTGTGGGAGAAGCAAGGACAAATTCATAAGCAACATTCTCCTGTGGAACCCAGCACATGCTAATTGTCAGAGCGGGCCATCCAGTCTGTATGGATACTGGATGCTTCACAGAGGACCTGCAAGAGGCAATGAATAATAGGGACTGCAGGAGATTGTCATAGATATCCGTGCTCTAGTATTACATGATGATGATGATTTGATTTTCCAATGTATGGTACTCAATATGTGTAGTAATATATATAATTAATATATATATATATATATTATATTATATATATATATATATATAATTTAATATATATATATATATATTATATAATATATATAAATATATAATATATAATATATAATATATATAATATATATGTGTGTGTGAAGAGATGGAAGTGAATCTGACGGTATGTAGTATATTAAGAAAATTGAAAAAACACAGGTTTAAATAAGTTGAGTGGTAAGTTTATTGGCCAACGCTGCAGTGTTTCGATCTATTAATTAGATCTTCTTCAGGGCATTTGTTGATATAAGGAAAGGTAATAAAAAAATTTTATCACAGAAAAACAAGAAAAACTGTGATAGTCCTTGTTTATCATTTTGTTGAACAGACTGATAAACAAGGACTATCGCAGTTTTTCTCGTTTTTCTGTGATAAAAATTTTTATTACCTTATATCAACAAATACCCTAAAGAAGATCTAATTAATAGATCAAAACACTGCAGAGTTGGCTAATAAACTTACCACTCAACTTATTTAAACCTGTGTTTTTTCAATTTTCTTAATATACTACATATATATATATATATAAATATATAATATATATTATACATATATATAATATAAATATAAATATATATATATAAATGTGTGTATATATAAATAATCCTATGAGCAGTTCATCTACAGAAAGTGATATCAACATACGCATTGGAAAGGAAATGGACTGCTATTGACAGATTATCAATCATATGAAAATCTGATCTCTCTAATATGATAAAGCAAGAATTCTTCCAAGCTGTAGCAGTGTCAGTGCTACTGTGTGGCTGCACCACTTGGACTCTAATAAAACACTTAGAGAAAAAGCAAGATGAGAACTTCACAAAGACATTGCATTCTGTCTTGAACAAATCTTGGAAGCAGCACCCCACAAGAAAGCAGCTGTACGGCCACTTACCTCCTATCAAGCAAACAATCCAAGTAAGAGAAACAAGACATGCTGGATACTAGTGGAAAGGCAAGGATGAACTCATAAGGGACATTCTCTTGTGGACACATACACATGGACACCTCAGTGTCGACTGACCAGCAAAGACATACATTGATCATCTACATTGTGTGGATTCTGCATGCTGCATGGGAAACCTACCAATGGGCGATGGCCGATAGGAAGAGTTGTTGAGAAAGAGTGATGTGTATCCTTGCTGTCAGGGTGACATGATGATGATGATGATGATGATTTTTCCAATTTCTTTCAATGCTAGAAAACTAATGGCTCGAAGAGAATTTTTATTGTAGATCCAATGAGAGAAAAGTAAAGCTATTAACTTGAAGAGGATTTTAAAGAATTCAAAACAGATGTCACGTCTAATGAAATAAATAGAGAAAAAAAATTCAAACCACTTAGCTGACCTTTTTTATGGTAAAATATTTACTTTTCTCTACAACAATCATATGTATATATATATATTAAAAATATCTTTAAAAATAACCCACATCATAGAGGTTCTTCACGGAACAAATGGACATGCTACTACTAACACACTCGTCTACCCGGATTTTAATAGCATGTCAAACCCTCAAAAACACTTCAACTTTTATAGTTCTTCTATAATGCTCCCTTTCAAAAAATCTATAAACAATTTCTTCAAATAAGAAATTTTCTCCTGACGATGACCTAAGGTCGAAACTAGTTGAGAATAACAACATATAAGAAATATTCCTGCTTGTCTTATTACTTTTTGTTCATACTATATTATATATATTATATAAATATATATATGCGTGTAAGGTATCCAAATGACTGGTTGTAAGGGATGGTTCTATTTGGGATCTTCAAAATCTCACTGTATAACCATACTGTATGCTCTTGTTGGTGCAAACATATATTCATACAAGGATTTTCATAAATCCCTAAAGAGAGCTCAATGTATAATAATCAATAAATTAGATTACAAAGCAATATTTAACTTTCAAAGAAAGAAAAACTTAACAAACCGTCATTCCGTAATAATTTATTTTGACCAGAAACTCAAAAGATTTTTAAAATTAGAAAAAAGAAAATTTTTAATTTTAAAAATCTTTTTAGTTTCTGGTCAAAATAAATTATTACGGAATGACGGTTTGTTAAGTTTTTCTTTCTTTGAAAGTTATATATATATATATATATATATATATATATATATGTATGTATATATCTATTAATGTACAAAAGCTAAGTGAATCAATGATTGTTTGCTATAGGCTTTTTTCCTGTTTAGTTTAATGACACAAAATTCATACAAAAATATTCCTTGGTTTTAGGATTAAGTTATGTTTGAAAAAGTTTCATTTTAATTGTTTCTAATTAGTAGTAATTTGCAATTAAGTCAAAAATATACCTGTTTCTTACTTCCCATTCTGCCTATCACTTTCCCCTCTCTATGTAAATCTTGCTTATCTCCTTGTTATGTATGTTAATTTCTCAGTGATAGTAAAGAGAGAGATTGGAGAGTGTGAAACATATTTGTATTTTAAGTTTCATAAACAGCCAGCAGATAGCTTCTCAACATCTTTAAATTAGGTCAAACGTTCCTTTTCTTAGAAATCTTACAAAATGATTTTAATGTTGTTTTTTTTTTAATTCTCTGGATGTATTTATCTTTTGTCTAAAATTCAATTCACTTTGCAAACTCACTTTTCTTTTATCTCAATTATCTACCCAGAACTCAATGGGTGATGCAATGGGTCACGTTTTGTCTAGAATATATATATATATATATATACACATGTGTGTGTGTGTGTGTGTGTGTGTGTGTGTGTGTGTGTGTGTGTGTGTGTATAATATATATGTGTATGTATATATAACAATTTTATTATTGTAGCTTATATTCAATACTGCTGGTTAACAGGCAAAAACCTGGTCATGGTATTTTTGCCTCAGAGTTGAGGAGAGCTGCCAATAAGAGAATACCAGAAGATCTGAAACACGTGTTGCACATGTAAAACAAAAAGAATTTAAAAATTTTTCTGAGAGGAAAAAAAAAAAAAAAAATTTTTTTCTGAGAACAAAATACATTTTGCGGACCTTCCTTTTTTTATAAAATATTGAATTTTTCTCCCGTTGAACCAGAACAACATTTTTTATATTATATATATAGTTGGGGTGGATTAAAGTCATTATTAGCCAGACAGTGAGGAAGTCTGTCCCCTTTTCACTAGCGCTAGACAAAGGAGATTATTTTTACATTTGAGGTGGAGAGCCACACCTACCATCAGCTCCTTACTTTACAGCACAGATCCCTTACTACTCATATGCTGAGTTAGTGAGAGCAGTATCAAACCAGGAACCTTGTGGTTCCTAGTCAAACACTTTACCGACTGAACTAAACCAGTATATATATATATATATCCTCAGGTGAACCATTATTTACACATCTCTATCTATCTATCCATCTATATATGTATGTATATATATATATATACACACAACATTATATATATATATATATATATATATATATATAATGTTAGGGCCAGTTTAGCTCAGTCAGTTGACCACCTGCCTAGTAATTGTAAGGTTCTGGGTTTGATAAAGGTCCCACTAACTCAGCATATAAATAGCATAGCTTGAGTAATCTGATCTGTGTAAAACTGATGATAGGTGCAGCACTTCACCCCTGCAAAACAATCTCCCTGGTCTGATGCTAGTGAAAAGAAGATAGACTCCATCACTGTCCAGCTGATTCGACTAACTTTACTTTATATATATATATATATAATATATATATATATTTTATATATATATAATGGTGTGTGGTGTGTGTATATATATATATATATATATATATATATATATATATATATATATATAATACTTCAGGTTGGAATTACTAATAACTATATGATAGCAATGTCTGCAATCTGATATACAGTTATTAGTAATTTTAACCTGAAATTTATATATATATATATATATATATATATATATATATATATATATATAATACTTATTGTTGCATCCTCAAAATATACTAAACCTATTTGCAACACTTTCTATAGTAATATCAATAGCAATGCCTTTTTTACACTATTCATATAACATATTATATGTCAGGTCACTCAAAGAGTACTACTAGTTGCATGTAACCTAGTACAATCTACAACACCTATATAATCAAATTACATCAATTATATATGTAATTATATAGAGTCATAGATGAGGTTTATAAAACACCAAGCACAGAGAATATCACTTGGATTCAATAAATGTATTCTTTCTTAGGGCATGAAAAAAAAACCTTTAAAATTCCTTTTAAAGTCCAATGTTTACTCTAAAATAGAAATAAGATTTTTCTAAGAAAAAATATTAAGAGTATTTTTCAGTAAATCACCCTCCTATTTATCTAATTAGATTTATATAAAACTCGAAACAACTACCCAGCAACGCCTGGGTAGAGGGGACGGGGGAAATTCTGGTGTATTGATTTGTTACTTTGAGATTTACTAATATTGGACATTTCAAAGTAGAATTTGAATGCTATTTCTATGTATATTTAATTTTTAAATATCTTTGAATATAAATTGAATCTTCATAATTTTGCACAAAAAGCAAGCTCTGGTGATAGTGAATGTGTATGTATTTTTACTTTGTAGTTTATTTGTTTTATTTTAGTAGTCTCCTCCGGGCATACATACATACACAACCAACTGTCATTTTATATATGTACAGATGATATTTTTATAGATTTCACTTGAACACTAAAATATTTACATTTTAAAGATAAATCTCCAGAAATATTAGTCAATTGATCCAGGCTGTAGTATCAGTGCTACTATATGTCTGCACCACCTAGACCCTAACAAAATGCCAAAAGAATTAGCTAGATGGGAGCTGCACTAGAATGCTGTGTATGATCCTAAACAAATCATGGAAATAACACCCACAAAAAAGCAGCTGTATGGCCACTTGGCACCTATCACACAAACAATCAGGATGAAATGAACAAGACATGCAGGGCACTGTGGGAGAAGCAAGGACAAATTCATAAGCAACATTCTCCGTGGAACCCAGCACATGCTAATTGTCAGAGCGGGCCATCCAGTCTGTATGGATACTGATGCTTCACAGAGGACCTGCAAGAGGCAATGAATAATAGGGACTGCAGGAGATTGTCATAAATATCCGTGCTCTAGTATTACATGATGATGATGATTTGATTTTCCAATGTATGGTACTCAATATGTGTAGTAATATATATAATTTAATATATATATATATATATTATATTAATATATATATATATATATAATTTAATATATATATATATATATTATATAATATATATAATATATATAAATATATATATATAATATATATATATATATAATATATGTGTGTGTGTGAAGAGATGGAAGTGAATCTGACGGTATGTAGTATATTAAAGAAAATTGAAAAACACAGGTTTAAATAAGTTGAGTGGTAAGTTTATTGGCCGACGCTGCAGTGTTTCGATCTATTAATTAATCTTCTTCAGGGCATTTGTTGATATAAGGAAAGGTAATAAAAAAATTTTATCACAGAAAAACAAGAAAAACTGTGATAGTCCTCGTTTATCATTTTGTTGAACAGACTGATAAACAAGGACTATCGCAGTTTTTCTCATTTTTTCTGTGAATAAAATTTTTATTACCTTATATCAACAAATGCCCTAAAGAAGATCTAATTAATAGATCGAAACACTGCAGCGTTGGCGGTACTCTATGAGGAAGTTCGTCCCGGTCCCTGCCTCCAAATTTGCTGTTCGGTGACGTATCAAATACCACCCCAACTAGCGGTGTTACTTGAAAGAAAAACTACAACTCAAATAAACAACCCCACTATCGTATCGGCGCCTATTTGAGGGGGGGGGTGTCTTAATTCTTGTTTTTTATTTTTTCCATTCGAAAGAAAAAACATTAAACCGTTTTTTGTCGCAATTCTAATTTTTCTTTTTTTGTCGTAATTCTTATTATCGACAGTAAATAGATAGATAGATAAACAAAACGATATAGATAGATAGATAGATAGATAGATAGGTAAACACGCAACGATATAGATAGATAGATAGGTAAACACGCAACGATATAGATAGATAGATAGGTAAACACGCAACGTATAGATAGATAGATAGGTAAACACGCAACGATATAGATAGATAGATAGGTAAACACGCAACGATATAGATAGATAGATAGGTAAACACGCAACGATATAGATAGATAGATAGGTAAACACGCAACGATATAGATAGATAGATAGGTAAAACACGCAACGATATAAGATAGATAGATAGGTAAACACGCACGATATAGATAGATAGATAGATAGATAAACACAACGATATAGATAGATAGATAGATAGATATACACAACGATATAGATAGATAGATAGATAGATATACACAACGATATAGATAGATAGATAGATAACACAACAATATAGATAGATAGATAGATAAACACAACAATATAGATAGATAGATAGGTAAACACAACGATATAGATAGATAGATAAGATAAACACAACGATATAGATAGATAGATAAACAAACAAATAGATAGATATGAACAAATGGAAATAGATAGATAGATAGATCTACTGAAAGAAAACAAATGTCACTTCGATGAATTACAAGTAAGAAAAAATGTTTAAAAATTCAAAATATTTAGATATTCTTGTTTATTTAAACTAAAACAAGACATTAAACAAACATGAATAAAAGAACATCTGAGTATTTAGATATTCTTTTATTAAAAAAAATGTCAGGTCATTTTTAATTTAAAAAAACTTTTTTTTATGGTAAAACAGTCCGTTTTTGTTGTTGTTGTTGTTGTTTAAACTAAAAACAAGACATTAAACAAACATGAATAAAGAAAATCTGAGTATTTAGATAATCTTTTAAAAACTTTTTTATGGTAAAACAGTCCGTTTTTTTTTTTGTTGTTGTTTAAACTACTTTTACTTGTAATTCATCGAAGAAGTGACATTTGTTTTTCTTTCAGTAGATCTATCTATCTATCTATCTATTTCCATTTGTTCATATCTATCTATCTATATCGTTGTGTTTACCTATCTATCTACTATCTATATCGTTGTGTATACCTATCTATCTATCTATATCGTTGTGTTTACCTATCTATCTATCTATCTATATCGTTGTGTTTACTATCTATCTATCTATCTATCTATCTATCTATCTATATCGTTTGTGTTTACCTATATCTATCTATATCGTTGTGTTTACCTATCTATCTATCTATCTATGTCGTTGTGTTTATCTATCTATCTATCTATCTATCTATCTATCTATGTCGTTGTGTTTATCTATCTATCTATCTATCTATATCGTTGTGTTTATCTATCTATCTATCTATCTATCTATATCGTTGTGTTTATCTATCTATCTATCTATATCGTTGTGTTTATCTATCTATCTATCTATCTATCTATTTCGTTGTGTTTATCTATCTATCTTCTATCTATCTAATATCGTTGTGTTTATCTATCTATCTATCTATCTATATCGTTATGTTTATCTATCTATCTATCTATCTATCTATCTATATCGTTATGTTTATCTATCTATCTATATCGTATGTTTATCTATCTATCTATCTATCTATCTATATCGTTTTTATGTTTATCTATCTATCTATATCGTTTATGTTTATCTATCTATCTATCTATCTATCTATATCGTTATGTTTATCTATCTATCTATATCGTTATGTTTATCTATCTATCTATCTATCTATTCTACTTATATCGTTATTTTATATCTATCTATCTATATCGTTATGTTTATCTATTCTATCTATCTATCTATATCGTTGCGTGTTTATCTATCTATCTATCTATCTATCTATCTATATCGTTATGTTTATCTATCTATCTATCTATCTATATCGTTGCGTGTTTTATCTATCCTATCTATCTATCTATCTATCTATCTATATCGTTGCGTGTTTATCTATCTATCTATCTATCTATCTATATCGTTGCGTGTATATCTATCTATCTATCTATCTATCTATCTATTATCGTTTTGTTTATCTATCTATCTATTTACTGTCGAAAATATTATCTATCTCAGTCTGTTCAAAAACTATCTAAACAAGAAATATGACAAATTTCTATAAATAAACAAGAATTACGACAAATTACGATAATAAGAATTACGACAAAAAAAGAAAAATTAGAATTGCGACAAAAAAGGTTTAATGTTTTTTTTTTCGAATGGAAAAAATAAATAAACAAGAATTAAGACAAAAAGCCCCCCCCCTCAAATAGGCGCCGATACGATAGTTGGGGTTGTTATTTGAGTTGGTAAGTTTTTCTTTCAAGTAACACCGCTAGTTGGGTTGGTATTTGATACGTCACCGAACAGCAAATTTGGAGGCAGTGGACCGGGACGAACTTCCTCATAGAGTACCGCTTCTGGATATCATTTTTGATTTGTGCACTGTTTGGAATTACGCACTAGCTTAAAAACAAAAATTCCAAATTGTTAACTTTCTTCGGTGTAATATGATTACGAGCTACTTAAATGAAAAGATTTGTTTCAGCAAATAAAAATCTCTAAGTCTTTATCTAAAATATGTTTCCCACACATATGTGTATTTTAGGAAAACTACTTTTAACCTACTCATACCATTCATAAGTTGGTTGAACACTTAGGTGGCATTATGCTGATTCATCCTTAAACCTTTCCATTCTAATCTACACATAATTCTTGCAAAAAGCTTTTCTGTGCTAATCTTTACATACACTGTTACTGTCTGGCTCTCCCCACCTCTAATATATTACAATATCATTCATAAGTTGGTTGTGCATATGGGAATTTAGTTTAAATGTTGAAACCAAGGATTCTTCTACAAAAGGGTTTAGATTCCATCAAATTAATTTGGATGGAGGCACTTGTGTTGTAATGGTTATTCTCATAGAAAGTGTACTCAGAACTACCCAAATTTGAATCCTGGATGAGGCTGTTTACATTTCACATAGCATTAATACACCTGAGAAAGGTATGCATCCACCTATTCTCCTCCAGCTATAGGTAAATAGTAGGAGAGTAGGCTCTTTAACTTGGTATGGAAACTGGTCTAGGAGAAGAAAAACTGAATTCTAACCAGACCTGGAGAGGGATGGGCTCAGCCAGGTTATTCCAGCCCAAAACATGCTATATGAGCAGCCCCACCCCCATGGCCAAACCAGGTTATTGGACTTATGATAGATATGATTTTGGTACACCCACTATATGCAGAAATATTCTATATTTTGAATATTTTGAATTCAAACCTGACCTGGAGAGGGATGGGCTCTGCCTAATATATATTATATGAGTATCACCTTCATGATCAAACTAGGTTACAGGATAAGGCTGTAAAAATACCTGACAATTGAGACTTATTGTTATATAACCTACCTATGAACATTAATGGGTATGTCCCAATCCTCATATACCCTACCTATGAACATTAATGGCTATGTCCTCATATACCCTATCTATGAACATTAATGGCTATGTCCAATCTCATATACCCTACCTATGAACATTAATGGCCCATGTCCCAATCCTCATATACCCTACCTATGAACATTAATGGCTATGTCCAATCCTCATATACCCTACCCTATGAACATTAATGGCTATGTCCCAATCTCATATACCCTACCTATGAACATTAATGGCTATGTCCCAATCCTCATATACCCTACCTATGAACATTAATGGCTATGTCCCAATCCTCATATACCTACCTATAATCCTCATAAACCTATGAAAATTAATGGGTATGCCCCAATCCTCATAAATACAGAAGTATGATGCTGATTAAGTAGTCTTTATACCACTAGCAAGGGTTTACCTTCTATGCCACTGGTGAGTATTGTATTTTGTTAAAGTTATAAAGCTTCCATTTCATTTCCAGCCTCTGTTTGGTTATTTCTCATTTAATAACCTTTGTTAGCAAAACTTAAAAGAAATATTATTTTCTATTTCTTCAAACTTTGAGCAATTGGAATCTTTCCTTAAAGTGGCAATCCTATCAATCTTATTGAAACCAAAAGTGGATCATAAAATCTAAGAAGTGTTTGTATCATTTACAAATTCTTAATCACCAGTTGAAATTGATCCAACAAAAAATGAAACTTATGAAACATTTGACTCTTTGGTTTCTCAGTGCAAAAACAATGAGTCATCAGTGAAACTTGTTTATTTAAGAACATGGAGGATAGTAAATTAACGGTAATCTACTAATCTTAAAAAATACTGTTTAGAATTGGAAATATTTACTTACAAACCTAAGTATTTGAGTGCAAATGTTAATACAGACACACGCACACACACACCATATATCTATCTATCTCTCTCTCTCTCTCTCTCTCTATATATATATATATATATATATATATATATATATATACACTTTCAATAAGAAAGAAAAACTTAAACCATCATTTGGCTTCCAATGCATCACAATTTTTTGTTGACAATCTGTCCACCTTCACTTAATTGTTTGCACCACATGACCACTGATCCTACAATAGAATTTATTCAACAGGTTTTATTTTTCATCCTGTTAGATGTCTAGCCACCCTCCTCACCAGGTAAGCCTTGGAGGAAGAGCTAGTTAAGTAACCAATAACTTGATCACACAGCAGGTAGTACTGGGTTATATTACACTAACAGCTCTCTTTGACTAGCCTAACATCCAGCAGGTTATATTTATTTATATCAACAACATTATTATTGATATTACTATTGAAAGTGCTGCAAATAGTTTTAGCAGATTTTTTTTGAGGAGGTAACAATAAATTTGTAGCCTCACATACAATTATTGGTAATTCTAGCCTGAAATATATATATATATATATATATGTATATATATATATCAATATATATATATATATATATCAATCAAAGCCTGAAGAAGATACCAGAAGATCTGAAACACGTGTTGCACATGTAAAACAAAAAGAATTTAAAAAATTTTTTCTGAGAGGAAAAAAAAAAAAAAAAATTTTTTTCTGAGAACAAAATACATTTTGCGGACCTTCCTTTTTTTATAAAATATTGAATTTTTCTCCCGTTGGAACCAGAACAACATTTTTTATATATATATATATAGTTGGGGTGGATTAAAGTCATTATTAGCCAGACAGTGAGGAAGTCTGTCCCCTTTTCACTAGCGCTAGACAAAGGAGATTATTTTTACATTTGAGGTGGAGAGCCACACCTACCATCAGCTCCTTACTTTACAGCACAGATCCCTTTACTACTCATATGCTGAGTTAGTGAGAGGCAGTATCAAACCAGGAACCTTGTGGTTCCTAGTCAAACACTTTACCGACTGAACTAAACCAGTATATATATATATATATCCTCAGGTGAACCATTATTTACACATCTCTATCTATCTATCCATCTATATATGTATGTATATATATATATATACACACAACATTATATATATATATATATATATATATATATATAATGTTAGGGGCCAGTTTAGCTCAGTCAGTTGACCACCTGCCTAGTAATTGTAAGGTTCTGGGTTTGATAAAGGTCCCCACTAACTCAGCATATAAATAGCATAGCTTGAGTAATCTGATCTGTGTAAAACTGATGATAGGTGCAGCACTTCACCCCTGCAAAACAATCTCCCTGGTCTGATGCTAGTGAAAAGAAGATAGACTCCATCACTGTCCAGCTGATTCGACTAACTTTACTTTATATATATATATATATAATATATATATATATTTATATATATATATAATGTGTGTGTGTGTGTGTGTATATATATATATATATATATATATATATATATATATATATATATATATACTTCAGGTTGGAATTACTAATAACTATATGATAGCAATGTCTGCAATCTGATATACAGTTATTAGTAATTTTAACCTGAAATTTATATATATATATATATATATATATATATATATATATATATATATATACTTATTGTTGCATCCTCAAAATATACTAAACCTATTTGCAACACTTTCTATAGTAATATCAATAGCAATGCCTTTTTTACACTATTCATATAACATATTATATGTCAGGTCACTCAAAGAGTACTACTAGTTGCATGTAACCTAGTACAATCTACAACACCTATATAATCAAATTACATCAATTATATATGTATATATATAGAGTCATAGATGAGGTTTATAAAACACCAAGCACAGAGAATATCACTTGGATTCAATAAATGTATTCTTTCTTTAGGGCATGAAAAAAAAACCTTTAAAATTCCTTTTAAAGTCCAATGTTTACTCTAAAATAGAAATAAGATTTTTCTAAGAAAAAAATATTAAGAGTATTTTTCAGTAAATCACCCTCCTATTTTATCTAATTAGATTTATATAAAACTCGAAACAACTACCCAGCAACGCCTGGGTAGAGGGGACGGGGGAAATTCTGGTGTATTGATTTGTTTACTTTTGAGATTTACTAATATTGGACATTTCAAAGTAGAATTTGAATGCTATTTCTATGTATATTTAATTTTTAAATATCTTTGAATATAAATTGAATCTTCATAATTTTTGCACAAAAAGCAAGCTCTGGTGATAGTGAATGTGTATGTATTTTTACTTTGTAGTTTATTGTTTTATTTTAGTAGTCTCCTCCGGGCATACATACATACACACCAACTGTCATTTATATATGTACAGATGATATTTTTTATAGATTTCACTTGAACACTAAAATATTTACATTTTAAAGATAAATCTCCAGAAATATTAAGTCAATTGATCCAGGCTGTAGTATCAGTGCTACTATATGTCTGCACCACCTAGACCCTAACAAAATGCCAAAAGAATTAGCTAGATGGGAGCTGCACTAGAATGCTGTGTATGATCCTAAACAAATCATGGAAATAACACCCCACAAAAAAGCAGCTGTATGGCCACTTGGCACCTATCACACAAACAATCAGGATGAAATGAACAAGACATGCAGGGCACTGTGGGAGAAGCAAGGACAAATTCATAAGCAACATTCTCCTGTGGAACCCAGCACATGCTAATTGTCAGAGCGGGCCATCCAGTCTGTATGGATACTGGATGCTTCACAGAGGACCTGCAAGAGGCAATGAATAATAGGGACTGCAGGAGATTGTCATAAATATCCGTGCTCTAGTATTACATGATGATGATGATTTGATTTTCCAATGTATGGTACTCAATATGTGTAGTAATATATATAATTTAATATATATATATATATATTATATAATATATATATATATATATAATTTAATATATATATATATATATTATATAATATATATAATATATATAAATATATATATATATATATATATATATATATATATATGTGTGTGTGTGAAGAGATGGAAGTGAATCTGACGGTATGTAGTATATTAAGAAAATTGAAAAAACACAGGTTTAAATAAGTTGAGTGGTAAGTTTATTGGCCGACGCTGCAGTGTTTCGATCTATTAATTAGATCTTCTTCAGGGCATTTGTTGATATAAGGAAAGGTAATAAAAAAATTTTATCACAGAAAAACAAGAAAAACTGTGATAGTCCTCGTTTATCATTTTGTTGAACAGACTGATAAACAAGGACTATCGCAGTTTTTCTCATTTTTCTGTGATAAAAATTTTTATTACCTTATATCAACAAATGCCCTAAAGAAGATCTAATTAATAGATCGAAACACTGCAGCGTTGGCGGTACTCTATGAGGAAGTTCGTCCCGGTCCCCTGCCTCCAAATTTGCTGTTCGGTGACGTATCAAATACCAACCCCAACTAGCGGTGTTACTTGAAAGAAAACTACCAACTCAAATAACAACCCCAACTATCGTATCGGCGCCTATTTGAGGGGGGGGGTGTCTTAATTCTTGTTTATTTATTTTTTCCATTCGAAAGAAAAAAACATTAAACCGTTTTTTGTCGCAATTCTAATTTTTCTTTTTTTGTCGTAATTCTTATTATCGACAGTAAATAGATAGATAGATAAACAAAACGATATAGATAGATAGATAGATAGATAGATAGGTAAACACGCAACGATATAGATAGATAGATAGGTAAACACGCAACGATATAGATAGATAGATAGGTAACACGCAACGATATAGATAGATAGATAGGTAAACACGCAACGATATAGATAGATAGATAGGTAAACACGCAACGATATAGATAGATAGATAGGTAAACACGCAACGATATAGATAGATAGATAGGTAAACACGCAACGATATAGATAGATAGATAGGTAAAACACGCAAGATATAGATAGATAGATAGGTAAACACGCAACGATATAGATAGATAGATAGATAGATAAACACAACGATATAGATAGATAGATAGATAGATATACACAACGATATAGATAGATAGATAGATAGATATACACAACGATAGATAGATAGATAGATAACACAACAATATAGATAGATAGATAGATAAACACAACAATATAGATAGATAGATAGGTAAACACAACGATATAGATAGATAGATATAGATAAACACAACGATATAGATAGATAGATAAACAAACAAATAGATAGATATGAACAAATGGAAATAGATAGATAGATAGATCTACTGAAAGAAAAACAAATGTCACTTCGATGAATTACAAGTAAAAGAAAAAATGTTTAAAAAATTCAAAATATTTAGATATTCTTGTTTATTTAAACTAAAAACAAGACATTAAACAAACATGAATAAAAGAACATCTGAGTATTTAGATATTCTTTTATTAAAAAAAATGTCAGGTCATTTTTAATTTAAAAAAAACTTTTTTTTATGGTAAAACAGTCCGTTTTTTTTGTTGTTGTTGTTGTTGTTTAAACTAAAAACAAGACATTAAACAAACATGAATAAAGAAAATCTGAGTATTTAGATAATCTTTTAAAAACTTTTTTATGGTAAAACAGTCCGTTTTTTTTTTTTGTTGTTGTTTAAACTACTTTTACTTGTAATTCATCGAAGAAGTGACATTTGTTTTTCTTTCAGTAGATCTATCTATCTATCTATTTCCATTTGTTCATATCTATCTATCTATATCGTTGTGTATCTATCTATCTATATCGTTGTGTATACCTATCTATCTATCTATATCGTTGTGTTTACCTATCTATCTATCTATCTATATCGTTGTGTTTACCTATCTATCTATCTATCTATCTATCTATCTATCTATATCGTTGTGTTTACCTATCTATCTATCTATATCGTTGTGTATCTATCTATCTATCTATGTCGTTGTGTTTATCTATCTATCTATCTATCTATCTATCTATCTATCTATCTATCTATCTATCTATCTATATTATCTATCTATCTATCTATCTATCTATATCGTTGTGTTTATCTATCTATCTATCTATATCGTTGTGTATTATCTATCTATCTATCTATCTATCTATCTATCTATCTATATCTATCTATATCGTTGTGTTTATCTATCTATCTATCTATCTATATCGTTATGTTTATCTATCTATCTATCTATCTATCTATCTATATCGTTATGTATTATCTATCTATCTATCTATCTATCTTATCTATCTATCTATCTATATCGTTATGTTTATCTATCTATCTATATCTATCTATATCGTTATGTTTATCTATCTATCTATATCGTTATGTTATCTATCTATCTATCTATCTATCTATCTCTATATCGTTATGTATCTATCTATCTATATCGTTATGTTTATCTATCTATCTATCTATCTATATGTCTATCTATCTATCTATCTATCTATCTATCTATCTATATCGTTGCGTGTTTATCTATCTATCTATCTATCTATCTATCTATCTATATCGTTGCGTGTTTATCTATCTATCTATCTATCTATCTATATCGTTGCGTGTTTATCTATCTATCTATCTATCTATCTATCTATATCGTTTTGTTTATCTATCTATCTATTTACTGTCGAAAATATCTATCTATCTCAGTCTGTTCAAAACTATCTAAACAAGAAATATGACAAATTTCTATAAATAAACAAGAATTACGACAAATTACGATAATAAGAATTACGACAAAAAAAGAAAAATTAGAATTGCGACAAAAAACGGTTTAATGTTTTTTTTTTCGAATGGAAAAAATAAATAAACAAGAATTAAGACAAAAAAGCCCCCCCCTCAAATAGGCGCCGATACGATAGTTGGGGTTGTTATTTGAGTTGGTAGTTTTCTTTCAAGTAACACCGCTAGTTGGGGTTGGTATTTGATACGTCACCGAACAGCAAATTTGGAGGCAGTGGACCGGGACGAACTTCCTCATAGAGTACCGCGTTGGCTAATAAACTTACCACTGAACTTATTTAAACCTGTGTTTTTCAATTTTCTTAATATACTACATATATATATATAAATATATAATATATATTATACATATATATAATATAAATATAAATATATATATATAAATGTGTGTATATATATAAATAATCCTATGAGCAGTTCATCTACAGAAAGTGATATCAACATACACATTGGAAAGGAAATGGACTGCTATTGACAGATTATCAATCATATGAAAATCTGATCTCTCTAATATGATAAAGCAAGAATTCTTCCAAGCTGTAGCAGTGTCAGTGCTACTGTGTGGCTGCACCACTTGGACTCTAATAAAACACTTAGAGAAAAAGCAAGATGAGAACTGCACAAAGACGTTGCATTCTGTCTTGAACAAATCTTGGAAGCAGCACCCCACAAGAAAGCAGCTGTACGGCCACTTACCTCCTATCAAGCAAACAATCCAAGTAAGAGAAACAAGACATGCTGGATACTAGTGGAAAGGCAAGGATGAACTCATAAGGGACATTCTCTTGTGGACACATACACATGGACACCTCAGTGTCGACTGACCAGCAAAGACATACATTGATCATCTACATTGTGTGGATTCTGCATGCTGCATGGGAAACCTACCAAAGGGCGATGGCCGATAGGGATAGTTGTTGAGAAAGAGTGATGTGTATCCTTGCTGTCAGGGTGACATGATGATGATGATGATGATGATTTTTCCAATTTCTTTCAATGCCTAGAAAACTAATGGCTCGAAGAGAATTTTTATTGTAGATCCAATGAGAGAAAAGTAAAGCTATTAACTTGAAGAGGATTTTAAAGAATTCAAAACAGATGTCACGTCTAATGAAATAAATAGAGAAAAAAAATTCAAACCACTTAGCTGACCTTTTTTATGGTAAAATATTTACTTTTCTCTACAACAATCATATGTATATATATATATTAAAAATATCTTTAAAAATAACCCACATCATAGAGGTTCTTCACGGAACAAATGGACATGCTACTACTAACACACTCGTCTACCCGGATTTTAATAGCATGTCAAACCCTCAAAAACACTTCAACTTCTATAATGCTCCCTTTCAAAAAATCTATAAACAATTTCTTCAAATAAGAAATTTTCTCCTGACGATGACCTAAGGTCGAAACTAGTTGAGAATAAACAACATATAAGAAATATTCCTGCTTGTCTTATTACTTTTTGTTCATACTATATGTATATATATATATATATATATATATGCGTGTAAGGTATCCAAATGACTGGTTGTAAGGGATGGTTCTATTTGGGATCTTCAAAATCTCACTGTATAACCATACTGTATGCTCTTGTTGGTGCAAACATATATTCATACAAGGATTTTCATAAATCCCTAAAGAGAGCTCAATGTATAATAATCAATAAATTAGATTACAAAGCAATATTTAACTTTCAAAGAAAGAAAAACTTAACAAACCGTCATTCCGTAATAATTTATTTTGACCAGAAATTCAAAAGAGTTTTAAAATTAGAAAGAAAAAAATTTTTAATTTTAAAAATCTTTTGAGTTTCTGGTCAAAATAAATTATTACAGAATGACGGTTTGTTAAGTTTTTCTTTCTTTGAAAGTTATATATATATATATATATATGTATGTATATATCTATTAATGTACTAAAGCTAAGTGAATCAATGATTGTTTGCTATAGGCTTTTTTCCTGTTTAGTTTAATGACACAAAATTCATACAAAAATATTCCTTGGTTTTAGGATTAAGTTATGTTTGAAAAAGTTTCATTTTAATTGTTTCTAATTAGTAGTAATTTGCAATTAAGTCAAAAATATACCTATTTCTTACTTCCCATTCTGCCTATCACTTTCCCCTCTCTATGTAAATCTTGCTTATCTCCTTGTTATGTATGTTAATTTCTCAGTGATAGTAAAGAGAGAGATTGGAGAGTGTGAAACATATTTGTATTTTAAGTTTCATAAACAGCCAGCAGATAGCTTCTCAACATCTTTAAATTAGGTCAAATGTTCCTTTTCTTAGAAATCTTACAAAATGATTTTAATGTTGTTTTTTTTTTTAATTCTCTGGATGTATTTATCTTTTGTCTAAAATTCAATTCACTTTGCAAACTCACTTTTCTTTTATCTCAATTATCTACCCAGAACTCAATGGGTGATACAATGGGTCACGTTTGTCTAGAATATATATATATATATATATAATACATATGTGTGTGTGGTGTGTGTGTGTGTGTGTGTGTGTGTGTGAGTGTGTGTATAATATATATGTGTATGTATATATAACAATTTTTTATTGTAGCTTATATTCAATACTGCTGGTTAACAGGCAAAAACCTGGTCATGGTATTTTTGCCTCAGAGTTGAGGAGAGCTGCCAATTGTTTAAATTAGTTACATCATACGAGTCTGGTTTTGGAAAGAACAGTGAATTGTCCTGGTTTATAGCCAATTGGGAAGTGGGAATTAAGGGTTTAACTTGGGTCATGGGGTCAAACATGGTTGGTGGCAAATCGCAGGGTCCTCCCTGTGTAAAAGTTAGATCAATCTGATATCACTTTTGGCTAATGTTCGCCACATATTGGCCAACCTTGATTTATGATTAGACACCTTTTCTTAACAAGTCGTTACTGAGGGGTCATTTTTAGGCCAGTGTGGGTGATGGCCAATTTGACACTTTGAACAGATGTTTGTATGATTGGCCCTTATTATACATCAGCCAGATGCCCATTATTTTCTTCTTTTTTTTTTTTTTTTACTGAGACTTTAATATTAAATTGCTCATTATATATCCACAGAGAATGTATGGGGATAAGTTTTGGTTTGTTCATCTTGTATTGTATTCCCTATAAAGCTGGTTCTTTCATCTTGTGGGTTGGTAAGCTGAAATGAAATTTAAGGAACGAGAAAGGAAAGATACAAAGGCAAGAGGTATTTTTATGACTTAGGTTTTATTGGATGGGGCATAGTTGTTTGTAGTGAGGGGACATGCCCCCTGGTTAGGAAACGACTACACTCAGTTGCAGCCTCAGTTTGAATGGCCAAGGTATCCTTTTTGTTGTAGAGAGTCAATCCTTTTTGTCGGACATGCGCAGAGCAGTTCTTCCAGTCAAGGCCCTATGGGAGTTTGTTGTTTTTTTATTTTTTTTTTTTTTCATTTTTTCAAATCCCCACAAATGTGAAACTGCTTCTCAGAGTACAATTACAAATAGTGTGAAGATGCTATAATGGTCATAGGAAATGGACTCTGCAACCTAAATTCAAATCCTGGTTTTGGTTTGGTTTGGTTTGGTTTGGTTATTGTTTAATGGCATATCAACCCTTATGGGTTATCTAAGGCCAAATCTTTTTTTTTTTTTAGTTTGTGGGTAAATATTTTTGTTTGGTTTGGTTTTATAAACTAGTAGAAATGATTTTCATTAACTTCATGTTTATTAATAAATTAGTAGACATAATTTTCATTAATTTTATGTGTATTCACATCAGGTCGCACAAAGTGCTATGGGTATTATGTAACCCCATACTACCCGCTTCATAGTCGGATCATCGGCGACTAAGCCGATACCCCCACCAAGCTTGCCTGGTTAGGAGGGTGGCTAAACACCCAGAAACACACGAAAATCAAACCTATGAAAGGGCAGAGGAAGCTTCTCACTCAACGGCCATCTAGCACATAAACACAAGAACATAGATATACCTGGGTTGGTATCCAGGCATAAAATAGTCTAAATAACCCCCACTGCCTTGTGGGTATCATTTAGATAGAAAAAGATTTTAAAAAAACCCTGACCAAAATCATGCTTGGACTCCGTTATTCAGTTCAGTGAGACAGAGGGAGGAGCTGTCACTTGGGCAACCCAAGGCCTCCATACATCTTGCCCAGGCTTTATTATTCAAGTGAAATGAAAGTATGTGTATTAATAAATTAGGAGAACAAATTTTCATTAACTTCATGAGTATTGTTAAATTGTTGGTTGACCCTCAGTTACTGCCTTCGAGTACCTTTAAGATAAAAAGGTTGGGTGTATGTCTGTCATAAGAGCAATTTGAAGAATACAATCAGGACAATCATATAGGTGCTAGAGCTTGATATGATCACTTGATTGATCAGATCAAGCTTCTCTATCCCAAGTAAGGGCCAAAATATTAGAACCAGGTCACAGTTACCAGGATCCCTTCACCAAGCATTATGTGTCACTAATCATGGCCAACAGGTGACTCCACTGGTGGTGTCTTACCCCTTTATATATTCTAAATCCTGGATGAGGCTGTTTGTGTTTCACTTTATGCTAATGCTTCTAGGAAATGTATGAATCACCCTTTCCAAACTATGGAGTAATTCCATGTCAAATCATCCAATTCAGGCTATGTCACCCAACCTCTTCAAAATTTTAACTGATGTTGTAGCTTTGGTTCTGAGCAAATATCAAACTATCCTTTTTAGGACAAATAATGTTCAATATATGTGAAATGATAATAGAAATTTTTTTTTGTCATACATGCAGTGCCACATCGGGGATATTGATCTTGCTATGAAAAAATCAGAAATCATTAATAACTTAAAATTGGTTGACTTTAAGACATTTTTGGATTCCTTGGGCAAAAATGCTCATTTTACAAAAAAATACTCATTTTACAGACAAAAATAGATTACAAAATGTCGCCATTTTTTGCAAAACACACCAAATTTGGAGAGCTAAAAAATCAACATAACTCCGCCAATTATTGGAATTGGAAACTCAAATTTTGGGGATTATCTAATGTTAACATAATTACTGAGATTTGTAAAAAATTATTCTAGATAATTTTTAAAAAATCTCAGTAACACTCAAGTGATTTATCAATCAACCCTTTGTGGGTTTTTTTGTTAAGATTGTTATGATTGTTAGTTCTAACTAAGCTACAATCCTATGTAAAAAAAACTAAAAAAAAACTTTGAGAACTGCCTATCACTCAATTTAATAATCAACCCAATTAATAATGTTTAATTAAATGTGAATAATTGTTTTAGCAAGACAAATAATTAATTAATTTTTCTTTTGAAGTTTGGAAGTTAAAATTCTGTATGATTAATTATGTCTTGCAGCAATATGGCTTCCTACTGAATATTGTTTATGTCACATAATTTGTGGGTAGACTACAAATTATGTGTGTAAGTGTAGTTAAATTTTGAATTGAAGTTTGTTGAAAGTTCAAAATTGGAGGGGGGTTATATTATTGACAGGTAATGACCGTTACTTGACCCCTGCCCCACCTTATTGTTCATTGCTCAATATCTCCACTTGATGAGAGAACTCATTTTTCTCATGAGGAAGAAAAAAAATTACATGAAAATCTTCTTGGTCTAAAAGCTACGACTCAAATGTAAGTGAACATGTATCAATTTCAACCCCACCCTGCCAACCTGTGTTTACAAATATTTAAAACTTAGCCAGCATTAAATGACCCACTGAGGTTGATATGCCGTTTAACAAAACAAACAAACAAAAAACTTTGATTAATTTTCCATTTTTTTATTTATTTATTTGAATCTTTTGTTAATTACAGTGTTAAAAAGCTACGACTCAAATGTAAATGAAAATGTATCAATTTCAACCCCACCCTGCTCTCAAAATCCTGGATCCGCCCTTGATATTATTAAGAACTTGATCAGAACTGATTTATTGCAAAGATATTTTTGACTCTGGCAATCAATTTTGCACTAATTAGCCAAATCATTATTACAGGCAAAGAAATAACAAGCACAAAGCATCTCAGACGGCTGCGCTTGCCTTGTATTTAATATCAGAATAAAAATAAGACAAGTGGGGCTGGGGAACAGACAGGAGGGGGATAAAAAAAAATTCTGAAAAGTGGTGGGAGTTATTTCCATCATTCTTTAAATGATATACCATACAGCAGGAAAAAAAGTTTTTTTTCTTTTACCATTTTTGGTAGCTTTTATTTTGGCAGTTAACTAAGGTATATATAGGTACCAACCTCTCCATACGAGTAGGATGTGACACAAGATCAATTCTTAAGCAGAGTGTAACAGGTTTGAATTTGGTGTTATCCTTCTCCAAGCCAGGGTTGGAGGGAGAGTAGCTGGATGCATACCTTTCCAAAGGGTATTAGCGCTATGTGAAATGCAAACAGACACCCAGGATTTGAACTGATCTTGCTGTGTCCATTTCCTTTGACAGTAACCATTAAACCACGAACCTGTTTTAAATTATATACCATACTGCAGGAAAAACTTTTTTCTTTTTTCTTTCTTTTACCATTTTTGGTATCTTTTATTTTCTGACAGAATAACAAAAAGCAAGAACAGCAGTTAACTAATACACATATAACTACTGTATTTGACGGCATATAGGATGCACTTTTTTTTTGAAAATTTTGGCTCAAAAAATTGCCTTGTGTCTTATACATTGTAGGTGAAGTTTGAGACCTCCCGTAGGGCTAGGCTAATCTTCTCTATGATGCTCACTAACCCAGCTTACGCTCAGTACTTTTACCTACCCTAAACTCCATGCATCCTTATTTTATTGCTTTTATACAGCTATGTTTCTGCATGTGTAATGCACAGGTAGACTGTTTTCAACAATATATGCTTAAATACACAAAAAACTTTTTTCCTGAATCTGACCTGCTGAAATGGGGGTGTGTCTTATATGCCGTCAAATACGGTAATTTACAAATTATATTTTCTGCTTTTAGGTATGTCTCTCTTTGATTGATAAATCAAATCTAAAATTTCCTTAGTTACCTTTCATTCAATTGCTTTATTGATGTTACGTTATTCTCTCACTTCCAAATGGAGTGATGATGTGTTGATATAGACATATTAATTCTATACTTATCTCATCTTCTGTACTATATGGAGAGGCTCTAATCCATTTGCTGGGCCGATGCTGAGTTGACTAACAATGCCATATTGTTTGGAGTCTGGAAACCAACTTGGGGTGCTGAGGGATATGTTGCCTTGTGCCATTTAAAGATTTTAGTAATAACGCAAGGCCACTTCTTTTCTCTTGAGATTTTTATTCCCCCCACCCCAAGTGACAACTGCCCAGAGAATGAGCCCATGTCTCACTCTCAGTACATCATACCAGACTCACTCCACACTCTTACCTCTCACTCTTCCTCTCTCCCACTTCGCCACATGTCAGGTCTCGTCCAATAAAAAAATACTATGTTGCCTTATGATGATTCATCCTTAAACGTTTCCATTCTAATCTAACACATAATTCTTATTTTCTTTTTAAAAACTTTTCCATGCTAATTTACACGTCACAGTTACACTCCTGGCTTCCCCCCCCCCCTCTATTATGCCACATTGGGTGTCCCATACTTTCTGCACACCCAGTTGACAGGGCTTAGAATTTGCTGTTTACATTATTTTCAGATGGGTAAAACACCACCACTCAAAAAAAAAAACATGTCCCAGGAATTTATCCAATCCATTCACCACAGGTAGAATGTAACACAAAGTCACAAGTATGGGGCATCTAGCGAAGATCGAACTCACTATTCAGTAATAATGGATCTCTAAGACTAGCTTGTTAACCAATACTTCACAATGGTACCACCCCTCAATGGTAGGTCTTGGGTATGTCCCTAAACTGCATATGATAGTAAGGATTCAGTCCTGGAGATCTGGGGAGAGTGGAGTACTCTTTATTGGCATTACTCCCAGGCCCACTCTGATTTGGAGTGGTATAACCAGTTATTGTCCCATCTACGTATCAAATAGATCTGTTTGAAAATTATACGTAATTGATAGGACTGTGTGCAACATGATGATGGTGGTGATGATGATGATTGGTTTAGAAAAAATCAAAAACATTTTATTACAAAACATTATGGGGTTTACTTATTCATGATTGATGCTGTATGTATGTAATTATATCATTCAATATGAATGAATGATATCTTATAATATCCATTTTAATTGTATAATGTTAAGCTAGAAAAAAAAAACGCAGTATCTTTGGTTTAGGAAAAATTAGCATTTTATAATGAAATATTATTTCCCTAATTCCAATTATCTATTCAGAGCTCAATGGGTGACTCAACGTGTCACATTTTGTTTAATATATTATTCAATATATAATATTACAATAATAATAATGATAATAAGGAACATGAAGAATAGTATTTTAGTAAACCATATTTCATAGTATATACAGATGATGATGATGATGATTTTTGGCTTAGAATAAAACAAAAATATCTTATGATAAAATATTATGGAGTTTACTAATTTATGATTGATACTGTATGTATATAATTATATTATTTAATACGACCACCATGTGTTAGACAGATGTATTGCTAGGCTGGTGTAAATTTCTTTGCTAAGTAGGGAGAAAATTCAAGAGAATCGGTAAATGTTCCACAAGTTGTAGAGAATGGCTTTATCTTTGTGGTTTGTACTGCTGAGAAGGAATTGAGCCAGTTAGTATATTAATTTCTGTTTTTTTTTGTTAACAAGTTTTTCTATAAAAAAGGAGACCTCTTTCTTTCTTATGGAGTGTACACTTGATGAAGGCTGTAGAATAGCTCAGTCAAAATATTATGAAAACAACAACTGCAATGCAAATAATGTGTTCAATAGACTGACCTTGAGACTGGTACTTGATTGTTTTGCTATAGGGAACCAGTTGAAGGAAAACCCTGAATTCAAATCTGTTAAATTCCACTTAAGAAATCGACTTGATGTCACCTACCTGTATGGAAGGTTTGGTAAATACATATATGATATTAAATGCCAGTTGTGAGGATATATGATATCAAATCTGGTACATCAGAGTTTTCCTTCTCCTGGTTTGGTTACCTAATCAATGTTAAAGACCAGTCTGCCCTACTATTTGCTCATAGCTGGGGGGATACATACCTTTCCCAAGGGTATCTTACCCATAGCTGGAGGGATAATAATTGGATGCATACCTTTGCCAAGGGTATCTTACCATAGCTGGAGGGGTAATAATTGGATGCATACCTTTGCCATCTTACCCATAGCTGGAGGGGTAATAATTGGATGCATACCTTTGCCAAGAGTATCTTATCCATAGCTGGAGGGATAATAATTGGATACATACCTTTCCCAAGGGTATCTTATCCATAGCTGGAGGGGTAACAATTGGATACATTCCTTCCTCAAGGGTATCTTACCCATAGCTGGAGGGATAATAGTTGGATGCATAATAAAATTCTGGTATCATTGTTTTAGAAGAATATTAACTTTTTATTAAAAAAAAATAAGTTAAAAATGTACCAATTTATGAGCAAGACCTTGAGGACATGTTTGAATAAATTTTTGAGGAAAAATGTGGGTCTTATATGCCACCAAATATATTAGTCTAAACCCTTGACATAATTTAATTTCTTATTTTATTTAAATTGAGGTTTGAAATTAGAACTCAAGTTTATATTAATCTTATAGATGAATATTTAAAAAATATGTGTTTCTTTCCATTCATAAACTAGAGAAAAATAGCTTTATGATTGAGATAGTATATTTCCTACATTAGAACACAATCTTAAGTTGATTTTGAATATAAAGATTTAATCTTAAGTTTATGAATGAAAAGGAAAATGTTTTTTTTCTTTCCATTCATAAACTAGAAAAGATTGCTTTATGATTGAGATAATATATTTCATACATTAGAATACAAATTTAAGTTGATTTTAAATATTAAGATTTCATCTTAAGTTTATGAATGGAAATAAAAACCATTTTCTTTCCATTCATAAACTAGGAAAGATTACTTTATTACTGAGATAGTGTATATTTACTATATTCCCTACCAGTGTCATTGGTCAGTGAACTTTATGCAAGTAAATGCCAAAAGTTCAAACTTTGACCTTTCAAACAAGTAGGCCTTTTATGCATGGGGAAGTGATGCCACATAATTATCCTACAACTATTTCTCCTTGTGAAGTACATTAATTAAATATAATTAAATAATTTAGCTAATTCCATAACTGACAAAAATAAAAAATAAAAGGATAATGTATATATATATATATATATATATATATATATATATATAGAATGAATGGAGAATAAATGAGAAAAGTATTGGTATATGAAGGTGCTCAATGCTAAAATAGTAGAGCAGGTTTACAATCAAATATCATATATTATGGATTTAATATACTGTAACTAAAGTTTCATGCTTACTTGCAATCATCAGATGGTCAAAATGTTAAGATTATAAAAAACGGTGGCTTGTTTAGCATTTATATAACGTGAAGTCTGTTCATGCGATGAAATGTTATAATTGCTAAAGTTGTATTTAAAAAAATGAATAAATAAACATGTTTAGGTCTTAATGCACATGGTGTTCAGATGAATTTTTTTTTTAGATAAATAGAGGGTGAAAAATGAGAGATTAATTAGTATCCGGTGGTAAATGACATAATAAAAATTTGTTCAAACGAGTTCGCTTCTCTTGTTCAATAAATTTGCATTTGTATTTTATAGATACACAGTTTTTCTTCGATGCAAAGTCCACAGTTGCCCTGGCCACCTTTGTAAGCCTGGGCCTTTTTGATAATTTCCCATTTTATCATAGGTGTTTTGCCCGTTGTATCTTTAATGTGCCATACATATTTAGATAAGGTTGTACTGTTTGCATATCTCCTATTGTTGAAGTTAGGTTATGATTGTACCACCTATTTTTCCAATTTCTTTCAGTGGCACCAATGTATGTTTTTCCATCAACGGTGGAAAAACATACATTGGTGCCACTGAACCATTCTCTCCTTAGCTATGGGTAAATAGTAGAGCAAACTGGGCTCTTTAGCCTTGGTATGGAAACCAGTCTAAGAGAAGGAAAACTGAATTCAAATCTATTAAACTCTGTTTAAGAAATTGACCTTGTATCATATCCAACACATATATAGGGTTTGGTAAAATATATATATATATATATATATATATATATATATATATATATATATATATATATATATAATATACACACATAGACACACGGACACACATAGACGCCCAATGAAAGCGATTATCTACTCTCATTTTCATATACGCTCTCTCTCTCTCTCTCTCTCTCTCTCTCTCTCTCTCACACACACACACAACGTAAGAGAACGTTCTATGTCATCTTCAAAACTGTTTATCTTGAGTGATCATAATTTTCAAACAATTCTAAGAGCGCAAATTCTTCATTCAAACATTTTTAAACAGACTGATCAACAAAAGACTCTCACAGTCTCCTTATTATCTGTGATAAATTGTATTTTTCCTTAAATCAACAAAAGCCCTGAAGAAGATCTACTAAACAGATTGAAACACTGCAGCATTGGCTGAATAAATATCACTCATTTTATTGAACCTGTGTTTTTTCAAATTTTTCACTATATTACATACCGTCGGATTCACTTCCATTTTTCTCTTCACATATATATATATATATATATATATATATATAAAATCTTCCTTATGAAATAATAGTTTTTTTTTAATGTCATAGTTTGCAGAGTTCTATGTGTTCTCTTATTGTCAGAGTCACAGAGCAAAATTATATCAGTAAAAATAACAGATTTAGATTTTTAGGATTATAGCCTATTTCAGGGAGCCTAGAGAAATAGTATCTCCATCATCAGATGTCTTAAGTGAGTTGCTATAATGCTAAAAATCTAAATCTTCTGTTTATATATATATATATAATAAAGTTAAACCTAATGAGTCAGATTTACCTACTAACAGTTTCGCTTAGTAGCTCATCAGATGATGCTCTAATGAGCTACTAAACTGTTAATAGGTATATCTGACTCATTAGGTTTAACTTTATTATTTGCTCTACTTTGGTATTGAGCACTTTTTAGCTTTAGATAACCCTAGCGTTTTATATATATACATTTTTCATATATATATATAATTTTTTCTTTTGGCCAAGTGTTATAGTATTAATCGATTATTTTCGGTTGGTACGACCATCTTGGTCTTTTCTTTTTTTCATTATTTCCCCAGGTAAAGTTTGGTAGTATATTTTTACTATCAAACTATTTGCCAGGGTTTTTTTTTTTACTGCAAGGGTTTACCAATAAGTTTGATATATATATATATATATATATATTATATATATATATATATATATATATATATAAGAAACAAATTTATTACTTTATCTACAACTTAATAAGATTTGCTCCCTTTCAAATAACAAAATAATACTTTCTACTGTTAATAAACCATTCCCATTATTGTTTTTTTTTTTTTTTTCTTATTCTACAATGAATTCTTTAAGTTGTTTTGAAATTTTGTGTGCAGATTCAGAAGTGTACTTTTCTTAAATCTCTTTTAAAATCTGAAATGACCTTTCAGGGGGGGTTTCACTTTGAAAATTTTAAAAAAAATAAAAAGTCAGCAGGAGTCAAATCCAGAGAGTAGGGCACTTACTCATTTCCTGACTCACTGTTAGTTTTTTAGTTTTTCTCTCAGAAGATTTGTAGCAGTAACAACATGATGTATCATCAGTTTTCCTTTAAAAACAAATGGTACAAACTTGTAAAGGTTCCAATGTTTTTGGAAAAATTCATGAACTAGACAATGATTTCAGTAGCTTACAGCACGCACACTTCTCAATGTGATTGTAGGAAATTATCAGTCGTATGGAAATCTTATCTCACTGACAGGTTAAAAGCAACAATTCTTCCAGCCCATAGTCGTATCAGATATTCTCTTATAGAGAATAAGCTAAATGGGAGCTGTACAAGAATGCTGCATGTGATTTAAACAAACAATATCCCTCAAGAAAGCAGCTGTATGGCCACTTGCCCTCTATCACACACACCATCCGAATAAGATGAACAAGACATGCCACCCACTGCTGGAGAAACAAGGAAAAACTCATAAGTGATGTCCTCCTGTGGATGACAGCACATGGAAACGCCAGCACAAGCCATCCAGCAAATACTTACATTAACCAGCTCTGCGCAGATACTGGATGCTACGCAGAGAATTTGCCAGGGGTAATGAATGATAGGGATGGTTGGCGAGAGATTGTTATGGATATCCATATTGCTGGCAAGACATGATGATGATGATGATGATAATGATATTCCTGTTGCATAGGGCCAAGTTCATGTTGTAGTAGTAGTCGTTGTTTGTTCAGAAACAAGATATGCAAGTCATATAGTCACAAGGGGTTGTTTATTTATTTCTAGGCTCGTGGGTTCTTTTCAGAGAGAGAGAGAGAGAGAGAGGGTACGGTCATATTACTCTATTGTAAATCATGTTCAGTGCTACTATGCGCAACACATCACAAGGAACTCAGGACCTCGTCTGCCCCCTACCAAAGCCCAGCTGAAAAAGAACGATTTTCCTCTTCTTCCGTTTCTCATCCTGGAGTGGGAAGGTCACCCAACTTCTGCTTCTGGTCAAAACCCAGAACTTCTGTTTTTATTTTTTAATCTAATTTCGGGGTCATTCGTCGGTCAGTTGAGTTCCAAACTTTAACCTTTCTTTGTTATTATTTCTTTTTCCGTTAGGTGATGTAGCATGCAGCCTTATAAAAACAGAAGCACCAAAGTGAAAATTTTATTTCATTTTCTAGTCTTGACAGAGTAAACAGCTTATCTCCTGTCTATGTGACAGGGGGGTTCTTGTCCCCAAGCAACCTCGTGGCACACAAAAATATTGCTCAACATGTAAAAACTATCTACATATTAGGACATTTCTCTTATACAACTATGTATGAGCTCTTCATTGTATCTTCTGTCATGTCTGTAATTCTCTTCTATTAAAAATTTGCTCAGGCAAATAAAAATTTCTCTTGTTGATTCATTGTGAATTTTTGTATGTATTACATCCAACAGAGTTTCTTATTCATTTCACATCCTATGCTTCTCACAAAATCCCCAAAAATATATATTATAGACATATAATACCTACATCATATTCACACATTCACTATACACTTAACATTTTTCATTTTGTCCCTCACATAAACATTACTTAACAGTGTCCTGAAGATGGTACAATATACCGAAATGCTTAAGTATTGACATATAAAATTGTTTCCCCTAATCATAACATCCTGTGTTTGTTATATTTTTAAATATTTTCTTCTCATATTGTCAGATTAATTTCCTCACCATATTTCCACATATATATATATAAAACATATATACAAAATATACAAATATAATACATTCACACTGAGAACTAGACTCACCAGATATACCAACAAAGAAGCATACGTGGACTTCACAATGAGGGCCGGGTAAGCTCAGTCGGTAGAGCGTTTGGCTAGAAACCACAAGGTTCCTAGTTCAATACTGGTCCTCTCAAACTCAGCGTATGAGTAGCACAGGGATCTGTGCGGTAAAGTAAGGAGCTGATGGTAGGTGTGGCACTGCACCTCAGATGCCAAAAACAATCTCCTTGGTCTAGCGCTATTGAAAAGGGGATAAACTCCCTCGCTGATTGGCTGATACCAACTTTAAGCCACCCTGACGACTTTACTTTTTTTTTTTAAGTATCATTTGACAAGGTTAATTTCGCAGGGATTGTTAGCATATGGTCTTTGACTATGCCTGCGGAGGTCCTGGTTTCGATTTCTGTCGGAGGGAAGTCGTTAGTATACATCGCTGATGAGATTTAATAAAGTCGAAACAGTCTGTACGATGTTCTACACACCGAGCGATCCTTTGCCGGGATTACACTTGTCAAGTTCATTTTCTATTAAAAAAAAAAGTATCGAATTTTATGCGATACATGCATTGTAGTTGCCTTCAAGCAAAAATATAATATATACTTTATTCAACAATGCTTCTAAAAAAACAAACATCCAAAAATCTTATATATATATATATATATATATATATATATACAAGGATATATTGTACTATATACAGTCTTAAACAATGAAGTGTTCAGGTTTGTTTAAGCTAAACTAAAGATGCTAGCAAGGAGTTGTGGTTACCAAAACTGATAAACTCATGAAGACAACCTTCATGTGTTGAAACCATAGCTTATCTGTTATATGATCATCATCCCTTCATGTTGAAGGTAATCCAGATTTTGGAAAATTCATCATGAAAGGCAATGTTTAAATGAACAGTAGTGGTACTATTTGACCCAGAGGGTTCATACCTTTCCCAAGGGTATTAGTCTGACAGTGGACATAATAGCATGACTGGAGTATGAACTTGCTTACTACGATGTCACAGTCCAGCATGTTAGCCAATATGCAACAGTGACCTCCCCCCATGAAAGATCAGCAGTTTCCCATGCAGCATGTCTCCCATATTCAAGCCACTAATATCTTCTAAGAGAAAGGCAAGAGTCACCAGAATAAGATTAAAGACAATGTTGGACTGCATTATTTAAATGAAAACTTATTTAACTTGTCAAAGATTGATGCATTGTTCAAGCTTTTAGAAACAATCTTTCTAATAATATAAAAATCTTTCATGAACTGAGAAATTGTATTTATCATGTACCCCATGTTGTATGAATTAGACACAAGGCCCTATTAATGTGGGACCACCCACAAACTGAAGCTCATGGGAGCCAGGTGCAAAAAATGTGTTGATCGCCTCAGGCACCAGGCAATAAACCCAGCCCTGCCCCTTTAAATAGAGGGGGCAGGTGTTGCCTGGGGGTATGGCCCCCTGGGATCAACAATGTAAACTTTCGCAGTCCGGGGGCCAAAACTACCGCGGACCTCCAGTCGAGATGGATTGCTAATGTTACTAAATGTAAAATCTCCTGATGTTTGATTTCCTGCTAAACCACAAATGCTTTTTGCTAAAAAAAATCGAAAATCCATACAGCCATTTGGAGCTTTTACATCTTCTGAAAGATTTTTTTTTCTAAACCTCCTGTAAAGTAGAAGATGACATTTATCTTCTAACAATGCCAAACAAAAATTCTAAATGCAGGACCCATAAAGATATATTCTATAAAAGTGCCGTTAATGTGCACTCTTTGACTTGTAGGGTTTTTTTTTAGAAATATGAAGAAATTGATTTGTTTTGTTGATTTTTTTAAATCAAATTTTTTTTCAGTAAAAAAAAAATCCATCGAAAATTTGGATATCATCATTTAAAATGGATAGTGTTATATTTACCAGAAATAGTCAAAAAAGAAAAAAAAGTGAGTGCAGCCAGATTATTCAGTTTTGCTTGTTATCATTCTTTACCAATTATATATATATATATATATATATATATATATATATATATATATATATATATATATATATATATCTGGGTTCTCGGTTCGATCTCTGTCAGAGGGAGATCGTAGGTATACACTGCTGATGAGACCTAATAAGGTTGAAACAGCTGTACGGTGTTCCACACGTCGCACTCGTTATTCGCCGAGTTTGCTTGTCATGATCATTTTCAATAATTATCGAATTTTATACGATATACGCATTGGAATTGCCTTAAAAAAATAAAAAAAATATATAAATATATATATGTGTGTGTGTGAATAAAAAGGCCTTAAATATCATGGGTATCGTGATTATGGACCATTATATATATATATATATATATATATATATTCCTTCACCTGGTTGTCTTTTTCTTTTACCCTATCTCTGTTTCTTATAACCTTGTATTAATAAAAGCAATAAAAAATACTTGAAGTAAACTTGTAGATGAAATATGTGTTATTGAAATATTTTATCATAGAAAATATTCTTGTTGGCAATTAACATCTCATTAACAAACAGAATTAGTTTCTTGTTAATCAAATATCAATTTCTTTGTACAACTGTTAATTTTGGGAATTAATTTTCATCTGTATTATGTATGTGATTTCAAAACACACTTATTTGATTATTGTTTATTGACTGTTTAGTATTAAACTAACATTTCAAGAAACAAAATTACAAACCAATTCTTTGGTGTGCTGCACCTTTTTATTCAATTCCTAAATTGTTAATCAGTAACAAAAAGCATAATGAATAACCAAAAAGTCTTTATACTCTGAATGTATTCAGTGTATAATACCCTTTGGAAAGGTATGCATCCAACTATTCTCCCTCCAGCTATTTAGCCCTTAGTATGGCAACTAGTCTAGGAGAAGGAAAACTCTAAATTCAAATCTGTTAAACCCGCTTAAGAAATTGACTTTTTGTTGCATCCTTCTCATGTGGAGGGGTTGGAAAATACATATAGAGTAAAAAAGTAAAGTAGTTAGGGTGGCCTAAAGTCAGTATCAGCCAGACAGCGAGGGAGTCTATCCCCTTTTCACTACTGCTACACCAAGATGATTGGTTTGGCATCTTAGGTGTAGCACCACACTTACCATCAGCTCCTCACTTTACCGCACAGGTCCCTGTAATACTCTTACATTGAGTTGGCTAAGGCTGGTATTGAACCAGGAACCTTGTGGTTCCTAGTCGAATGCTCTACCAACTGAGCTGTGCACATGCACATATATTCATATGTAAGTACACATAACTTTTTATATATACATCTGTGTCCTCTACTTTGATTGAATCCTGTCACAGAAATATTCGATATCATTCACAGACACACAGACATATATATATATATATATATATATATATATATATATATATATATATAGTGTTGTTATGGGTCCAATTGGAGAAAATTAAATATATCCTAAAAAAGAAGGTCCACAAAATGAATAATGTTTTTTAAAAGACTTTTTATTTTACATCAGCAACAAGTGTTTCACATCTTTTTGTATCTTCACATTTCAATTTACCACATTCTGATTCTATATATAAATGATATATATTTATAAATATGAATGATGAATTTATATATAGAATCAGAATGTGGTAAATTGAAGCGTGAAGAAGATACAAGAAGATGTGAAACACTTGTTGCTGATGTAAAATAAAAAGTCTTTTAAAAAACATAATTCATTTTGTGGACCTTCTTTTTTATGATATATACACACACACATACACAGACACACACACACATATATATATATGTGTGTGTGTGTGTGTGTGTGTGTGTGTGTGTGTGAGTTTATGTATATATATCTGTCTATTTATAGTATATATATTTTGTTTGGGCTTTAGTGTGAAGCATTAAAATTATTAGAAACTCGGTTATATATATATATATATATATATACTAATATTGATAATATAGTTTGCTATATTTATAAATAAAGAGTGCTCAGTATCAACAATGGATATATATATATATATATATATATATATATATATATATATAATTTAAGATAGTGTTGACATAGATTGGTAACTGTCAGTTTCTCACTTTGGCTGTACATCACTTAAAGCAACAAAACTTATCACTTGCTTTTTGGGGTTTTTTTCAGAAAATTCAAATGTGATTGACATTCAGGTAATTCAGAGGACAGATTGTTTTTTTTTAAGATGTCTTCAACATATGATCCTGGTGCTGAAGTCACTGATGAGAATGTCTGATATATATTTTTTAGGTTATCATCACGCACATCTACATTTATGTTATCCATCAATCTGTCCAAGTAATTCTAGACAGTCTCTACTTTATCCTGGTTATATAAGATTTATATTTTATGATGGCCACTTGCTTGAAATTTAGTTTTCCAAGAGTTGATAAAATTTCATCTTTTTGGTTTAGCTGTCTCTGATGGTATATATAAATTCAGTAATATATAGAAAAAAGGAAATGGACTTGTTGACCCGAGTTCAATTCCTGGACAAAGCTGTTTGCATTTCACATGGTGCTAATACCCTTGGGAAGGTATCCATCCAATTCTCCTCCACACAAATAGCAGGGCAGACTGGACTCTTTAACCTGGGCTAGGTAACCAGTCTAGGAGAAGGAAAACTCTGAATTCAAACCTGTTAGACTCCACTTAAGAAATTGACCTTGTGTTGCATCCTGTTTGTGCGGAGGGGTTGGTAAAATATATATATATATATATATATATATGAAAGTACGTAAATAAACACTGTGTTTATTTGATATGACTTTTAGCCGACAATTTTTGGAGGATATGTGCTTAATTGAAGTCATACCTAATTTTTGAAAATTAATTAGTTAATAATTAATGAATTTAGGCGGGCATATATGTTCAAATGTAAGGCTAAACAGATCGAGAAAATGTCAATCCCTGAATGTACCTATTAGGTCACATCAGCAAGGTTATAGACAAGGGAGACTGCTCCGTGTGTGACTCGAAACCTCGACTGCCAACATATATGCCTGCCTAATTTCATTAATTATCAACTAATTAATTTTCAAAAATTAGGTATGACTTCAATTAAGCACATATCCTCAAAAAAAAAAAATATATATATGTGTGAGACTAGCTTGCTAACCATCAGACCCTGATCAATATATATAGTATATACATTAAAATTATGAATACATATATAATATACAAAAAAATATAAATGAACCCTTGAAGAGCATCAACCTGAAACCACAGTATTGTTTTTTTTTATGGGGTGGAACTGCTAGTCCCATGTTTCCTGGTTTTAAATTCAAAGTTTTTCATTTTCCCTGACCTGTTGCCTTACCAAGGCTGAGGAGTCCAGTATAGTCTACTATTTATCAATAGCTGTAAAGGGGAAAGATGGATTCATGCCTTTCCCAAGAGCATTAGTATGAAAGCTTAATGCAAACATCCTCATCCAGGATTTGAACTTGGCTTGTCAATTTCATTTCCTAAAACAATAACTATTATACCTCATTATGCTTCAGACAACATACATGATATATATGGGGTTTAGATTATATTGTGTCTAAACCCCAATATAGTTGGTTCTTCCTTCTTGTGGGCTGGTTAACTGAAAGGGAATTTAGGAAAAGAAGCGAAAGAAAAAAAAATAAGGGTAACTTTAGGGTAAGACTTTTATTTGTTGATTCACACTATTTCGTAAAGGGGAGATATTTTCCAGAGCAAGTCAATTGGTGTTTCTCCTTCAAAGTCTTGGAGTAAAAAGGGCTTAGAGTCCTTTTTGGTGCTAAGAATTGGGGGGGGGGGGTCTGCACATGCCCAGAAGGCTCTTCTGGTCTGAGGCCTTCTGGGAGATTATTACTTTTTGTGCCTTTTTATTTTTTTTATATTCAATTTAATTTTGTTTCACTTTTGTATTATTTATTTTTATTTGGTTTAATTCTATTTTTTATTAATCCCCACATATACAATAAGATTATGAATGTATGAACATTCATAATGAAGATCCATTAAAAAGATCAATATATCCAATATATAGATTAAGATAATCAATACTTATGAATTAAATATCAAGATAATCAATACATACATAATACAGATTAAATTTGAATTAAATATATAAAGGAAGTAGGTATTTACCCAACCTATTCATCACAGGTAGGATGTGATGTATAGAGCATCCAATGAGGATCAAAAAGCAGGGGTGGATCTGTGAGACTAGCTTGCTAATCATAACACCATGATGGTATACTCTAATATATAAAGCAGGTATGTTCAAAATGTTTCAAGGCTGAAACTGTATTAACCAAGAAAGAAAGAAACAATGAATTGATTTTCTTCAAAATATTCCCCTTTGAAATTTAACATGCTTATTCCAGAGAGTTTTCCATTGGTTGGAGCACTTCTGAAAATCATCTTTTGATATAGGGTAATTCCATGTCAAATCATCCAGAAAAAAGTAAAATTATCCCTTCAATTTTTCTGAATTTTTTTCCAGATGTGGACTATGTTACCGTTAGACAATCTCCAAAATTTGAGTTTCCAATGCCAAAAATTGGTGGAGCTATGTTGCTTTTAGCACTCCAAATTTGGTGAGGTTTTTTTTTATCCAATACTAATAATTTTCAAAATGATGTATTTGATCCATAGCTACTTCCACTCCAGATTAGAGTGGACCTGGGAATAATGGCAATGAAAGGGTGACTACACACTCTCCAGAACTCCAGAACAGGAGCTTCACCACCGGATGCAGATTAGTGTCATACCTATTTCACCTCATTTGGAGAAGGACTTCCTCTTCTGCAAGGGATGTAGGATTTGAACTCTGGTCGACGAGTCCATTTCCTATGATCATAACCATTACACCAGACACCTCAATGAAATGAAACCACTTATAGATAACTAAATTAAATCCTAGATGACCAAAGCATAAGTTGAGATTCAAACATTTTTTGAGAGCAACTCGTTTTCTTGTCCCTGAGAAGTGTATCTGTTTGTGAGGATTTGTCATTTTTCTGATCCAAAATAAAAAAAATCTGTGAAAGAAAAATTATGAATAATGATCTAATTTTGCCTTCAGATTAAAACTCAATCATTGCTTAAGGCATTTCTTAGCAGAAAGAAATTTTTAAACATAATTTCCTATCAAGGTTGATATTTTCTATGGAAGCTGCTTCATATCTCTTTGATTGATCTATTACTTATCGACAATTCTTTTTTCTTCTTCTTTTTTTCTTTTTCTTCTTTTTATATTCAGCTGTTGTGCTTTTTCTTTCATTTTATTTTTGTTTCTATTCTTTTTCTCTTTCATTTTTGACCTCGTTCTTTTTTTTTTAATTAGTATTTGTTTTTTCTTGTGCATTTTTTTTTCTGTCATTTTTACTTAATTTTTATTTCATCTAATTTCTTTTCTTTTTTTCATCCTTTCTTTCCTTTTTCTTTTTCTCAAACTCCTCTTCAATCTCTTCCTATTTTTCTATCATTTTTCATTCCTTCTTTTTCTATTTTTTTTTTATTTCTGTTTCTTATTTGATTTCTTTCTTTTTTATTATTTTTTGTTTTTACTTGTGCATTTTTTTTGCTTTTTTTCTTGTTTTTACTTAATTTTAATTTTACCTATTTCCTTTATCTTTTCTGTTCTTTCTTTCCTTTTTCTTTTTCTCAAACTTTGCTTACCAATCTTCCTCTTTTTATCTCATTTTTCATTCCTTCTTTTTCTATTTTTCTTTTTCTTCTTTTTCTCTTTCTTATTTGACTTCTTTCTTTTTTATTATTTTTGTTTTTTTTGTGCAGTTTTTTTTCTTTTCTGTCGTTTTTACTTCAATTTTCTTTCCTTTTTCTTTTTCTCAAACTTCTATTCCTCTTTTTCTCTCATTCTTTATTCTTTCTTTTTATATTTTTATTTTTCTTCTTTTTAGTTTGCCTTTCATTTTTATTGTCTTTTTTTCTTTCTTCTTTCTTTCTTTTTCTTCTTTACCTTGTTTTTTTTTCTCTCCTTTTTCCTTCACATCATTTATTTCTACTCCTTCACGATACTTTTCTATCTTCTTTTTTATTTCCTTTTTCTATTTTCTTTCACTTTATTCTTTATCTACCCTATTTTTCTTTCTTGCTTTTTTTCTTTTTTATTAACTATCTCTTTTCTTTCTTTTTTTTTTGCAAAATTTATTTCTACTTCATCGTATGATAATGTTACATTTTATTTTTGGTTCATCTGTAATTATCTGATATAGTTTTATAAATAAATTTTAAATGGTCATATCATCATAAAAATAACCAACCTTACCATCATCATCATCAGCAGCAGTATTTTAGTCATCATTGTCATCATCACAACCACTGCCTACCACTATCACCTTCCTCACTATCACCATGGTAACACGCATAATCATTGTCAACATCATTATGAATATTATTGCTATCTTTACCTTCCACAATTATTATCTCCACCACCTCCAAAATAGCCTGTTCATTTTTATCCAAGAGTTCCTGTTGGAACAATGATTAGTGCACTGATTTGTGAGACACATAAATAAGATAAAGAAATAAAAAAAATATGAGCATATATACTACACTCTGATCCTTGATAGATGTGCTAATCCACTGGTAAATAATCCCATCATTTTGATGAGTATTTGTTATATACCCTACCTATGAACATTAATGGCTATGTCCCAATCCTCATATACCCTACCTATGAACATTAATGGGTTTGTCCCAATCTTCATAAATACAGGAGTATTATGCTCACTGAATTGTCTTATACCACTAGAAGTGGTTTTCCTTCTCCACGCCATTGGCAAGTATTGTATTATGTTAATGTTATAAAGATTCCATTTCATTTCCAATCTCCATTTGGTTATTTCTCATTTAGTAACCTTTGTTAGGTTACAAGAGTATTGTACTAGTATTAGATGAAAGACAAATTTATGAACTCTGGTTATATTTCTAAATTAATAGATGCAAAGAAGGAAAATAACCAGTGGTAAAGACAATGGTATCAATGGTTGTTATTCTAGTGATGATTCTGGTTTAGGAAATTGTGAATGGCATAGGGATGACACCAATACTGATAGTAATGTTGATAGAAAAAATAGATAATTATCTCCATTGGAAAATGAGGGGGGCAGTCCAAAGGGCACCTCATGGTCATATGAGAAACCCAGAATCCATCTCAGTCTCTTTTGTCTCTGTTTTTTGAACAGTAAAAACATACTTTTTTGCCTGTGTCTTAGAACAGTAGAGATGTTGTCTCTTCTCCTGAACATAGTTGACACTGGGTAGCCGCTTCTAGTTTTATATATAATGTAAATTCGTTGAAAATGGTTTTGCTGCAAAAATGTATAGAAATAGGAAAAGAAGGGATTGTCAATGATCAGGAATTAAAGCAAGTATTTGTGATAGAATATAGTTATTGTATGCAAAATAAATAAAAAATTATAGCCCTGATTTTATTTTAAATCCAAGGTTATATGACTATATCGACAACATTGTGTATACATGCAGAAAAATTATGAGTATGGTTATCATTATTCATATTAAAAAATAAGAAAAAAATTATAACAAAAAATTATTTTGTGACTTTGTTGTTGTGAGCAACATTTATGATCTGTTATTCAGAAAATTAACAAAATAGATCTGGAAAGCATTTGATCTCCCATTCCTGGATCATCTAATTTAATTTGAGCTGCCAGAAATGAATCATGTATGAACTTGGTTCAAGAAATCAGTGATATGTAAGCGCTTTCAACTTCAAAAAATCTAGCCAACCATGAAAATTCCAACAGATAATTCCTCGTTTATCTATATAAATAGACAATAATGTCTACCTACTTTTTTATCAGCACCATACTTTCAAAGCAGTAAGTACTAGAAATGTGAAACTTAATACAAGATAATGGTATCTTGGTATATATGTATTGAGATGGTCCTTAAATTTTTTAGGTGTCTGAGTGTGTGTGTGTGGGGGGGGGTATGTTCAAACTTTGTAAGTGTTTTTAGCAAAAATTTACATATTCATCCAACCCCTTCACAGAAGTAGGATGTGACAAAAGATCAATTCCTTAATCGGGTTTGAATTCAGAATTTTCCTTCTCCTAGACTGGTTGCCATACCATGGTTAAAGAGCCCAGTCTGCCCTATTATTTACCTATAGTTGAAGAGAGAATAGTTGGATTCACACCTTTCCCCAAGTGTATTAGCACTATATGAAATGCAAACAGTCTCATCCAGGATTTGAACTCCTCTTGCCATGTCCTATTTCCTATGATGATAACCATTACACCACACACCTACATTAATTAATTAATTAATTCCCTTTATTAAAAATGCTATCAAAATAAAAAGACACCCACCGGGCAATGTAAAAATAATTTTTTAAAAGATATTGCCTGAGGGGATGGGAGCTGAAAATTCAATGTCATAGAGTGTGTACCATAAGTATGTAAAATCGTCAAATTTATCAAAGGAGTAAAAAAAAGAAAGAAAGACAATTTGAAATGGAAACAGTTCTGATAACTTTAAATATCATATTAGAATAAAACAATCTATATATAAATATATAACGCTGGGCAATAATTTATTGAAATAATGAGGATTGTCTAACGTTGCATGCTCACATTTTGAGTATATTTATTCTATGTTATGACGTTGGATTATGTGTTGGGTAATGTGATGTAAGCAGTGACGCAGTTTTTGTTACAGACAAAAACCGGAAGCGAATCTCCATTATTAATAGATAGGTACTTTTATTCAAATTTATAAGCATCTTTACTAGGAATATTAGTAGTATGAGTCAATATATATAGTTTTTTTTTTTTAATTCTACAGAGGTCAGATATTGTATAAAATTACATCTGGTTTCAATTATAAAATATATCACTTTGCATGAGAGCAGCATCAGCAATGAGATATGTTTCTGTTGTTGCCTGGTTAGGGGCCAGAATAAAGACACAAGAGAGGAAATGAGTTAAACAAATTGATCAGTTTAACTCAACTGATTGCCTAAGCAAGGTTAAACATACTAGTCTGACTAACTGTTTACCCATAGCTGCAGGGAGAATAGTTGAATGCATACCTTTCCCAATGGTACTGGCACTATGTAAAATGCAAACAACCACATCAAGGACTTGAACTCATCTTACCGTGTCCCATTTCCTACGATGATAACCATTACACCACATACCTCCATAAAGATGTACTTATAAGTTTGAAAATACTTGTATACTTACAGCTATTTCTAACTCAGTACTCTATTTGGATGATTATGACTTTTGAAAATCCAATGAAAAATATATTGAAGGATTTCGTGTAAGTTATTAAAAAGCAAACATGAAATACACCTCATATTGTGTAATGGTTAGCAAGTTAGATTTGCAGACCATTGTTAATGAGTTTGATTCTCACTGGGTGCTCTATACTTCTGGCCTTGTGCCACATCTAAGCTAAGCTTAGTAAATAACTATGGGCACCTCACATGGTGTAGTGGTTAGCAAGATAGATTCACAGACCATTGTTAATGAGTTTGATTCTCACTGGGTGCCCTATACTTCTGACCTTGTGCCACATCTAAGCTAAGTATAGTAAATAACTATGGGCACCTCACATGGTGTAGTGGTTAGCAAGATAGATTCACAGACCATTGTTAATGAGTTTGATTCTCACTGGGTGTCCTATACTTCTGACCTTGTGCCACATCTAAGCTAAGTATAGTAAATAGCTATGGGCACCTCACATGGTGTAGTGGTTAGCAAGATAGATTCACAGACCATTGTTAATGAGTTTGATTCTCACTGGGTGCCCTATACTTCTGACCTTGTGCCACATCTAAGCTAAGTATAGTAAATAGCTATGGGCACCTCACATGGTGTAGTGGTTAGCAAGATAGATTCACAGACCATTGTTAATGAGTTTGATTCTCACTGGGTGCCCTATACTTCTGACCTTGTGCCACATCTAAGCTAAGTATAGTAAATAGCTATGGGCACCTCACATGGTGTAGTGGTTAGCAAGATAGATTCACAGACCATTGTTAATGAGTTTGATTCTCACTGGGTGCCCTATACTTCTGACCTTGTGCCACATCTAAGCTAAGTATAGTAAATAGCTATGGCACCTCACATGGTGTAGTGGTTAGCAAGATAGATTCACAGACCATTGTTAATGAGTTTGATTCTCACTGGGTGTCCTATACTTCTGACCTTGTGCCACATCTAAGCTAAGTATAGTAAATAGCTATGGGCACCTCACATGGTGTAGTGGTTAGCAAGATAGATTCACAGACCATTGTTAATGAGTTTGATTCTCACTGGGTGCCCTATACTTCTGACCTTGTGCCACATCTAAGCTAAGTATAGTAAATAGCTATGGGCACCTCACATGGTGTAGTGGTTAGCAAGATAGATTCACAGACCATTGTTAATGAGTTTGATTCTCACTGGGTGTCCTATACTTCTGACCTTGTGCCACATCTAAGCTAAGTATAGTAAATAGCTATGGGCACCTCACATGGTGTAGTGGTTAGCAAGATAGATTCACAGACCATTGTTAATGAGTTTGATTCTCACTGGGTGCCCTATACTTCTGACCTTGTGCCACATCTAAGCTAAGTATAGTAAATAGCTATGGGCACCTCACATGGTGTAGTGGTTAGCAAGATAGATTCACAGACCATTGTTAATGAGTTTGATTCTCACTGGGTGCCCTATACTTCTGACCTTGTGCCACATCTAAGCTAAGTATAGTAAATAGCTATGGGCACCTCACATGGTGTAGTGGTTAGCAAGATAGATTCACAGACCATTGTTAATGAGTTTGATTCTCACTGGGTGTCCTATACTTCTGACCTTGTGCCACATCTAAGCTAAGTATAGTAAATAGCTATGGGCACCTCACATGGTGTAGTGGTTAGCAAGATAGATTCACAGACCATTGTTAATGAGTTTGATTCTCACTGGGTGTCCTATACTTCTGACCTTGTGCCACATCTAAGCTAAGTATAGTAAATAGCTATGGGCACCTCACATGGTGTAGTGGTTAGCAAGATAGATTCACAGACCATTGTTAATGAGTTTGATTCTCACTGGGTGTCCTATACTTCTGACCTTGTGCCACATCTAAGCTAAGTATAGTAAATAGCTATGGGCACCTCACATGGTGTAGTGGTTAGCAAGATAGATTCACAGACCATTGTTAATGAGTTTGATTCTCACTGGGTGCCCTATACTTCTGACCTTGTGCCACATCTAAGCTAAGTATAGTAAATAGCTATGGGCACCTCACATGGTGTAGTGGTTAGCAAGATAGATTCACAGACCATTGTTAATGAGTTTGATTCTCACTGGGTGCCCTATACTTCTGACCTTGTGCCACATCTAAGCTAAGTATAGTAAATAGCTATGGGCACCTCACATGGTGTAGTGGTTAGCAAGATAGATTCACAGACCATTGTTAATGAGTTTGATTCTCACTGGGTCCTATACTTCTGACCTTGTGCCACATCTAAGCTAAGTATAGTAAATAGCTATGGGCACCTCACATGGTGTAGTGGTTAGCAAGATAGATTCACAGACCATTGTTAATGAGTTTGATTCTCACTGGGTGCCCTATACTTCTGACCTTGTGCCACATCTAAGCTAAGTATAGTAAATAGCTATGGGCACCTCACATGGTGTAGTGGTTAGCAAGATAGATTCACAGACCATTGTTAATGAGTTTGATTCTCACTGGGTGTCCTATACTTCTGACCTTGTGCCACATCTAAGCTAAGTATAGTAAATAGCTATGGGCACCTCACATGGTGTAGTGGTTAGCAAGATAGATTCACAGACCATTGTTAATGAGTTTGATTCTCACTGGGTGCCCTATACTTCTGACCTTGTGCCACATCTAAGCTAAGTATAGTAAATAGCTATGGGCACCTCACATGGTGTAGTGGTTAGCAAGATAGATTCACAGACCATTGTTAATGAGTTTGATTCTCACTGGGTGTCCTATACTTCTGACCTTGTGCCACATCTAAGCTAAGTATAGTAAATAGCTATGGGCACCTCACATGGTGTAGTGGTTAGCAAGATAGATTCACAGACCATTGTTAATGAGTTTGATTCTCACTGGGTGTCCTATACTTCTGACCTTGTGCCACATCTAAGCTAAGTATAGTAAATAGCTATGGGCACCTCACATGGTGTAGTGGTTAGCAAGATAGATTCACAGACCATTGTTAATGAGTTTGATTCTCACTGGGTGCCCTATACTTCTGACCTTGTGCCACATCTAAGCTAAGTATAGTAAATAGCTATGGGCACCTCACATGGTGTAGTGGTTAGCAAGATAGATTCACAGACCATTGTTAATGAGTTTGATTCTCACTGGGTGTCCTATACTTCTGACCTTGTGCCACATCTAAGCTAAGTATAGTAAATAGCTATGGGCACCTCACATGGTGTAGTGGTTAGCAAGATAGATTCACAGACCATTGTTAATGAGTTTGATTCTCACTGGGTGCCTATACTTCTGACCTTGTGCCACATCTAAGCTAAGTATAGTAAATAGCTATGGGCACCTCACATGGTGTAGTGGTTAGCAAGATAGATTCACAGACCATTGTTAATGAGTTTGATTCTCACTGGGTGTCCTATACTTCTGACCTTGTGCCACATCTAAGCTAAGTATAGTAAATAGCTATGGGCACCTCACATGGTGTAGTGGTTAGCAAGATAGATTCACAGACCATTGTTAATGAGTTTGATTCTCACTGGGTGCCCTATACTTCTGACCTTGTGCCACATCTAAGCTAAGTATAGTAAATAGCTATGGGCACCTCACATGGTGTAGTGGTTAGCAAGATAGATTCACAGACCATTGTTAATGAGTTTGATTCTCACTGGGTGCCCTATACTTCTGACCTTGTGCCACATCTAAGCTAAGTATAGTAAATAGCTATGGGCACCTCACATGGTGTAGTGGTTAGCAAGATAGATTCACAGACCATTGTTAATGAGTTTGATTCTCACTGGGTGCCCTATACTTCTGACCTTGTGCCACATCTAAGCTAAGTATAGTAAATAGCTATGGGCACCTCACATGGTGTAGTGGTTAGCAAGATAGATTCACAGACCATTGTTAATGAGTTTGATTCTCACTGGGTGCCCTATACTTCTGACCTTGTGCCACATCTAAGCTAAGTATAGTAAATAGCTATGGGCACCTCACATGGTGTAGTGGTTAGCAAGATAGATTCACAGACCATTGTTAATGAGTTTGATTCTCACTGGGTGCCCTATACTTCTGACCTTGTGCCACATCTAAGCTAAGTATAGTAAATAGCTATGGGCACCTCACATGGTGTAGTGGTTAGCAAGATAGATTCACAGACCATTGTTAATGAGTTTGATTCTCACTGGGTGCCCTATACTTCTGACCTTGTGCCACATCTAAGCTAAGTATAGTAAATACTATGGGCACCTCACATGGTGTAGTGGTTAGCAAGATAGATTCACAGACCATTGTTAATGAGTTTGATTCTCACTGGGTGTCCTATACTTCTGACCTTGTGCCACATCTAAGCTAAGTATAGTAAATAGCTATGGGCACCTCACATGGTGTAGTGGTTAGCAAGATAGATTCACAGACCATTGTTAATGAGTTTGATTCTCACTGGGTGCCCTATACTTCTGACCTTGTGCCACATCTAAGCTAAGTATAGTAAATAGCTATGGGCACCTCACATGGTGTAGTGGTTAGCAAGATAGATTCACAGACCATTGTTAATGAGTTTGATTCTCACTGGGTGCCCTATACTTCTGACCTTGTGCCACATCTAAGCTAAGTATAGTAAATAGCTATGGGCACCTCACATGGTGTAGTGGTTAGCAAGATAGATTCACAGACCATTGTTAATGAGTTTGATTCTCACTGGGTGCCCTATACTTCTGACCTTGTGCCACATCTAAGCTAAGTATAGTAAATACTATGGGCACCTCACATGGTGTAGTGGTTAGCAAGATAGATTCACAGACCATTGTTAATGAGTTTGATTCTCACTGGGTGTCCTATACTTCTGACCTTGTGCCACATCTAAGCTAAGTATAGTAAATAGCTATGGGCACCTCACATGGTGTAGTGGTTAGCAAGATAGATTCACAGACCATTGTTAATGAGTTTGATTCTCACTGGGTGTCCTATACTTCTGACCTTGTGCCACATCTAAGCTAAGTATAGTAAATAGCTATGGGCACCTCACATGGTGTAGTGGTTAGCAAGATAGATTCACAGACCATTGTTAATGAGTTTGATTCTCACTGGGTGTCCTATACTTCTGACCTTGTGCCACATCTAAGCTAAGTATAGTAAATAGCTATGGGCACCTCACATGGTGTAGTGGTTAGCAAGATAGATTCACAGACCATTGTTAATGAGTTTGATTCTCACTGGGTGCCCTATACTTCTGACCTTGTGCCACATCTAAGCTAAGTATAGTAAATAGCTATGGGCACCTCACATGGTGTAGTGGTTAGCAAGATAGATTCACAGACCATTGTTAATGAGTTTGATTCTCACTGGGTGTCCTATACTTCTGACCTTGTGCCACATCTAAGCTAAGTATAGTAAATAGCTATGGGCACCTCACATGGTGTAGTGGTTAGCAAGATAGATTCACAGACCATTGTTAATGAGTTTGATTCTCACTGGGTGCCCTATACTTCTGACCTTGTGCCACATCTAAGCTAAGTATAGTAAATAGCTATGGGCACCTCACATGGTGTAGTGGTTAGCAAGATAGATTCACAGACCATTGTTAATGAGTTTGATTCTCACTGGGTGCCCTATACTTCTGACCTTGTGCCACATCTAAGCTAAGTATAGTAAATAGCTATGGGCACCTCACATGGTGTAGTGGTTAGCAAGATAGATTCACAGACCATTGTTAATGAGTTTGATTCTCACTGGGTGTCCTATACTTCTGACCTTGTGCCACATCTAAGCTAAGTATAGTAAATAGCTATGGGCACCTCACATGGTGTAGTGGTTAGCAAGATAGATTCACAGACCATTGTTAATGAGTTTGATTCTCACTGGGTGCCCTATACTTCTGACCTTGTGCCACATCTAAGCTAAGTATAGTAAATAGCTATGGGCACCTCACATGGTGTAGTGGTTAGCAAGATAGATTCACAGACCATTGTTAATGAGTTTGATTCTCACTGGGTGCCCTATACTTCTGACCTTGTGCCACATCTAAGCTAAGTATAGTAAATAGCTATGGGCACCTCACATGGTGTAGTGGTTAGCAAGATAGATTCACAGACCATTGTTAATGAGTTTGATTCTCACTGGGTGCCCTATACTTCTGACCTTGTGCCACATCTAAGCTAAGTATAGTAAATAGCTATGGGCACCTCACATGGTGTAGTGGTTAGCAAGATAGATTCACAGACCATTGTTAATGAGTTTGATTCTCACTGGGTGCCCTATACTTCTGACCTTGTGCCACATCTAAGCTAAGTATAGTAAATAGCTATGGGCACCTCACATGGTGTAGTGGTTAGCAAGATAGATTCACAGACCATTGTTAATGAGTTTGATTCTCACTGGGTGCCCTATACTTCTGACCTTGTGCCACATCTAAGCTAAGTATAGTAAATAGCTATGGGCACCTCACATGGTGTAGTGGTTAGCAAGATAGATTCACAGACCATTGTTAATGAGTTTGATTCTCACTGGGTGCCCTATACTTCTGACCTTGTGCCACATCTAAGCTAAGTATAGTAAATAGCTATGGGCACCTCACATGGTGTAGTGGTTAGCAAGATAGATTCACAGACCATTGTTAATGAGTTTGATTCTCACTGGGTGCCCTATACTTCTGACCTTGTGCCACATCTAAGCTAAGTATAGTAAATAGCTATGGGCACCTCACATGGTGTAGTGGTTAGCAAGATAGATTCACAGACCATTGTTAATGAGTTTGATTCTCACTGGGTGCCCTATACTTCTGACCTTGTGCCACATCTAAGCTAAGTATAGTAAATAGCTATGGGCACCTCACATGGTGTAGTGGTTAGCAAGATAGATTCACAGACCATTGTTAATGAGTTTGATTCTCACTGGGTGCCCTATACTTCTGACCTTGTGCCACATCTAAGCTAAGTATAGTAAATAGCTATGGGCACCTCACATGGTGTAGTGGTTAGCAAGATAGATTCACAGACCATTGTTAATGAGTTTGATTCTCACTGGGTGTCCTATACTTCTGACCTTGTGCCACATCTAAGCTAAGTATAGTAAATAGCTATGGGCACCTCACATGGTGTAGTGGTTAGCAAGATAGATTCACAGACCATTGTTAATGAGTTTGATTCTCACTGGGTGCCCTATACTTCTGACCTTGTGCCACATCTAAGCTAAGTATAGTAAATAGCTATGGGCACCTCACATGGTGTAGTGGTTAGCAAGATAGATTCACAGACCATTGTTAATGAGTTTGATTCTCACTGGGTGTCCTATACTTCTGACCTTGTGCCACATCTAAGCTAAGTATAGTAAATAGCTATGGGCACCTCACATGGTGTAGTGGTTAGCAAGATAGATTCACAGACCATTGTTAATGAGTTTGATTCTCACTGGGTGCCCTATACTTCTGACCTTGTGCCACATCTAAGCTAAGTATAGTAAATAGCTATGGGCACCTCACATGGTGTAGTGGTTAGCAAGATAGATTCACAGACCATTGTTAATGAGTTTGATTCTCACTGGTGTCCTATACTTCTGACCTTGTGCCACATCTAAGCTAAGTATAGTAAATAGCTATGGGCACCTCACATGGTGTAGTGGTTAGCAAGATAGATTCACAGACCATTGTTAATGAGTTTGATTCTCACTGGGTGTCCTATACTTCTGACCTTGTGCCACATCTAAGCTAAGTATAGTAAATAGCTATGGGCACCTCACATGGTGTAGTGGTTAGCAAGATAGATTCACAGACCATTGTTAATGAGTTTGATTCTCACTGGGTGCCCTATACTTCTGACCTTGTGCCACATCTAAGCTAAGTATAGTAAATAACTATGGGCACCTTACATGGTGTAGTGGTTAGCAAGATAGATTCACAGACCATTGTTAATGAGTTTGATTCTCACTGGGTGTCCTATACTTCTGACCTTGTGCCACATCTAAGCTAAGTATAGTAAATAGCTATGGGCACCTCACATGGTGTAGTGGTTAGCAAGATAGATTCACAGACCATTGTTAATGAGTTTGATTCTCACTGGGTGCCCTATACTTCTGACCTTGTGCCACATCTAAGCTAAGTATAGTAAATAGCTATGGGCACCTCACATGGTGTAGTGGTTAGCAAGATAGATTCACAGACCATTGTTAATGAGTTTGATTCTCACTGGGTGTCCTATACTTCTGACCTTGTGCCACATCTAAGCTAAGTATAGTAAATAGCTATGGGCACCTCACATGGTGTAGTGGTTAGCAAGATAGATTCACAGACCATTGTTAATGAGTTTGATTCTCACTGGGTGCCCTATACTTCTGACCTTGTGCCACATCTAAGCTAAGTATAGTAAATAGCTATGGGCACCTCACATGGTGTAGTGGTTAGCAAGATAGATTCACAGACCATTGTTAATGAGTTTGATTCTCACTGGGTGTCCTATACTTCTGACCTTGTGCCACATCTAAGCTAAGTATAGTAAATAGCTATGGGCACCTCACATGGTGTAGTGGTTAGCAAGATAGATTCACAGACCATTGTTAATGAGTTTGATTCTCACTGGGTGCCCTATACTTCTGACCTTGTGCCACATCTAAGCTAAGTATAGTAAATAACTATGGGCACCTCACATGGTGTAGTGGTTAGCAAGATAGATTCACAGACCATTGTTAATGAGTTTGATTCTCACTGGGTGCCCCATACTTCTGGCCTTGTGCCACATCTAAGTTAAGCTTTGTAAATAACTAAAAAGCAAACATGAATCATTTATATAAGTACAATGATTTATTCAGTATTACTTTTTGTTTCTTTTAACATAAAAAATAAAACAACTTTTTTTTTCTGGTCAAATAAGTCACTGATTATTCACAAAGTAAAAGAATTTGGGCTTGAAAATACCAAACTTATGAAATGTGTGGGGGTGTGTCTCACCATAGAGAAGTGGTTAGTAAGTTGTCTAACGGACCATTACTTCAATGATAAGTTCAGTTCTCTCTTTCTGCCCCAGGGGTGTAGTCTTGTACCAGACTAAACTTTGGAAGGATGAGTGTTGTAAGGGTTAAAGCCATAAGAAATGGACAAATAAATTAGTGAAATAGATCACTAATTAGGACTGAGCCTATTCTAGTAGTGACCACCCCAAGTGGAAATTAACAGGTTTGAATTCAGAGTTTTTCTTTTTTTAGACTGGTTGCCTAACCAAAGTTAAAGAGCCCAGACTGCCCTGCTATTTACCCATATTTGGAGGGAGAGCAGTTTAATTCATACATTTCCAAGGATACAGCTACCTGATTTCAAATCCAGGATGAAGCTATTTGCATTTCACATTGCACTAACAACCCTTATGAAACATATGCATCTAAGTATTCTCCCTCCTGTAATGAGTAAATAGTAGGGCAGTTTGGGCTCTTTAACCTTCATACAGGAACTGGTCTAGGAAATGGAAGACTGTGAATTCAAACCTGTTAAGCTCCACTTAATAATTGACCTTGTGTAGCATCCTGTCCGAGAAGGATTGAGAAGGAAGGTGACTATGTTGAGAATGAGATCAGAAATGTTGAGATGTTCATTTTGATATACTTTGTGTGGTTCTACCATTAAAACTGATGTAATAAAAGAACAGATATCACTTTTTGATATATATATATATATATATATATATATAAGTTGACAGTGAGGGAATCTATACCGTTTTCACTAGCGCTAGACTAGGGAGATTGTTTTTGTATCTGAGGTGGAGCGCCACACCTACTATCACCATTTTGGCGGTATTGAACCCAGAACCTTGTGGTTAAACTTTATATATATGAGTAAAGAATACTCAATATCATTGATAAAGCATGTATATCATGTATATCAAAGTTAGGGTAACAAAGGCATCACAGTAATGAAATAAGATAAAAGATTTTATATCATTTAAATTATGATGGCCAGGGTGAACACAGCTAAAATGGGGCATTTGTATATATATATATATATATATATATATACATAAATGTCAGCAAGGAGGCCTAATGTTGGTATCAGACAGTGAGAGAGTCTATCCCCTTTTCATTAGTGCTTGACCAAGGAGATTATTTTAGTGTCTGAGGTGGAGCGCCACACCTACCATCAATTCCTCACTTTATCGCGCAGATCTCAGTGCTACTCATATGCTGAGTTGGCGAAGACCAGTATCGAACCCAGAACCTTGTGATTCTGATGCAGACACTCTACCAACAAAGCTAAACACAATATATATTTATATATATATAAAAGTAGGGTAGCAAAGGCTTAAGTCAATGGTGCTTAGAAACTGACAGTTTCTCACCTTTGCAATTTTCAAACTAAGTTTTTTAGTTGTGTTCGTCCAGCCCATCCTCAGGTGATCATATGACTCATATAAAATACCTTGTTTCATTCATGTAATGTCATTTTTTCTTACTCATTCACTTTCTGGTTTAGGTTCTGGATTAACAACCAACAGATAACAATTTTTAAGCAACACTAATATCTAGAGATACTGATAGCTTTTTGATTTAATGTGTCCTGGGATGCACATATTAGCTTTGAATGAGTCCCCCTGGAAAATTCATGGGTCCCAACTAAAGCCCTCTAACTCATACCGTGTAACCTATCCTGTGTATTTCATTTCTAAGAAACTATTGACATATATTTACAGTTTGCTTGAAATGGTAAGCAAAGAAAAAAGAAAAACACTGGGATGCATGGATATGATTTTGCTGTGTTCTTTTAGATTTTTGAGCGTCAGGGACGCAGGACGCGTACCTATCAACATCTCTGAATATCTATTAAAGACATAAGATGGAGTAATTATTATATACCCACTTCATCTGCTGGGTATATAATGGGGAGAGAGGACTATTCTTAGGAGGTTGGATTATTTTGGTATATAAGGTGTGCTACAATACACCACTTAAATTTATAGACTATGCGAGGTCACATGGTTTAAACAGCCCGAATGCATGGCTGGTTGACTACTTAATCACTGATACTGAGAGGCATCCATTTGGTATGATTGACGAAGGACTTGCAATACTGAGGAGCATCAAGGAACAGCCAAAGGATACTTTATCAAGGATTTCTGCTGGACCAGTGCTCTTGCTTGAAGCCTAAAGGATGGCCCATAAAATCGTAACAGTTCTATTTCGGCAACTGGCCATTTTCTTTTGGTTTGATTTCTTTCTCTCATTGATACAGCCTCTTCTGTGCTGATCCAGTTGTCTATACTCATTCTCTTTGTCTTTAAATGATGATGCAACACTTGGTTTGTTTATTTTTCAAAGACATCTTTATCAAAACCGAAGCCCAAAAGAGTTGAACCACATGATGAGAAGATGGCTTACTTTGGAACAGATGACCATATCACATTTGGCCCCTTCGACTAACTGCCAAATTCTAACTAACTCTTAGTCTCCTTTTCATGCCTTACCTTCAGCCAATCAGAAATGAGCAGCTAGGTCAGTGAATGGTTAACTGTTTGTCAATCACTTCTTATAACGATTATAATGGTATTTTCCATTTACAATACTGTCATTGAAATTTTAATACACTACAGTCATAATTTGTAGGCTACCCACAAGTTTTGAAGCTTTTAAAGGCTTTTTATGTCTAATATCATGGGTTTAACATTCATTATCATGTTGGGTTCATATACATCTTTGATCAGTACTTAGATAGATGCTGTATGGCCTTGTGCCAGACTAAACAAAAATTAATAAATAAACAGAATTTAGATACATAGATAGATGCTACATGGCCTTGTGCCAGACTAAACAAAATTTAATAAACAAAGAGAATTTAGATACATAGATGCTACATGGCCTTGTGCCAGACTTAACAAAAATTAATAAATAAAGAGAATTTGGATACTGCCATTGACTTTGGTGTAATTACTTCTATGATAACGATAGATTTCTAAAACACTCAATTGTTATAATGTCTATAAAGCAAGCATGCAAACTATTTTATGGGCAATAATGCTCTATTAAAAAGTAAATAATAAAACAATTGTGCTGCAGTGTGTATGGAGCTGAAGAGTTGGCTTAATGGTTAACAGAACAGACACTATAATCAGCAAACTGAGTTCAAAATCTTGCAATGGTATTGGTTTTATTTTCTACTAATGCTCTAAAAGAAAGGCATGAATGTACATCTCCCAATATGGAGACAATAGAATAAACAAAGTATTCCCAAAAAGATGAATTTATTATAGATTGTAGTGTCAATGTTAAAACGTTTTGGTTTTTATCAAACTTTCATCATATTCTATACCAAATTTATCTTTTTGGGAAAACTTTGTTTTTTTCTATTTTCTACATTCTATTGGTTTTGCTTCCATATTTTACTCCCATCTTCCAACATATATGTTTACTGACCTCTCCACATAAACAGGATGTAACACATAGTCAATCTTTAAAGCAAAGTTTAAAAGTGGTTTGAATTGAGTTTATACTACTTATATATATATATACTACTTATATATATTATTATTATTAATATTAATATTATTAATTATTAATGATAAATTTGCTCTACTAAAATTGAGCACTTTGTATTTGTTATATCGCTGACTTACCCTTTTGAATTCCACACTTACTAACCATCGTGACCAAATTCACTGGTAAGTCAACTTTTCCTTCATAAATATACTACTTATATATATATATATATATATATATATATAATATATATATATCCCTCCACATGAGCAGGATACAATACAAGGTCAATTTCTAAAGCGGAGTTTAACAGGTTTGAATTCAGAGTTTTCCTTCTCTTTGACGGGTTGCCGTACCAAGTTTAAAGAGCCCAGTCTACCCTATTATTTACCCATAGGTGGAAGGTGAATTAATTGGATGCATACCTATTCAAATGGTATTAACTCTATATGAAATGCAAACAGCCTAGTCCAGGATTTGAACTCATGTTGCCAAGTCTATTTCCTTCAAAAATGACCATTATACTGTGTGTCCTCCAATATAACTTTTAGTATATAAGGTTAAGTATTATTTCCTGCTACTGGTTCAACAAATTATTATTATTCCCTGATGTACTTGGACTAATACTCTCATCTTGTTTATTACTATTGTCATGTTTCAGCCAGTTTCCCCTGCCCTTCTTCTGGTATCTATTATAATCAGTAACCTCTTGGGAAATTTAAACAGGGCCTTTATCCTATGGGGAGTAATAAATTAATAAAATACATAAACAAAAGATAAAACCAATAATAAAATACTGTAATGTATTCACTAATGACTGCTATATTAGTGATGGCTAATCATTAAATAGAAATAAATAAAACAGAAACACAACTCGACTTAAGCATTAGAACTTTGTTGCTTTATTCTTGTCATTCATTCACTGAGTCTGTAGAAACAGAAAGAAATGGATAATGAAACAACACATGGGCTGGTTTCTTCATTCTTTTAGGAACAGGATTTTTCTCATGTCTTTGATTTGTTCCTCTTTCTCTGTTCACACAAACATTTGTCTCCTCACACCCCAGCCACCAAAAGAGAAAAAAGAGAATGGATCATGAAATCTGGGATATAAATATATATATATACACTAGGGTTCACTGGACATCTTTTTGCTAGATCAAGACTAGGCTCTTTAACTTTGGCTAGGTAACCAGTCTAGGAGAAAGAAAACTGAATTCAAACCTGTTAAACTCTGCTTAAGAAATTGACCTTGTGTCACATCCTGCTCGTGCGGAGGGGTTGGTAAATATATATATATATATAATAAGTTTAACTCCTACTTAACCAGAACATATAACTTTTTCAGAGAGTGTTTTAGTCAGTTGGCAAGACACAACCAGAGACCGAATCAATTGGAGGAAATGGATTCACATGGTGTCATCATTGGATACGATGGACAGCAAGTAATAATAATAATAATACCTTTTTCATGTACTTTTCATGTACAACCTGATGCAGGGATTGAATCCATAACTGCCAGGTAAACGGATGCACTTCAGTCACTTGGTCATTAGACTATACAAACTTGAAGCCTTAAACTTAATATAATTTTCTCTGCCTTTTCAATTGAAGAGTTTAAATTGGGAATCATCGTGGCATAGAGACTAACATGCTGGACTGCCACATTGTAGTAAGCAAGTTCACTTTCAGAGTAATACACTTGGGAAAGATATGAACCCTCCTCATCACTCCATCTATGAGTTAAATAGTATCACTACTGTTCTTCTACAAGGATGATTTTGAGCATTAAATAACCCATGAAGGTTGGTATGCTATTAAACAAAGAAATTGACCTTAACCAAAGTATTTTTTGTATTATTCATGTTGTAATCAGGAAGTGGAATTTTAAAATTTTAATCCTATTTTCCTCTTTTAATTCGAGTCTTCTATATGTTATTGATTTCTATGATAGGTCAACTGAGAAGGTTATAAGAACTGACTATATGCACTGATTTTTTAAATCACCTTATTTTCTAATGTTGTTTTCTTTTTATATAATTGATAAATTGTCTATAAATTATGTTCAGCAGTGTAGAAATTAAAAATAATGGTAATTCTGAATTATGGAAAAAAAAAACGTAAAAGAAAATTTCACTGACCTTGTACCTGGTCTCTGATTGGTCAAAGTGATATGTGAGAACAGGAAATAGACTTAGAAAAGACGGTTTTAGCAGAGTTTTTGAAGGAGGAGGCAGACATGTCTCCAAGATGGCTATTTCTCCCATGAATGATGGTTAATTTGGGCTGAAAAAAGATGTTTAAGAAAAATGTCCAAATGTTTGTGTTCATTACTAAGAACAACAGCAGACACAGAAGGGAAGAAGACTCTAGAAATCCCAAGAAAGCAGACCAGAAGAACAAAGAGAACCGGTCCAGATACCTAGATAGAGAATAGACAACCTGATCCAGTTTAGAAAAAGTTAAGTATTATAAAATGGTAAGAAGAGAAGAAAAGGGGGACCAAGTAACCAATAGGCACTCCAGCTGGGATCTGTTTTGAAAGGAACACCTTTTACTTTTCTCTGCAAACTCCCGGTTGTTTGTTTACAAACAACAGATGATTTTTTTTGCATTTCACTGTAAGATTTTTAAAAAGTTTGTTCATGTATATTTACAACCCAAAGGCTTAAGTTTTTATACTAAAATAGTTTTTGATTTTAATTTTAAAAAATTAGTTCTTTCATGTTATTGTTGTTGTTAATTCAATAGGAATTTTTTTTTTAATTATAAAACTTTAAACAAAAGACATGTTTTTATATTAAAGACACATTTTCATATTAAAATAGTTTTTGTTTAATCAGAAAAGAAATGCAGATATGTTTATTTAAATGAAAATACTTTTTATTTACAAAATATTTTTTATGTTTATCTAAATAAAAGGATGTTGTTTGGAAATGGTATCACACAATTTATAAAGTTTATTTTCCATGCACCTCTCATACCACAACCGGAAGTGTGCGGTGATAAGCAAAAGGTGTTCTTTTCAAGGCGGCTCCCAGCTGGGGTGCCTATTGGATACTTGGTCCAAAAAGGGCTATACAATATTCTATCTTTTTCTTGCACTAAACATGATCCCTTAAGCCTGATCTTATTGTATCTCCCCAAATAACACTGATTTAAACCGTGAATGTGGAGTAAACAATCAGGAAATACATGAATGCATCTTGGGATTTCAAATAAGACTGTATTATTACATTTATACATACAAGAAAATACAAACAATTGTACTGTCTGCAGCAAAATTATAATTTATATAAATGTAAATGAATAAAAGTCCACTTAACTGAGTCCTTGATAAATGGTTATGATAAGTTATTGTACTTACAACAACCGTTTTCTCTCTGCTGAATTAATGAGAATGACAATTTTTACGTCCTTGTCTTCGAGATGCTGGTTCAAAAGAGGAAGATTTCTATCTTTAATTTCTGCCACCAAAAATTGCAGGCCTGTGATTGGTTGGTTTGAAAACAGCGATGTCAACCAAGGGAGACAACCCACCTACCTTAGATATAGCTTTTATAACACCTGTCAGATGTTCCTCAGACTTTATCATGCACTGGCTTACCTAGAGATTGAACTCATGACAGCAAGGTAACTAGACACAGTTTAACCAACGCTCATATTTAGTCTCATAGGACAAGTCACTGATGTTAACTTATAACTCTTAAACCTAATATTATGTTGTCTACCTTTTCAGTTGAACCAAAGAATATTTGTTGTACTATTCATATTATAATGAGATGATGGAATTTTTCAGTCTGAAGTCTATTTTTCATTCTTTCTTAATTACAAGCTTCCTTATCGTATTGATTTCTATGCTTGGCCAACTGAGGAGGTTTATTAGAACCTACTATATGCACTGATCTTTTAAATTACCTCATTTTCTAGAGCTGGGTTTTTTTTTCTATCTATTACACTGACTTCATTCCACAGGTGTTAATCACTGCCCTTTTTCTCTCTCTCTATAATTAGAAACAAATTGTATGGCCCCTTGTCTTTCCCTTAAACACTATTGGTGTCAAGAAAAGAGGAGACCTTTAGCATAAGCAATTGTTGGTCTTAAACCCAACTTTATCCAGATCTATACCGAGATCTAAGTGTAAATTCATTAAATCTTGAAATTGACAGATACCATAATAGTACTAACTTGATGAAGCGTGGTGGTGTAGTGGTTAAAGTTGTAGGAAATGGACTTGTTGAACTGAGTTCAACTCCTGGACAAAGCCACAGTCCACATAGAGCAAATACCCTTGGGAAAGGTATGAATCCAACTATTCTCCCTCCAGCTATGGGTAAATAATAGAGCAGACTGGGCTCTTTTGGCAACCAGTCTAGGAGAAGAAAATTCTGAATTCAAACCTGGTCACTACTAGAATAGGCTCAGGCCTACCTAGTGATCTATTTCACTGGGCTCTTTAACCTTGGTTAGGCAACCAGTCTAGGAGAAGGAAAACTCTGAATTCAAACCTGGTCACTACTAGAGTAGGCTCAGGCCTACTTAATGATCTATTTCACTGGGCTCTTTAACCTTGGTTAGGCAACCAGTCTAAGAGAAGGAAAATTCTTAATTCAAACCTGGTCACTACTAGAATAGGCTCAGGCCTGCTTAATGGTCTAAATGGTCTATCTCAATTTAAAAAAAAATTTAATTCAAAATTTAACCTCTGGATCTAATTTATAAAAATTTAATTATCTCAGTTCCACCAGTTACTACTTTATCAACTACTATCCGAGTTACCCAGCATTGCCTGGGATTTAAAATTTGAAAATAAATCTCTTATCTATATTTATATATAGATTAATAAAAAATGATTTTTCTATATATTTGTTTTATCTTTTATTCTTGATATATTCCTTTTTTTAAGTTGTTTATTTTTTTTTATTCTTCTTGCTTTTATTTATTTGTTTCATTTTTTAATCATTTCTTTAAAATTTAATATATCATTGATTTATACCCTTATCATATTTTTATTTAGCCTTTCTTATGGAAAATGAGGGGTAAAATTTTTTTTAACCCTCTCCAGAACAAAAATAGGATATAGATTCTATTGAACTTTGGTTTTTGCTAGTCTCCACCTATTTTGCTATATAAATGGATGTGTGTTCAGTCATTGTGCAAACAAATGGACAGATATACAGAATCTTTCTCTTATATATATATATATATATATATATATATATATATATATATATATATATATATGATTTTTTTTTTTGTTACAATTGTGTATTAGTAATTATTTATACAAACAATTTATGTGTATTTATAATTATTTATATAAATAATTATTTGTTAATAAAAATTGTGTATTTATAATTACGATTTTTGTTAGTTATTTTATTATAATTATGCATTTATTAATTATTTAATAAGCATATACACACACATATACACAAAAAACTACATACATGGGTATCCACATATATGTGCATAATATAAATACACATAAATTGTTTGTATAAATAATTACTAATACACACACACACACACACACATATATATATATATATATATATATATATATATCTTATTATAATGGAGATTGTGTGTTTTTATGTCTGTAACCGAAACTATATTACTACTCAAGTCACAATTCCCTTCGTTATTTACATCACATTCTCCATGATTTTATTTATATTTAAACCTCAATTATTAATAAAATTGCTTCACCTTTTTATTAGTGTTGTCCATATCTACATACAAATAACATGCTATTGTATTTATATATACAAAAAATAGCGGTTTCCAGTGTGAATGGGAAGGCTAATTTACATATTGATATTAAAAATGTGATTTTATTAAATATGTGCTTAGTATTATTGATTTCTAATTGTTTGGTTTTATTTTAATGAATATAAGCAAAAATCTCTTCAATGAATCTTAAATGAAATCCATTAACAAAAAAAAAATAACTGTCATTTTAGTCTTTATTTCCTAATTTAACTAAATAGTTAAATAAGTAAAATTCAGCAATGAAAGACGGGAGTGATGGAAGAGTAAGTTTCATTTCTATTTTTCTATTATACCCCCACTCTGTTACATATCTTTTTATCTGCCTTCTTATTAGACTTTCTAATTTAATACGATATTTCATTACATTAAAACTTAAATACTTGCACCCGGAGGGTGCATATATTTGCTAGTATATATATATATAGATAGATAGATTCCTAAACTCTGAAAATTAAAAGAAATGTTTATTTTTATGATTTTTTTAAAAACTGTAATTTTAATTTGAATATTAATTCTGTTATTTTATTCTTTATTCTTTGCTGTTATCTAATCCACTTGAGAGAAATAGATTTTACAAGTACACAGACATACTAATTATGTAGATTCTAGAAAGCCTATATAGTGAAAATAGAAATACAAGGGCAAGTCAAAAAGTAAGGCCATTTTGTTTAGGACATGCATAATTACCAATACAGGAATATGTATCATACATCCTCTGTGGATCACATCCCTACTCCTCCACATAGTCAGCGTTTCCCTCAATAGCAATGTTCCACCTTGCTAAAAGTTAATTTTATATTCTAAACCACACTTCATTTCAAAAATTGATAGGCTATGTTTATCTATATATTAATACACTTGTTCCTAAATCTTCCGTCCGTTATCATCTTGCGACACCCTCTGGTTAAAAATGAGACCATCCAAATTGTCCAAGATGCAATACAAAAATGTAAATCCAGATTATCTGGTGTCACTTAATCACAGATTTCTTATTTGTCTCCTTTTATTTCACCCAATTTTAAAAATGAAACATTCCAAATGGTATTGACTCACTTAAATGCCCAACATAAAATTAAAAGGAATTGAAAAAAAAAAAGTTATATGTTTGTTTTATTACTAATATTGAAATTGCAAATTATGGAATATATTTAGGTAATTTTGATCTTATCTCATTCCTGCCTCCTGCCCTAATTTACGCAATGCCATCATCAGGCGAATTTCCGGCCCAACTTAGATATTTTTTGAGTCGTGTTCTTGTCACTTTTTTGTTGGCAAATTAATGTAGATATTTTAAATGCCTCCCGCCAGATTTTTATCAGAAAATCAATGTAATTATTCCCCCCGCCCTTTTAAGAAAGAGTGACAGAGGGTTAAGTCAAGATTATTATATTTTTTACTAAACTATTTGCAATAGCTCTTAAAGAAACATATCAAACATTGTAATAATCAAATTATCACACTGTGGTATATCTCCAGGTCCTGCTAATGAGTTTTTTTATTGAGTTCACTGATCAGATAACAATGATATTGAACAGTTAAAGTATAATAAATGAATAGAAAATCTGTCGGGTTGGAAAGGCGGATCTCTCCACCAAAAAAGACATTCTCCTAGCTTCTCCTGACCAAGTCCTTGTCACCTGCAATAATCTTTTCTAGCAGTCCTTTGCCAAAACTCACTCACCTATTGTTCCTTGTCATACGTCAGTGTCCTCATCAGCAAGACTGGAATGCAACTTCCCTGGTGTGTTAAGGCAGGCCTTAAATAATCATACTAAAATCCCACATCTAGGTCAATCATGCAGTGTAGTAATTTACACGCACACCAATGAAGTAGTCCGATGTCCAGCCATGACTCACGATCAGGAGAATGTGAGTTCAATCTCCCTAATCATTTTCTACACTTCCCTCTGATCTCATTTTGCACACCAGACATATTCGTGCGTTGTTTGAGCTACCATGTGTTTGATTTCTCTCACCACATAAAGTTGATCTCAGAAAGATGAGAAAAAGTTCTAAATTCCATGTGATTCTCTAGTCTGTATAATTATCAAACAAGGGCTTCATACATGGTGTGATGGTTACCAAGATAGGCTAGAAGACATTGATAGTGATCTTGATTCTCACTAGGTAACTCTTAATTTTAGCCTTGTGCCAAACTAAGCTTAGTAAATGATTGGTGTATCCTGTTGTTGAGTAATGGTCAACAAACTTGCATACTCATTACTCCTGAATTGTGATGTTGGGATTATCTTCACATTGGCCTGGAAGAGTTATCTTCCCGCAGGGTTGCCGCTTGTTCTTACCAGGGGCTATAGTATTTAAGAGGCTGATTCAAATGCTTCAACCTCTTTTAGCTACATCTTGTGGAACGACCACATGGGTTAAACCATTGTCACACTCTTCTTGGTGGGGGCTTCGGCCCCCAACACTATGTAACTCTCCTGGAGGCTTTGGCCCCCCATCACTAGTAGGTGATTTTTATGTATGGACGTTCCAGTCCTTTTATCTCTACTCATGTATGTTTATGTACACTATTCTATTGTTTATGTATCTTGTCTTATTTCTGTGCTGTGATATATAAAATGTTTTTGTCCCACGAGTGTGTCGGAGTTGTATGTTCATATATTAACCATGAACCTTACAAGTGTTGACGCCGACATGATGTCAACACCACCTACAGTGAGTTCAATTCTCACTGGGTGCTCCAAATTCATGACTTTGTGTTAAATCTAAGCTTTGCTTAGATTTTTTTATGACTTATGATCAAGGGAAACTGTTTGTGTGGCTATTGGCAACATTGTTGTGTTTGTTGTGCATGTGCTTGTACCTACACACACCTTACTGCCATGCTCAGTCTTGACTTGGCAATTGTTTCTAATCAATCGTCTAATTGATGCTTCCGCCAAGTATGAAATTCAATCAGTTATTTGGTTTCAGAATGCAAAAGGCATTAAACCAATTGAAATTCATTGCCAATTAACAGAAGTGTATGCATGGATGTCAAAAATATCTGCAGGTGGTTGTAGGGAGTTTGGAATGATGGTGATGTTCAACACTCTCTCATGTAGCTAAAAAGTTGTTTGCTTTCACAAGAGTGCAATCAAACAACTTTTTAGACCAATCAGATTCAATGATGATAATTTTAGCCAATAAAAATGATTTTCAGATTAAGTAGGTCATTTGGGGACCAATCAGATTCAATGATGATAATTTTAGCCAATAAAAATGATTTTCAGATTAAGTAGGTCATTTGGGATCAACAAAATGTCTAGGGACATTTGAGACCAGAGAACAAATTGCTGCATTATCAGTAAAAATCAAAATCCACGGGACTATTAGTCTTAAATCTAGTGATATTAAAGAGTCACTCATTATTGTTATTGTAAACATTTGCTCAGAATAGAAATTTCTCCATCAAACAAGCTCAGATTATAATAGAATTCAAACAAAGAATGATAGACCGGACATAAAAATACAAATTATCCTAAAGATAAAAAAATGTCAAATTGTTATATTAGCAGCTGAAAAAGTGTTAGATTAGCATCATCTAATCTTAAGAACCATTAAACAAAAATTATCAATGCAAGGACCAAAGCAAATTATCAATATACGAAGGTGAGTCAAAAAGTAATGCCATTTTCTTATTTCATGTGAAGTTTTTTTTTATAAAACTAAGGCCTATATTGAGACAAGGCTCAGAGTAAGAATCTGAAGAGTAAGACCCAACTTGCCAATTGACAATGTCCTTCTTCTGCATGACAATGCTCAACCACATAGAAGCATCAGGACAAGGGAGAAAATCTCCTCATTCGGGTAGACAATTTTACCACATCCTCCATACTCACCAGATTTAGTGCCTTCAGACTATTATCTTTTCAGCCACATGAAAAAGCATTTAAGAGGCAAACATTATTCCAGTGATGAGGAAGTGAAACCTGTAGTGAAGAAGTGGCTCAAAGAACAGTCAATAAAATTTTACATGGTCTCAGGAGGGTGAGTCAAAAAGTAATGCCATTTTCTTATTTCATGGGAATTTTTTTATAAAACTAAGGCCTATATTGAGAAGAGGCTCAGAGCAAGAATGTGAAGAGTAAGACCCAACTTGCTGATCGACAATGTCCTCCTTCTCCAGCAGTGTCCAGCATATCTTGATATCTTATGTGAATGGTTTGAGTGATAGGTGGTAAGTGGTTGTACAGTTGCTTTTTTGTGAGGTTTTGCTTTCAGGATTTCTTTAAAAAAATCAAGCAGCAATCTTGTGTAGTTCCCATTTAGTTTTGTCTCCAATATTTTTGTTAAATTCCAAGTAGTACAATCATATATAAATATATATATTTAACATTTTCTAATACAGGTAGATCATTTTGACTGGGTCATTATCAAAGTAGTCCATGAGCCAAAAAAGTGTGAGCACCCCTGGCCTAGAACAATGCTGTAATTTCTAAAACAAATCTTTACCAAATACACAAGGTAGAGATTCATCCCCTAAAAATGAAGATATTTACCCAACTCATTTGCCATGGGTAGGATGTGACACAAAGTTGCAAGTATGGGGCATCTAGCAAGGATCGGACTTGATATTCTGTAGTGATGGATCTGCAAGACTAACTTGCTAACCATTAGACCACAATAGGATACTCTTCTTCCCCAAATGAAATTATAAACAAAGAAAAGTGGTCTGCACCACCCCCAAGGCAATACTTGTAGAATACCAATATGTGAAGAAAGGAAGTGAATCCGACGGTATGTAGTATATTAGGAAAAATGAAAAAACACAGGTTTAAATTGGTTAAGTGGTGAGTTTATTGGCCGACACTGCAGTGTTTCGATCTATTAATTAGATCTTCTTCAGGGCATTTGTTGGTATATGGAAGGTGATAAGAAATTATTTATCACAGAATAATGAGAAAAGCGAGTGGTAGTTATTGTTATGTTATTGTATTGTATAGTTATGTTATGAAACAGACTGAATAACAATAACTACCACTCGCTTTTCTCGTTATTCTGTGATAAATAATTTCTTATCACCTTCCATATACCAACAAATGCCCTGAAGATGATCTAATTAATAGATCGAAACACTGCAGCGTCGGCCAATAAACTCACCACTTAACCAATTTAAACCTGTGTTTTTTCATTTTTCCTAATATACAGAATACCAATATATGTTTTTAATCCAAGTATATATTTTTTGGTCTTCAGACGGGAATAGTCCAGACTATTCATGTCTGAAATTACCCTGGCACAACACGCTTAATATTCTGTAGTCATTGATCTGCAAGACTAATTTGCTAACCATTGCCTTATGAAGGAAAATGTATGTAATGTCAAATAACTTTTAAGATACAGTTTTTTTTTTTGCTGATGTTTGTGACAGATTTTTTATTTTTTCCATTTTTTATTTATTTTTTATTGTTTCCAATTCTGTGTCATTATAAAATGTCATGGAAGATGAAATAGGTTTTTTTTTTATTATTATTTATGTGGATGCAGTGAACTTCATGCTTGTTTGGTATTTGTGTGGGGAAGAAACATATGAGACATCTGCTTGTCACATGACAGCTGCAAAAAAGAAAGAAAAAAAGAAAAAAGAAAAAGACAGAAAGATTATTATTGTTCTTTATTTGTATAAAGGACACTTTTTGCCATGTTAACTGCAGCCACTCTGCACTTCTAAAGAAGTGCAGACAATTCAAATTCTGAATTCATTTATAATATTAAAAGCATTAGGCAACTCATGTGGTGTAATGGTTAGCAAGTTAGATAAGCAGACCATTGTTCAAGAGTCCGATTCTCACTGGGTGCCCACACTTCTGGCCTTTTGTCACATCTAAGCTAAGCTTAGTAAATAACTAATATCAAAAGCATAAAAATACTTTCAGACATTTGTTCTAGTTAACTCTTTGCCAACCAAATTTCTCCCACATCTGTACCAGATTTTTGTGGTAATTTTTACCAGTATGATGGAATATTTCAAAGTTTACTATCTATTCACCTCAGAACTCATTCTATTCAAATAAAGTCCTATTATTATTGTAATTTGCCCTTCTGCTCAATTATAATGAACTAACCATCAGTGATTTATGGTAAGATTGCAGTGATGGGAGAGCCACTGGGAGCAGTTTAAAGTAGGCAAAGAGCTTTCAATTCTCCTTGACTTAAAAGCTAATCAATGGATTTAAGTGAAAATTTCTTCAAAACTTTCCTTTGATACAAATGGTTGAAATCTAGTAAGTATTTACCCAACCCATTTGCTGTGGGTAGGATGTGACACAAGGTTGCAACTAAAGGGCATCCAGCAAGCATTGAACTCACTATTCAGCAGCAATGGATCTGTAAAACTAGCTTGCTAACCATTACACTACAATGGGACACCCTAAATTACCCAACCTGTTCACCATGGGTAGGATGTGACACAAGGTCACAAGTATGGGGCATTCAGTGAGGATCAAACTTGCTATTCAGAAGTAATGGATCTACAAGACTACCTTGCTAACCATTACGCCACAATGGGATATCATAAATTACACAATCTGTTCACCATGAATACAATGTGATACAAGTTTGCAAGTATGTGGCATCCAACAAGGATTGAACTCACTAATCAGTAATAATGGATCTGTGAGGTTAGCTTGCTAACCATTAAACCATGATGGGACACCCTTGCCTGAAATCTGGTGTGTCAACTCATACATAGGTAAAGCATGGACTGCTATTTACAGGTTAACAACCATATGGAAATCTTGTTGCATAATCTATGTGGTAGCATAGATTATTGACAACACCCTGTAGAATAAGGGGGCATTGACCTTCAAATCAGAATGTAGACGGCAGTTTCCATGGAAAAATACAGACCATTGATGAAAGTGGGAATCTTGCAGGTCACGTGATTTGACTAGTTAGTAGGTCAGTTCCAGCCAAGATGTGATGCAGTACAGACGTGTGACTGCGGGCTGGGCTCAACCCGCGTGGTGTTAGAAAATGGGCTAAAATAAACCTTTGATCAAAAGACTACAAGTCTTGTTGATTGATTGTGCATGACTTGAAAAGAAGCCCTTAGTTAGAAAATGAAGCAGCAACAAGTTAGAAGACAAGACAAAGTAGAAAGAAGCAACAAGAAAGAAGAACCTAGGCGATCACATCATGACCAAAATAGAAAGAGAAGAAGACAACCAAGTAAGTTACATGACTCTCTATCTATCTGCCTCTCTCTGATGTCTCTACTCTCTCTATCACCCAAAAACTCTCTCTATCACATAAGAACTATTGTTTATATACCCGCAGCAATGAGTATATAATAATCTGATTTCTCTGATGAAATAAAACAGGAATTACTCCAAGTTGTAGCATTATCAGTACTATTGTATGGTTGAACCACTTGGACTTGAACAAAATGCCTGAAGAAAAATTTAGATGGGAACTATACAAAGATGCTGCATGCTCTTTTGAACAAATCTTGGAAGCAGCATCCACAAAACAGCAGCTGTACAGCCACTTACCTCTTATCTCCCAAATCATCAAAGTAAGATGAACAAAAATGCTGGGAACTTCTTGAGAAATGATGTTCTCTAATGGACTACCATATATGGACACACCAGTGTTGGCCAATCAGTAAAAACTTACATCCATCAGCTCTGTGCAGACACTGAATGCCGTTTAGAAGAATTACCAAGAGCAGTGGCTGATAGGAATGGATAGTGAGAGAGTCAAGGGAATCTATGCTGTCAGCACACCTTGATAAATAGTTGATCAATAAAGTGTTAGTGATGTAATGGTTATTGTCATTGGAAATGATCACAGCAAACTGAGTTTAAGTCCTGGTCAAGATTGTTTGCATTTCACATAGTGCTAATATCTTTGAGAAAGGTATGAATCCAATTATTCTCATTGCAGCAATGGGTAAATAAATAGTAGGGCAAACTGGGCTCTTTAACCTTGCTATGGTAACCAGTCTAGGTGAATGAAAATTATTCTCCCTCCAACTATTGGTAAATAATAGGGCAGACAGCTATTTAACCTTGCTATGGTAACCGGTCTAGGAGAATAAAAACTCAGAATTCAAACCTGTTAAAATCCACTTTAGAAATTGACCTTGAATTGCTTCCTGCTTGTGTGGAGGGGTTGGGTAAATACATAAAGTGTATTCTAAAAAATGAGTTTGGCAAGTGGAACCATTGTTAATATTTCTAATTAAGCATAAATAGGTGAAGAACTTCCAGAGTTTGAAACCGTAGCCATAAAATTGATTCCTTAAAGATATTTGTTCCACTAAAAAAAGGTGCAGAGAAATATGCATACAAATGTAATTCCTTGTGTATATTGGAGTTCTTGAATAAAAGTAGAAAATAAATGAAATTCTTTGTGGTCTGCAAAATGGTTGAAATAATTACATATCCCCACAGGTACAAGAGGGTAGTGTTTGACCCAAGGTAAAAACCAGGATGTTTAATGCTGATTATCTAGGTAGGCAGGTAAAACAATCTCCCTTTTTACTATTCTTCCTCCCACTACCATTTAGATTTGTGTCATACTAAGCTAAGCTGAGTACATATCAAGACTCATGTTCTTTACCAGTTGAGCGACGACACTAACTAGTGATGATTATAGACTTGAGTAGGTGGACACAGTTTACCTATATTATAAGTTATTTTAGTGTGGGTGATTTTGGTATGTCAATATTGCAGGGTGTCTGTTAGAGTTGTCTACCCTTGGTAATGTCCCAAGAATCAAAAATGGCGTAAGAAGGAGCGGACAACTTCCATCAAAATTACACTGCGAGTGAATGGAGTACCTGTTACGTTAGCTGTTTTTGATAATGACTGAAGAAAGGAAATTCCGACAAGTTTTGCAGAAAGTTGGATGTGCTGCAAAAGCTCGGGCTAATGTGTCCCAGGCAGTGAGGGAAAGTATTATTTCGGTAAGTTGATAATCCTAAAAAATACGTTTAACTCCGGCTTCCCTCGCACGGATTGTCATGCGTCTCTATTTATTACACTATGTATCGTATAGGGTGGTCGAAAAGTGGGGGATTGATTTATAATTACCAAATGTTAAAGATTGATCCCCCATTTTTTGATATTTTCGATGCATGCTGGATGGGAGCGTATACCAAATTAATATAAACTGGGAATATTCTTTTTGCGTCCAATGTTACAGTTATTAATGGTCTGAAAAGTGACCAAAGGTATTTTCCTTTTGGTCTGTGACCTCTGGTTGCTATGTCATTCGTGTTATCATTTAAAAAATGGTTGAAAATAATCCAGGTATCCAGTTTTTTTGGTGTTGCCGGCATTAAAGAAAAAAAAAAAAAAAGTTGCTAAGTTGTTACATGTCGATCGTTAAACTGTTTCCTTCTCTCTATCCTGACTTTTTATTTTGTCTTTCAATTTAATTGCTATTTTATTATTTATTTTTTTTAAAGATATATTTGTGGATAATAATTCTAGTGACAGTTTTTTTAGTTGTCTTTATTTTTTATATAATTTTGAATGAAAAATTAAATATCACATTTTTTTTTCTTTTATGTTTAAAAATTACAAATTGGTTATAAAGACGGATTAAATCTTTACTAAAGGAAATTTTATATCATTCAATTTTCCCACTTAAAAATGATATTGTATGTTTTTTATTACATTTAAAAATCTTTTTCGAATTGAACGGTTTCAGTTCTGAGAGCAAAATAATATCTTTGCATTTTTACTTCGTCCTCTAAAAAGTCATATTTTTTCTCAACTGCTTTTGATTTTAAAAACAAACACGATATTTATAATTTATGGTATGAAATTTATTATTGTCATAATTTAAGATTTTAGACTTCAGGCAGTTTATGTCCAAGATTGTATAGGTTTTTTGTTTGTGTGTGTGTAAACTCTTACTACATCACACGAAATGTATCAGAATTTTTGAAAAAATCAGAAAACTGTTATTGTTTGTAATAATTAATTCAATAGATTGTTGTTTGTTTGTTTCTTTCTTTTAAAAACGTAGAAAAAAGTTTCAGTTAATTTGTTTCATTTTATTTATTAATTACACTATCTAGAAATATTGGTTTACTTTTAAAACCTGTCGTTTTATGTTAGTTAAATTAACATTAACAAACAAAAAAACCCAAAACAAAAACATCGGTGTCTCTTTCTTAGGGGGTGGCAACATAATTCATTCATTGCTGCAAAATAAATTTAAAAAATAAAAAAATATATATATTTTGACTTTTTATTTTGAATTATAAAATTTACGTTGATGACAAATCAAGATAGTGAAAGCTAAAGTAATTTTCATTGAATTTTCTTTACCGTTTTCCATATTTTGTATTTAGTGTTACTATAGGAGGGAGACTTCCTTTTTATTGTCTACTTTTCCTTTGGCGGTAAAAATCGACAAGAAAACAAAATTAATTTAAAAAAAAATTGTAATTATTTTAGTTTCCAAAGTAAAGTTGTTTACCGTCATGTATTTTTTACACATTAAAATGTTTATATTTTAAATTAAATCAACTGTTGTTGTTACTATATTAAACACATGGGACTGTTTTTAAACTGCATCTCGCCCGAGGGGGTAAATGAATTTAAACAAAACGACACTAAATTGACTGATCAAGTCAGTCTCTTGAGTTGGGGGTGGTTGGCAATGTTTATTTACATTGCTACTAGCATTGTATTTTGTTGAAATTAATGCTGACTGACTGGATTTTCTTATTTACGCATGTAGTAGACACTTCTCACTTGGATCAGAGTATAGTATCTGTGCGTATAATTTCTTACTAATAAATACGATATTTTTCGACCGTTAAAGATGATTTTTTGTTTTGTTTTTACGTTTACTCTGTTTTATTCGTACAGTTAAAAGATTACTTGTTTTTCGTTTTATTTATGTTCTTATTCTTCTCCAATTTTTTGCATATTAAAATTGGGATTTGTCCTTGATGCTGAGGAGCAAAAACACATCGTTTTAATGTGGCTACAAATGACCTTTTTTGATAGTCTTTTCTTTTATTATTAATTTATTAATTTATTTATTTATTTACTCGATGACGGAATTTCTTTAAAAGTCGCACAGGAGAATTTTCCTTAAGTTTAGGATTATCAAAGAATGTTTTATTTATTTTTATTTACCAATGAAACCCAAATATTATTCTTACAAATGTTTTGATCACATGGGCAGTAGACATTTATTTATCGTAAACTAATGACACTAAAGAAGAAAATGTCTTTTTTTTTTCATTTGTTGCCAATTATGCCACCAAAAATCTGCCTTTTGTATTTATATAAAAATGCTACCAAAAACCACAAGAGTCTACTACTTGCATTTAAGAAACAAATAACAACAATAATAATAATAATAATAATAATAATAAAACAATCCTTAAGTGAAGGAATCTTTAGCGGGATACTTTTTTTTCTGTCATTTTTTTTTGTCATGCTATGCAACAGTAACAAAACAAAAGAAGGTTAAGCTGATTATTAGTGATTATCAAAATTAATCTGTGCTTATCAAAGTTTTACACACTATTTGAAAGTAAATTGGATTTATGCAATTAAGGCTGAGATTGCAGATTGTTTTTCTTTTATATACAACAATCTGTGATACTAAAAAGGATATTTGACTTGACTACAGTACTTGATAGTAATCGTACTTCTGCTACTATTCATTTATTTTTACTGTTACAGTTTAAGAAAAGTCTGTGAGACGTAGTTTATAAACACTGGGTTGTTCGTATATGGCAGCATCAAAAAGAAAATGAATAATAATTAATTGTAATTTTAATAACAATCACAAACATTTTGCGCACTTTTTAAATTAACAAAAGTTCAACGATAATCATATTTATCATTGATATTAGATTTAGCCTTAAATAGTGTTTACTCTCATCTTGGCAAAAGAAAAATATATATAAAAAGAAAAATGTGAACGTGATACTTGATATCGGTTTTATCGATTAAGTGTTGTATTATAAATAAATATGTTAAATTAATAATGCATCATCTGATCAATCTTCTTTGGTGTGTAACTTAAGAGGAATGATACAAATGTTTTTATGTATTTTTATTTTAGGCCTACAACTCCTACTATGAATAAAATTTGAATTAATAAATACGGCTATTTTGGGGTTTGGTCATTTCAAAGAGAAACCTCTTTTACAAAAATCTTACCGTATAATTTTTAATTCGACCTCTTGTAACTTCTAAGAACTATATCGTTTCAAGCATTCACTGATTTTTATTTATTTATTTATTTTCTGCACTTATAAAAAATGCTAATTATATTTCATTGCTATTTTTGTGATAGAAAATTAAAAATTAAATTATGAATGTAGATTTTCAGCTATTTTGTCAAGAATCCTTCATTTTGATGTTTAGAAAAAGAAAAGAACTGGAATGATTTACCAATAACAATGTATCTTCTTTTTTTAATAAGAATTCTTTCTATTAATGATTGAATGGTAAAAATCTTGTTAAAATACTTGTGTAATTGACAATTAGAATTGTGAAATGCTCTCGAACTACAAACTACTTGATTATGATTATATTTTAAATCTGTCCAATTATTTGACGAGTATTACTACTACTACTACTCCTACAATAAACTTGTTGAGAATGAACTCGTCTCGACTCTTTACTTTTCTCTTTCATTCATTGCTTTCTTTTTCTTCTTCTCAATTCTATAGGGTAGGGATGAGTTCCTTCTCCATCCTATCGGCCTGTTATATCAACCAAACCCTTTGTTTTAATAAAAAAAGTTAAACTTGAGACCCCCCCCCACACACACACATACTAGCGAATTCAAAGTTAAAGAGAAAAAAAATGCCTTTTATAATGTTTGTGTATAATTGTAGACTTACTGGTCACTAATGTTGTGAATTTAATTGGCTAATATAAAACGCATTTTCTTATAAATGCTTCAGAGACAGGGATATTCCGACCTATCTTCTTATCATCATCATCATCATCATCCTCTCATTAAATGTTTTCAGTAATTTATTTTTATCAATTAGCGGATTTTTTCTTTTCCTTTTTCAACAATTAAAGTTTAGTAATTATTCTTTTAAATACGATTTTCTTGCGATTAGGAAAATGTTTTTCTAAAATATGTTACACACACACACACACACACACACAAAGTGACTTTTAACTGTTAATGTGTCTGCTCTAAATCGATTAAGCAGATTATTGATACGTATGTGTTATAAAACGGGACTCAGCTGGACCATAAATACAATAAAAATATTTTAGTTACTTCAGTGCTTATGAAATGTAAAGAATTTACAGGGGAGAGTCAGTTATGTGATTATATTATTTTAAAATAAAATGGGTGAGGTGTTTGTTATTTCCTGTATTTTTTTAAAGCACCATCCCATTATCACCAGTGTCTAAAATTTATATTCATCCTAAGGATGTACACATCTTAATGAAGAAATGTATTTTTAAGACTAAAGAGGAGATTTAGCATACACCACATAATCTTTTTTTCTTTTTCAACATCTTGAATTTCTTTAAATCCTTTTATTTGACTTTGCCTTTTTAATGTTATTATTTTTAAACAACGAGGAAATTCCCTAAAACTTGACACATCGAATGCCATTTATTTATTATTCTTACTTCTTTAAACAGTGAAACACGGTGTACACGTGTGCCGACATCTTCGTATTTATTCTTGGGTCAGTTTTGTGCCTCATTGCCAAATGAAGTACAGACAGTACAACTGTTTATATCACTTGCTGTTCCCTTTTTATTTTTACCCCCCTCCCCCTGTCTACCCATGCGGGGGGCCACCTGTCGTAATAATTTCTATAAATGTGTTAGCCTTCATCAGTTGCACCCAGTCATCTTCTCTTATGGGAAATGATCCATGTCATTATTTGGATAATTTTCATTTTCCTTGCAGACATTTTTTTTTCAAGCCATCTGTCTAATTATAAAAACACAAGCGCATATATATATATATATATATATATATATATATATATATATATATAAGACGGTGAGGAAATTAATCCGACAATATGAGAAGAAAATATTTTAAAAATATAACAAACACAGGATGTTATGATATGGGGAAACAATTTTATGTGTCAATACTTAAGCATTTCGGTATATTGTACCATCTTCAGGACACTTTTAAGTAATGTTTATGTGAGGGACAAAATGAAAGATGTTAAGTGTATAGTGAATATGAATATTCACACATTCACTATACACTTAACATCTTTCATTTTGTCCCTCACATAAACATTACTTAAAAGTGTCCTGAAGATGGTACAATATACTGAAATGCTTAAGTATTGACACAAAAAATTGTTTCCCCTAATCATAACATCCTGTGTTTGTTATATTTTAAAAATATTTTCTTCTCATATATATATTGCCTGTATCAATAATGTATACCTGTTCCTTTTTCCTATGATTGTCTATGTCTACATAAGTATGTCTGTGTAGTACACTAGTTTGAGTTTATTTACACTATCTCTCACATGTGAAATGAGAAGTACACACACACACACACACACACACACACACACACACACATATATATATATATATATATATATATATATATATATATATATATTGTGTGTGTTGTATCTGACTGCTTACATGTTTTAGCCTAGACTTCTGTCATAATATGTAGTTTGTTACTTCAGAGAATAAGAATATTAAAGTCTTTTCATTTTTCTTTTCTTTTTTTTTTGACTTTGCTTCTTGTTACAGGAACAGGTAGTCCATCTAATTTTGCTTACATTTCAATTGAATGTGTAGATATTTCTCTATTTATTTCTCTATCTCATCAGTTCTGCAGAATGTGTGCTCAGTTTCCCTTGTTTCATCCTTCCCCTCTTGTGAATCACACTTGCAATTCAATGTATTCACTTGTAAATCTTCTTTGCACTTATTCACCTTACCTATATCCTCCAAGAACTCTCTAATCATTCTGATTGTTGCTTGATTTTGTTGTATTCCACACAAAGGAATGTTTTGTTTTTCTTTTAAATTGAATATCAAATTATTTACCATAACCTTATTAATGAAGGCTCTATACCACTGTAGTTCATATCTTGCCTTCCCCTGTTCTTTATTACACTGTGATGCATTTTTCAAAGCATGAAATAGCATCTGTGAAACAAGTGGTGTTTTTCTTCATGTGTATAATTAGTTCTGTTGAAATCTGCTGCCACACAGAAGTGACTGAATGCTTCTTGGGTTCTATGATTTCACAGAAGTAAATATTGTCTGTAATTTTGAGAGGAATCCATAACATTATTTTCTAAGTATTCTTATCCTTTGTTTAATCACCATGTTTCAACTGATGTTCTCTTTGGTCTTCTTCAGCATATAAGAATTCCATCAACTATTCTTGCAGGGTGCCCTGTCTGGTGGGGCTGTAGAATATGCTGATTCTGCAACTCTGCAGAGGAATAAGACTCTCCTCCTTCAAATGGGTCAACCTTTGGCCATAAGTGGTGACTCGTAAAGCCTGAGCACAGGATTGTGTTTGCTGAGCAGTCTGTGACCTAAGTGGTCCTGTGACATGTAACATTGTACTTCAGCTCTTTTACTTGGACTAAATGAGCAATCAGAGAGGCCTGATTGTTGGCTGGTCATGTAAAGCCTTAGCAACTGTATGATTGTACCAACCGTATTAAAGATTGCTCTTATGGCAACTCTTTATCTTATAGATGCTAGAAGTTGGTTGTGGTTCAACTACCAGTATTTATTAATACGCATGAGGTTAATGAAAATTATTTCTATTATAAATCACACACACACACACACACACACATATATATATATATATATATATATATATATATATATATATATGAAGACATGAGACAGAACAAATGAACAGCCACTAGCAACAAATTCAGTTCTAGTAATCTCCTGTAGATGGGATTTTAATCCCGAAATATTGAGAATAAATCACAGGTTAACAAACAACACCACAGTTACCTTCTTTACACTTGCATTGTGATAGCCTTCAAAACCAACCAGCAAATATATATATATATATATATATATGACTCGGCATTAAATTATCCACAAGGGTTGATATGCTATTAAACCAAACATATTCTTGCAGATAGGGTGTCATTCACAAGCTTGTGAAAATAAATTTGGCTATATATCATAAGTTGATGAACATGCATGATCTTGTCAGTATGTTTGAAAGATATTTTCTGCTGGTGGAATGAGTAGATAGATCTCATGGCTTTCTTTTTGAACATAGACAACCATCAGATTGAATTTTGTATTTAGTGCCCCATTTATCGTATTAAATAGATGTTTAAAAATGATTTGTATTTGATAGGACCGTGTGGAACCTCTACCTCCCTCTAAATATATCTCTTTAATAACTATGCAAAAAATGTGAATATGAATGTATAATAAGAATGATTCCCTTTCCTGTCAGCTTAAAATAACCCTAGATGAGTTGACATGCAGTTAAAATCAATCCTTGAACTCTCTATTAGTTTTATTGATGAAACCTTTTGTTAGAATCATGTAATGCACCATTTTGGACATTCCACTCTATACACTTTCCAGTGATCTTTATTTTGATCTTGTTTTAAAAAAGACCATTTACTCTCTTTTCTATTCCCATATGGCTTGTCATGCTTGTCATCATAATATCACATTAAAGTATAATTTCATTTCTATAAAATTTAGTTTTTGCAAACTGGCTGATTTCTCTTAGATTCCTTGTTTCAGTTTTTGCTCACATTTATTGATCAAGGGGTTCATTGTAAGGAGATTGCATCTTGGTGTTATATTGACAATAAACATGTTGGATTTCTTTACCATCATTTTTATATAAGGTAGATTTATTTATAATTGCTATCTTTTTGAATTTGTCCTATTAACATATAATTAACATTAAAATACAAATTAAATTCTAGAAACTATTTTATTTCTGACCTATGTTCAAAAAAGCTTTCAACCTAGTAAATCTAATTATTTTATATCTTAACACATATCCATTCAGTTTTATTCTCATCCATTTCTCTTTCTCTCTCTCTCTCTTTCTCTCTCTCTCTCTCTCTCTCTCATTACCAACAATCCCATTTTTCTATCATCTACTTTAAACTAGTGATATATCACCTGTACTACATCAACAGTTCCTTGTGTTCTTAGTTGTCTACCTGTACATGATCAATCTTAACCAACTTATTTAACTACATGTTTTGTCTATTCTTTCACACATTTGCTATTTTAAACTATTAACTGTTTTATTTAACCATCATACAAATCACTTTGATCTTTCTACAGGTGGATTAATTTAGTTAATTCTGATTGACTACTTACTAGTAATTGTAGAATGACAATTTGGATGTAAGAAATACCTTGAAATAAGATTGAAAGAAATATTAGTCAAAAATTAATAACTGACTAGGCTTATTTTAAGAAATTCAAATAATACAGGTGATTTCATATTTAAGAGCAGCTCACTTTGCAGCATGTTTAGCTTATAAGCTCCAAGAAGAAAAAAACACAGTTTGCTACTTGTAATGGCTTGCATGATTGGTAAATTGCTCAAACTTCTGAATCCCCACATGGAAAATTGTATATAGGTATTTACCAACCCCTTCATATAACACAAGCTTAGTTTTTAAGCAAAGTTTACAGGTTTTCCTTTTAGACTGGTTACCATACCAAGATTAAAGTGCCCACTCTTCCCTGCTATTTACCCATAGCTTGAGTAAATTTAGTTGGATTTATACCTTACCCAAGGGAATTAGCACTATGTGAAATATAAACAAGCATCATCCAGGATTTGAACTCTGGTTGATGTGTCCATTTCCAACAATGATGTCAATTACATGACAAGAATTTCCATTGTAAATACAGAGGAACATTACTTCTATTTTGTATTTAGAGATTTTTTATTGGTTTCTGTGATTGTTATTATTATTATTAAATTGGATATATTTTTCATATCAGAAATAAACAACTAAATTCAAAAAATGTTTATCTTTACTCTTATAATCTCAAAAGTAGAAATACAGAAATTGCTATAAATGTATAGAACTTTGTTATAGTTTGTTATTAAGCTAATTTTAATCTCACTTGGTAACAACAAAAGTAAGATATTAAAGATTGAACTTGAGAAAATAGTCTGAAGAAATTAGTATGCTAATCCTTACTTTACAGAAGAGACCCTTAAAAATATCTTTGGTAGAATATCCTTAATGACTTACTTTAAGAATCTTGAGTTGTTGATACTTATTAAACTTTATAAGTTGATAAGTCTCCTCTTAAGATTATTTCCATTGAACACTTAATTCATTCTAGTATTTTCCAGTCAACCTAGTCATTCAATGTGTCACACAGTAATGCTATTGCTTTGTTAAGCTTATAGGATTGAAAGTGTGATTCATTATAATATCTGTGAAGAGAGAAATAAAGATTATCTGCCAAAATTTGTTGCAGATTCATTAAAAAATCTGAATAAACTATTAAATATCACGGAATAAAATGTGAAATTTATATCAGTTGATTGTTTATTGTATTGTTTCATAAATTTAATCATTTTTTTTCTAAATAACATTTGTAAAATTAGATAAACAAAATGGGATTATAAACTTGAATAAGCCATTGTATACTTTGTTTAATCCCTTAAACATTTTGTTTTGTTACTAACTGTAATTTATTAGTGATTTTTAATCACTTGCATATATATATATATATATATATATATATATATATATATATATATATATATATATATTGTAGAATTGTTTTACGTCATATAAAAAGGTCTAATAAGCTCTTTATGAAAATCATTTAATACTAACGTATTTCCTAACATGTATTAATGTTGTAAAATTTTATATAAAAGACTGAGTTGGTGGATATGATTTTGTCAAAATATGAGATGTTACTCAAAAATTTTGGAAAAATAAAATGGCTTCCTCGATAATAATCAAAATATAAAATGAAATATTGGGTAACAGATTGATCTATTTGTTCAAATTCTTTGAAATTTTGGTTAGCATCTTCTCCATGTACGGAAAATAAGGTATCTTTTTTTGTTATTTTATCTCCATTTTTACTTAAGTTTTGATGGATATATACATATATATATATATATATGCTGATAGGTATGCGTCCAGCATCCCTAATGCACAAAGATCTAAAGGGACACAGTAAAATTGTATCCATGCATCCCAGTGTTTTCCTTTTTACTTAGTTTGCAAACTGTAAATACATTTCAATAGTTTCTTAAAAATGAATTACACAGGATAGGTTACAAGGTAGGAGTTAGACGGCTTTAGTTGGGACCCATAAATTTTCCCGGGGACTCATTCAAAGCAAATATGTATGCCCAGGACGCACTAAATCAAAAAGCTATCAGCATCACTGTATATGTGTGTGTGTGTGTGTGTGTGTATGTATGTATGTGTATATATATATATATATATATATATATACACACACACTTTCTCTCTCAACTCCCAAGTGCACTGAAAGAAGTTGACTATATGTGTGCTATATATGCATACAGAGCTAAATCATTATGACTAATAGGTGTAAAACAGCTTTTATTCAGTCAAGATTCCTCTGGGATTTATTCCATGATGTTAATACTAACAATATGTCCTGTTGCAAGTTATCTTGGAGGTTCTGTAGAATAAACCTATTTGTTTAAAAAATCTCATAATATTGAGATCTTCAAAGTTTGGTGGTCAGGGCAATGCAATAATGTCTTAATGTTCCTGAAATTATTACTGTACAACTTTTACAATTTGGTTTACTGAAACAAACCATCATTCATCATTGTTAGAACTCTACAAAAATACACAAATAACATGTTTTTTTCTTCTTCAGAAATGTAATAATAATAAATTGTAAACAATCAAAATAGAGTTATTAAAAAATTCTGCAGTAATACGTTGATCTCAATGAATAAAATTTCTTTTGACCTTCGACTTATTTGAAAAACATTGTTTTGTCTAATTGCATAATCTTTTTATAAATATTTTTTTGTTTGTTTACAATCTTTTATTATTACATTTGTGAAGAAAAATAAAAAAAGACAACCAATTTGTGTCTTTTTGTAGAGTTTTAACATTTTTTGAAACAGATATACATTGATTATAAAACGAATCGGCCTGTAAGAATTCTGCCTGCTTATGTAACATGTGAGGCCATATATATTAGTGGGCCGTGATTCAACATAGGGAGACTTGTTGGACTAAACAACCTTCATTTGATATAAGGTCCCCAGTCAGATGACCATTGAAGACACTTTGGTCAATTGGATATTGGTTAGTTTGAGTATTCTGACTGGTCTGCATCTATGCAGTTCCATACTCAACAAGAAATAATGTACTGTACATTATGACATACCCCTCTTTCTCCTTGACTAAAACTATTAGTAATTTGTGCTACAATAGCTTTTTTTGTTGGATTGTACTTAATGGGAAATTTTTTATTTACTTTCACATCAACATGTTTTGGTTGCCCAATGGTTTTTACCTTTTCTGATTATTGCAGATTCACCACAATATTTAAAAAAATGCTCTGACCTATTTTTTTGGCCATAACAGTTGGGCTATTACCAAAGTCACACCACCCTGTTGGCTGGGGCTGTAGAATATACTGACTGCACCTCCTGAATGGGGCCACCTGTTGGCTGTGAGTGGCAATCTGATGCTTAAGGATGGAATCTTGGTGGCTGAGCTGTCCATACTTGGGCAGGTATGGGTGGTCAAAGAGGCCCCTTTCTGATCAATCAGCTGGTCACATCAAGCCCTAGCACCTATATGATTGTTCTGACCATATTACTCATGGTAAACACCCAACCCTTTTTATCACATGCTGGATGGTAGTGGTTGAGTCTTAGTGTTGTGGTTATAATGTTAAACTGCATCTAGTGGCAAGGTTTCTATTCTGGAACTCTGGGAGTGTGGAGTACCCCTTCATTGCCATTATTCCCAGTGTTTCTTATATGGAGTGGTAGTATCTATTAGGATCCAATCTATAGATTAAATAGATAAAAAAATTAGTTTTGAAAACATTGAATACCCAAGAATAAATAAAACAAAAATATCTTTGACATAAAATAACCCAAGGGTAGACATGTCGTAAAGTCCAACCAAAGTTTCAAATCTTTTGTCTTTTCTAGAATTGTGGCATTCAATACCTCCAAAATGAAATACTTGAAGCAGGCTGACTTGCTTGTATATCTCTAACTCTGGCATTCAGTTTTTACAAAACAGTAGCTGTCATTCTTGTCAGTTGTTTTTAGTCAATGTTTTTGTTAGGTATAGTAAATTTACTAAGCTTAATATAAATACAAGGCCACATTCATAGGGGAATCTATCAAGAATCAAACTTACTACTCTAGGTAATTAACCTCTCACCAGATAAGCTTGTTAATCATTATGCATATATATATATATATATATATATATATATATATATATATATATATATATGAGGTAAACATGTGTCTAATGTGATGAAGCAATTTGTTAAATGTAATATGCAGTATATTATATTTGCTGTTGAGTCATTGTAATTTATCTTTGTCTATATAACCCATGTTAAATAAAGTAAAACAAATTTTATATAATTATGACTTGCAATCAAGATTTATCTTCTTTTTAATCAAAGATTTTGATATTTGAAAAGTGTGTGTGTGTGTGTGTATGTATGTATGTATGTATGTATATATATATTATATATATATATATATATATAAAGATTCTGTATATCTCTCTCTCTCTGTACAAAATGATTGAGTGTACGTCCTTTTATAAAGGAAAATTGGAGACCAACAAAGACCAAAGTTCAATAAGATCCACAATATATTTTTGTCCAAGGGTGTTTGGTTTAAAAAAAGAAACTTTCTACACATCATTTTTAAATAAGAAAACCTAAATAAAAATGCAAGGGTATAAATCAATGATATATTTAAAAAATAATTTAAAAAAGGATAAAAAAGCAAACAAATCAATAAAGGATAAAACATAAGAAGCAAATAAAATAAAAACACAAACAAGAAGAATATGAATAAACAACGTAAAATAAGAATATACAAAGAATGAAAGGAAAGATAAAACAAATATGTAGAAAAAAGATTTTTTTATTGATCTCTATATAAATATAGATAGATTTATTTTTAACTTTTCAAATCCCAGACAATGCTGGGTAGGTCTACTAGTAGATTATATAATTGTCTAATTCGGTTTAATAGCACCTGTTTTCATTCCTGTCCACTGACAATGATGCATTTCTATTGTAAAATCATTTGCAATGGATTTAATAGGTTGATGCAAATATTTTCAGCATTTTTTTACTTTTTTGACAAAATCCTTCATATAAATTCATAGAAAATATTTCCATGGTTTACGCCAACCTTACAATGTTTTTTTTTTGTTGTTTTTTTAAAGTAAATTGTGTATTCCATTATAAAAGATTAATTCCCGTTTTGCTTCAATTAATTCTTCAATGAATGTTTGATATTTTCAATTTGTTGGGATCACAAAGAAAATAAGCAATGGTGCATTGGGCAAAACAATTAAGTTTGAAGGAGACAGGTCTAGAGAATAGATCACATATTGAACTTCACATCTCAGCTCTAAAATTGTTTTTTGTGCTCTTGATGAGGCTTAGAATATGTAGATTGTATGCTCTGCAGAGAGGTAAGACCCCCCCCCAAAAAAAAGGGGTGTGTCTCGTATCTGGTGGTGAGGCTCTAATTCTGTGGAGTGTAGAGTATCCCTTCATTGCCATGGTGTACCCCTATCTCCTATATAAAACCATGTAATGAGACAGAAATGGGTATACTGCTTATATGATGATTGTTGAAGAATCAGCATGAATTCTAGTGAGGATTTTTCTGCATAAGAACCATTCCAAAGAAAAGAAATATTTTTCTTATGAAATACAAGAAAAGTCAGTAATAGAGACAATTGTAAAGTAAGACAACCGCAGTAAAAGTACCTAAAACTTTTTAAAATTGTTTTTTTTTTTTTTCTTTTCTTTAGATTTTAAGCGATAAATATTTAGTTACATTCCACCCTGTCTGTTTATATTGGCTTGTGTTACTAGCAAACTGCTTAGTTTTCTTTGTTTCTCTATTGAAAATATTTCCAGAAGGAAAATTCTATTATATAACCTTGTATTGGTTTTTGTGATGTATTAAACTCTTGACACAGAAACTATCCAGGCAAATTAAATATTGTAAAATATTTTCCATTCCACAGAAAGAAATCATTTTAAATGATTTTCATTATGTCACTCCTGTAATAAAGTAGAATGTCCTAAATTTTCTTTCTTGCTTTCTTTCTGTTTATCACAAAAGAATAGAAAACACATCCATTAAAAATATGATTTAAAATAAATATTTAAAAAATCTAATACATTTAATGGTTCTAGATTTATATAGATAAACTGAACAAATTTACTGTTTCATGTTTGTCTACTTAAACATAGTAATGTATAAAGTTTTTTTTTATTTTTGTTTATTATAAAACCTAAAACTACTCAATAACTGTGTTTCTGTTTCTGTGACTGTATTTACCTTGGATCGGTTGAGCTGGCTCCATCCAACAAATTCACCTGTGGTGAATTCATAGAAGGAGTAACAAGGGAATAGGAAATTCACAAGCAGTCCCTTAACCCCTCATGCATATTCCAGTCAGGGGAATTCCACAGACACAGTGACAAGTACGCCAAAAGCCGTTGATTCCTAATGATAGTGGATTTTCACCATAGCCCCTTGACTAGGTTGTGGCCCTAATACCAAAGGGTGCTAGACCTGTCCGTCTTGGGTTGACACTACCAGGAACTTAAGTTCCTGACTGCATGACTAAAACCAATATTTAATTGGATTTAGGTTTAGTACAAATACCGATTGCTTTTTTTGTCTGATTAGCCTGTAATCCAGGTTAAAAACAGGGTATGGATAACCCAAAGCCAAAATTTTTTCACACCTTACTCTTCTGATGCAGGCATCATTGGGGAACAACAGTTTTGGTAAACAAACCAACACTTCTTGTTTTTCAATTATGCCTGCATCAAACAGAAGAAATGTTTCTTATTGTTTTAAAATTGTTGTTGTGGAGGGTGTTAAGATTTTTTTTAAAGTCAATTCATTTTTATGGTCAGTAAGATTTGTTGATTACATAATGTTTCTACTCAGTAAAGAATCCAAACCATAAACAGAAATTTGAAATATAACAAAAGTGACTTTCTGAAAGTGTTTTTGTTTGTTCTTATTGAAGTCAGTCAGTCAGTCAGTATACTGTTGGTTTGGACAACAGCAACTGGCTAAGCACAACTCAACTAGTGCCCAAGACAATGGTACTTATGGGACTCAAGAATAGTCCATGTATTTTGGGTGATTCCATTCCTTAAGTCCTGATTGGCTGCTTGGTTTCTATGATGTTATGAGGCTTCATAAATACTCTGGCATTCTGCTGTAGGATTGCAACAAGGTTTGATCCATATTGAGTTAGGGCTACTTGTTGCCTTGTCTTACCAATTCGATGGTAATTGGAACTTAGTATGATTATTCTACACTTCTTACTTTTTTCTTAAATCTGTATTAAAAAAAAAGAAAAGTTATGAGTAGTTTCCATTACAGTTTTATCCTGACCTAATGCCAAACCACTGATAAAAACTGATACTTAATATCTAATGGCTAGATTAAATCTTCTTAACAATGACAATACTGGGTATGTTCTTTTGTCTGTAGAAGTGAATGGACCTGTGAACTGCTTATAAAGTTGGTGGAATGGCCTGTTGTTGGTATCAGCTGGACAGCGAGGGAGTCTGTCCCCTTTTCGCTAGTGCTCAGTCGGTAGAGTGTTAGTCTAGGAACCATAAGTTTTCTGGTTTGATACCGGCCCTCGCCAACTCAGCGTACGAGTAGCACAGGAGTCTGTGTGGTAAAGTAAGGAGCTGGTGCTAAGATGCTAAAACATTCTTGGTCTAGTGCTAGTGAAAAGGGGATAGACTCCCTCGCTGTCTGGCTGATACTTACTTTAGGCCACCCCGACAACTTTACTTACTTATTAGGTAAAGAGTATGATGAATGTCTTCCTCAATGATACAGTCTTGTTGGAATTATAACTATAAACAAGTGTCTGTGGCAGCCGGTGGCTGGCTTATCTTTATAAAAAAGAAAAGAAAAAGCTATAAATATCTTTGTTGGGTGGTCACTGATATATTGCTCAGTTCTGTTTTTAAGTGATGGAAGTTTTTTTTTTAGTATGCACCTTCCACAGCAATAAGAAAGATGGAAATAGTTTTAACCATTTTATTATTGTTAGGTACAACACTGTTGCTGAACTGTGTTAAAAATTACATTACCTTAGTCTCTACAGAAATAATTTTTGCTCTGTTTTAAAGGCAGATTTACAGTAAACTTGTCTGTACACAAAAAGCTGAACCTTGATTGATTTAGTTCTGTTTCTTTATAAGAGAAACATATTGATCCTTAGCACTTTTTTTTTAATAGTCTTTTGGTCTGACTCCAAAGGAATTCACAAAAGAATATAATCACCTTTCTCACAAATAATATACAGTTTTGTTCATAGTAATTATTTTGCACACTAACTGACACAATGTATTTTCTTCTGGACGACCTTTCATTACCAATATCCTTAGAACATTCTATTTCAAAATGAAGATACATTAATACAACTGTAGTAAAATTCTTTTTTTTTTTCTTTTACATAAGGTAAGGTGTCTGGCAGTAAAAAAAAGATTTCTAAAGTCTGGATTATTGTGCATAATATACCAGCTTAAATTTTTAATTAATTTAATTTTTTAAAAATAATTCACATATCTTGTTCATATCTTATTATCCTATTACTTCTTAAGATTATCATCTTCCAATAACAATAAAGATGAGGACAACAGCCTGAAAAATCTAAATAATACAAATTATCAAGCCTCATCTTAAAAATTCAAACAAATAAGATTTTGATCATAGAGCAAATTATCCAAACTTGATGCATCACCTGCTGTTGCTCCTAATCTTCAGGTGTTGAATGATTTCAATCTCATGACTTTTATCTAGATTGCAGCTGCTGCTGCTGCTCATCCTCATTGTACCAAGTTGGATTAGGGGTCAGCCTAGTGATGCTTATAGCATATTTTAAATTTGCTTTGAATGAGTCCCTGGGAAAATAATGGGTCCCAACTAAAGCTGTCTAACTCCTACCTTGAAACATATCCTATGTAATTCATTTCTTAGAAACTATGAGATGTATTTACAGTTAGCTTGAAATGGTGTGGGAAGACAAAAGAAAAACACTGGGATACACGTATACAATTTCACTGTATCCTTTTAGATTTTTGCACACCAGGGACATGTAGCTATTGGCATATCTGGGTCAGTCTGATGTTTTCAGCAAAGACCTTGAATATTTATAATTTTCTTCTTCATATACTTAAATTAGATCTATTTCTTGATATCTGTAAAAAATAGTTGTCTTTTTATAACTTTTCTATGATTTATACATTTTGTCTTGGTCTGTTCTTTTACCTGTATCATATCTTCATTTTGAATAAACTACTCTAAGGAAAGGTCCTCCTCTTTAATTATTGGTCTCTACTAAATAGATAAGTAGTTGAATATAAGTAAAAACCCAAATCTACTTTGTATCATTACTTATCATTGACAACTTCTTGTATTGCTTAACACTTGGTCTGACATTTCTTTCTGTTCACCCCCCCCCTTTAATTTTGTGACTTCTTCTAAATTGATATGCTGTGGATTAGTTTAAGGAGATCATATTGTGGAAGATGTTAATTCTGAAAGGACAATCCTTCTACTTTTTCAGTCTGTTGTTGAATGAGGTCCAAGGGGAGTAAGACCTGTTGCTCTAGGTAGGCTATTTTTTGTCAATAATAAATGGCCTAGATCACCAGTTAAGCAGTGATGAGCCTGTTCAATACTTAATTGGGTGACCACTTAAGCAACAGGAGTCCTTTGTCAAAATATCTTGATTCAGCATTAAATGACTTGAAAAGGGTTGATATGGTATAAACCAACCAACCAATAATAAATGCTAATTAAAATCCTTCACTCCTTCCAAAATAGAAGCATCAATATCATCATGGTCCACTGTTAACTAAATCAATATCATCACGGATAGCTGTTAATTATGAAATATTAATTAGAATCCTTCACATTTACCTAATAGAAGCATCAATATCATCATGGTTGGTTGGTTGTTTGTTTTGTTTTATTTTACAGCATATCAACCCATTTCAGGTCATTTAATTCTGAATCAAATAATTTTGATAAATGAAGGACCCAGGGTCCTTACAGTACCTGCTAGTTGCTTAAGTAGTCACCCAATTAAATATTTAAGCAACAGCAGGTATTGTAAACAACATAAGTCCTTTGTTTATCAAAATTACTTGATTCAGCATTAAATGCCCTGAAAAAGGTTGATATGGTGTAAAACAACCAACCAACCAATCGGCTGAATATTTTCCAGTCAGACCTTATAAATCTTTTTAAGCTAAAGAAAACTGAATATCAAATCTATTTCATACTTGTATTACCAGAAGTCTTGTCCTGGCTTTAGTTAATTCTACTTGTAACATTTCTTTTGTGTTATTTAATATTCATACAAAAATTGATTTAAGTCTAACTCCAGGCTCTTGGATAATTAGAGAAAAAAAAAAAAAAAAAATTGAGATTCACTTTAAGATATCAAATTCTAAATATAATACTATTCAGATCTTTGTATTCAGAAAAGGAAAAGTTGCTTTCTGAGTAATTTTAGGTCAAAACAAAAAGTCTGCAACACTTTTGTATAGTTCTTTTTCTTGCTTAATAAATCCGCTTGGACACATGTGCTGACGTCACAGTCAGAACACCCCAAATAAACACCCTCTTCCCTCTGTGATCTGTTCTTTATGAATTAACAGTTGAAATCTGCATATGCTGTATTTGCCTCACAAGATTAACATGAGACCAGTTCTTTATAAATTGTGACTCTGGGAGCGGTCATGTTTTTCTCTTCCAGATATCTTGCACACAAGACACGTGAATGCCTACTTCAGTTTATGAGATAAGTTTCTCCTGTTACTTACATTCTTCAGTGCAATCTTGTAACCAATATCTACAACCTCATTTAACCCCTGGGAAAGATGTATAAACATTTAAAGTAATTCTGTAGACAATGAATCGGAACACTTAACAAAATGAATTCTAATCCTGATTGCTTGAAAGTTACTGTTTCATAATTAATAAAACTTATGTTCAATAAATATTGTGTACCAGGCAAATATATAAATATCATGTACATTATATTAGTCAATAAAGTTTTGCAATATTTCAAGTATTTCAGCATCTGTTCACAAGGGCAAGCTTAGAAGTGTCAATTGATGGTGCTCTTTATGAAAGACCAAGATCTGCTGATAATGAAAGAGTACTTGGTGCTGAAAACGGATCAGGAGCCGGTGTTCCTAAGGGGGTGTGATGCTGAAATCCAGTGGTACCCAGCAACTCCTGCAACACTACCGCTGCCAAACTGCATTGGTTCCTTACCTTTCCTTTGGATCACAGAGGGAGTGGGAAGAGGGACGATTTGCTGCTTGGGCAATACCTCATCCTCCATATGAACCCGCCTAGGCTACATAGTTAAAAAAAACAAAAAAACTTTGAACTCTATTCCATCATCTCTTGTAGACGGAAGGATGCCAACAACAACTTGTTCCTTGTTAAACCATTTCAATCAAGATCTCATTTCCATAACAAAGTTCACTCTCTGACCTTGGTTTATTTTCAAGGCTGATGTTATCTCCCTTGAAATATCTGAACCAGTTTTTTAACCCATTTGTTGGCAGTTCCTGGGATTTCAGCATCAATAATTTCTTTGGCTCATGCCCTTGCACTCCTTTTTTCCACAGGTAACATAAAATGGTTCTAATTGTAATCTTTTTTTTTTTTTACCACTCATTATCAAAGGTGTAAAATAAAGAAAAAATAATTAATGTTTATATGTTAGATACGAAGGAATGTGGTACCTTCATATATAATGGTTATTGTTGTTGTAGGAAATACACACAAAATGAGTTTAAATTTTTGATGAAGCTGTTTGCATTTCTATGAGAAAATTATGCATCCAACTATTCTCCCTCTAGCTATGGGTAAATAGTAGAGCAGACTAGGCTCTTTAATCTTGGTTAGACAACCAGTTTAGAAGTCGTAAAACTCTGATTTCAAACCTGTTAAACACTGCTTAAAAAATTGACCTTGTATCATATCCTAATCATGTGGTGGGGGTGGTAAATATATATTAAGTAAAAAGTTTTTGAAAAAACAAGAAAATATGTTAAAGATTGATATTTGGAAAACTGACGCTACATTTTTCGGACTCTATTTTTAAAAAAAAAATCTTTGGATTTTCTAAAACCAATGATTTCTGGGATTGGTGTTTCATCATCACTATTTGATTGGGAATGCTATCACTGCATATCATTTTGTTTTACATTTTCTCTTACATTTAGCATATCGAGAGGAGCCTTTAAACATCATAAAAAAGAAGGCTCACAAGCTCTTTCTTATTTTCACAGTTTTCTTTTCATATGATTTATGATTATTAACCCTGTTGAGTCCTGTTGATGGTTTAAATAAAACCAAAACACTTGAGCGTCATCTTTCTAAATGTCAATCTTTTGACATATTTTCTTGTTTTTTCCAACAACTTTATACTTATTCACATTGTCAGAATTTATATACATTTCTTTCTTTATATAAATATATTTTATATATGAAAATAAAGAATAAACAATGCAACAACAATTGGACAAAAAATTGTATCAGATTATCAGTGCAAATCTGAAAACATTTAACTCAACATAACTTAGCTTGAAATATTGCAAAACCTTTGACTCCCTCTAGTAACAAACTGACCTTTTAACTGTGTTAAAATTAATTTTCTATTTTTTTTTTATAAGGGAAGGTGTCCGGCAGTAAAAAAATAAAAAAAATTCTAAAGTCTGGATTATTGTGCATAGTAATACCAGCTTAAATTTTTTTGAAATTGCTTCACATATTATAAACTTTCTCATCTTGTTTATTATGATTATTATCCTATTACTTCTTAAGATTATCATCTTCCACCACATATAATTATTTCCTTTTCTCTTTTTTCAGTCTTTCATGGGCAACCAGTACATTATAAGTGTAAATGTTCCCTTCAAAAAAAGGATAGTTGCTCTCCCCCCTCTCTCTCTCTTGTGTGATTGTTAGGGGGGGGTGTTAGAGAATCCTGCTCATCTGACCAAGTGCCCTACTCATTCTTGACCCAAGATTAACCCTGAATCATACATTATATCCTCAAATTTAGACAATGAGACTGTCCACATTATATAAATTACCAGTATAAATTATCATTGTTTCCCACTTTCTTCACCCCCCCCATTTATTTTCCTCTCTCTCCTTTTCTAATCCACAACCCTTTGCTCAAGGGTATAGAGAAAAGGACACAAAACCTGTCTTAAATTGGCATTTCAAACTGATGGAGCCTGGATTTTTATTAGACTTATACAATGAGATGGGAAATCCTATTTTTAATACTAAATTATAACTAATATATTTTAGCCATACGTTTATGTTGGGATATAAATTTGCATAGTCACCAGAGTGGTAGTACCTGTTAGGGTCTCATCTATGGGTTGAATAGAAAAATGTTTATAAAAAAATTTGAGTCTCCATTAAGAATGAATTTATTTCAAAACATTGTTGGCATTAAATGACCTACTGTGGTTGATATGTTTAAAACAAACCAAGCCAAACCAAATGAATAGTCATGTTTATCAAATTACTTTAGTGACACATGATGATGGCTTTTTACATTTTAAAAAAATCATTTAACTGAAACTGTTATGTTATATGAAACTGTTTAAAAATATTCACCAAGGTTTTCTTACAATCTGTTTAATTAGTATCTCATTTCTAAGAAACTATTGAGATGTATTTTAATTTATAGTTAGCTTGAAATGGTGAGGAAGAAAAAACCCCACTGGGATGCAGCATGGATATGATTTTACTGTGTCCTTTTAGATTTCTGTGTGTCATGGATGCAGGACACATCCCTATCAGTATCTCTGAGTCAAGAGTTTAATTTAATGAGATTTGAAATGCACTTCAAAACTTTTGTTGTTCAGAGCCAAAAAAAAGAAAAAGTCAATTCATCTGTCAGTAAATGTCTGTTATTTTGTCCTTTTATTATAATCAGCCACATCTTGCATATTCTGTATCACTTGATGATAAGAATTACATTGAAACTGGGTTGATGCTTATGTATCCTTATGTACTTGGGTAGAGATTATTATACAGATTTACTCAGACTAGTGTCCTCATCTTTGTTGCTATAGTAACATTTTGGCTCTTGTATCCTCTTAAGTATAAAATTGTATGTAGACATTCTTTAGTGTGTGTGTGTGTGTGTGTGTGCATAAACAAATGCATATATCATGTAGACTACAAAATCGACATCCAGACAATAGACATTGAAAAAAAAAAATGAGATCAAATGGCAAGCTAATATTCAGCTAAACATTATTTTAAAATCAAATCATGGCATGCTGACAGCACATATTCCCTTGACTTTCTCTCTCTCTCTCTCTCTGGCCTTACATCCCTATGAAGCCATTGCTCTTGGTTGTAGAATAAACATCATACTCACCTTTACAAGAAGGCTATGACTAGCATCCAGTCACCAGACAAAAAAAAAAAAAGACAGTGTAATGGAAACACTCTTTACCAACTGCCGGAACACAATCAAGTGTTCAGTATATATGGATAAAAGTGTCCAAATCAAAACCAGCAGTCAATGAGAATCTTAGGAATGGACTTGGCCCAGATACACAAGTGGGATAGCCCAACCTGGTATTTAAATCACCTACCAAGTCTGGATTCTCGGAGCAGATTTGGCTTGCAACACAGCTGAATACTGATCACTCAAACAAAAATCTCTACATTGGTAAAGTCCTCTATATGGCATACAGTGTCCACACAAGTTGATGAATGTTTTAGCTGGCCTGCCAACTCTGGGTATTCATGCATAAGGAGTCCATATCTTACAAACCATCCAAGTAAGACATGATGGGCACTGCTAGAGAAGTAAAAACAAACTCTGAGGTGATACACTCTAAGTAAGTCATTGGGGTGGCCTAAAGTCAGTATCAGCCAATCAGCGAGGGAGTCTATCCCCTTTTCACTAGTGCTAGACCAAGGAGATTGTTTTTTTTGCATCTGAGGTGGAGCGCCACACCTACCATCAGCTCCTTACTTTACTGCACAGATCCTGTGCTACTCATATGCTGAGTTGGCAAGGGCTGGTAACGAACTAGGAACCTTGTGATTTCTATTTCTCTGAATGTTTAAGATGAGGCTTGATGATTAGTATTATCTGCATTATTCAGACTATTGTCCTCATCTTCTTTGTGGTTTCTAGCTGAATGCTCTACTGACTCTAATGGACCCAAACTCTTTCAGTTTGGTTAAAACATTGGACTTTAATAGAACTTCCATTATTCTATGCATGCACATATTTGGTACTATCTAAAATTGAATGTGACTTGTAAATTTTAATTTCAGTGTAAATAACTGGTAAATAATTTACTATATTTGATATAAGTCATTTTAGGTGAAAGTTTTTTAATTTTGAGAATTGTTTAGGTTATCAGTAGTCTTTGCTATTGGAAGACTTCAACAGTCAAATTCTCTTTTCAAACTTCTTCTCTCATATGTTCTGTTATAAAAAGGCGTATTGAACGCATTGATTTGTTTGATAATGATTTTCTCTTGAGAACAAGAAAGATTAATTTGACTTTCTATTTTTAGTTACTTAATAAATTTCATTTAATTACTTTTATGGTAAATCCTCTGATACCCTGTCCAATATTCTAACCACTGTACTATCACCAGTTTCAAGTTACCATTAAAATCCCATGTGTGTGTTTTTATTTTAAAATATATATATTTTTAATCTCTTGCCTCAACTACTTGTATGAGCAGCTGTGGTGATATGGCTATTTTGTAGGTATAACACATCTTGATACAATTACAATATGGTTTCTAAGTTTGGAGATATAATGGTTGGGTGTTTTTTTTTAAGTCTGTATACTGTCCAGTCAATATATTATTCATAAACTAAGTAGATAATAGTTTCAAAGATGCTTCAAATGAAAGATACATTTCAGTAATATGATCTGTGGATAAGTAAGTAAAGTCGTCAGGGTGGCCTAAAGTCAGTATCAACCAGTAAGGGAGTCTATCCCTTTTTCACTTGCGCCAAACCAAGGAGATTGTTTTTTAGCATCCGCTCCTCACTTTACCACACAGATCCTAGTGCTACTCATATGCCGAGTTGGCAAGGGTTGGTATCGAACCAGGAACCTTAAGGTTCCCAGCCGGACACCAAGTTAAATTTTTGTTTTTGAATGTCTTAATTCTTTTTGTTGCTATTATCACAATGTTTTTTTTTTAATTGATCCAAGGCTGTTAAATAAAGTTATAGGAATTTAATAAAAAGATATTTATTTTGATAAGACTTGCATCCCAGAAATCCTCATTAATGTGTAATGCCTTACTGTATAAGAGGAGGGGTTTGGTAGATATATCTTCCTGTATATTTAAATTGTACAGTAATGCCTTACTGTATATGGCTATCAAAGTTGTCTGGATAAAGTGGGGTTTTCATACTTCTTTCTGAAATTCAGACAAAATTTATCAAATTGATTGAATAATGGGATTTAGTTTGAAATTCCCAGAAAGTTACTGACAAACATGAAGAAGGCTGTTGGGTACAATGGTTCAAACATTATAACTATAACAACCAGAATAGGTGAATATTAATATTTCTGCTGTTTCATTATTAAACAAATTGATCCATTCAATATTGCTTTTTAACTGACATATGAGAACAAATTTGAAAAAGATAATTTGCATAATCACTTGTAAATATAAAAAAATAACAATTCAGATAGAATTACATTATTCTCCTAAGAGTGGTTGTACCAGTTAGGATTCCATCTATGTGTCAAATAGATCTGTTTAAAAGTTATTTGTATTCAATAGGACCATGTGCAAAAAAAAAACTTAAACAACTACACAAAAAAAATCTGAATATACAATGAATGTGATTCCCTAACCTCTAAGACAAGAATAATCCTCAATGGGTAGGCATACTGTTGAAATCAATCAATCACCTTTTAAAAATCACTTTTAGTCAATCTTTTTTATTTATTTTTTTATTTTATTTATTTTTGCTGTCAAATTGTAGGAATTCAGAATGAAGAAGTATTCTAAAGACTTGTTGGTGCTCTTCTAATATGTGATCTACTGAAGGTTTGTGATCTACTATTCATGGCATGTGATCTACTAGGAAAAAAGAAGTTATGGTTAGGGTTAGGGTTAGTTTAATAGGAAAATAAAATATGGTAGATCACATATTGGATTAGAAATCATTTGGTAGATCACATATTGGAAGAGCACCAACTTGTTCTGTAGCTCATCAATCATGGACAATGCCATAACCCTTTAGACTACCAAAACTGTTATGGCAAAAACTTGCAAAAGATTGAATTTGTTGAGACTCATAATAAAGAGTTTATGAAACTGTTTTGAAGTTAATTTTCTTTTCTTGTAATTGAATGTATGAAAATAGAATCAAAATCTTTCCTGCTGTTTGATCTATCTATAGATCTATATTGACCTTGCTCAATCCTTAATCTATGCTGCACTTTAGTTTGCAGACTCAATGTTTATCCATTAACAAATGGCTTCCTATACTTGTGTATCCACTCTTGTGAATCTATCCACATATTTTCCCAAGAGATAACATCTTGTTCTTGGAATTTATTCAATAAGATAAAAGGAATATCTTTCAATTTCATTGTCTATTATAGTAGTAGTAGTAGTAGTAGTAGTAGTAAGAGAAATAATAAAGTTAATAATAAAAATAGACAACTTTGTTTTTTGACCTTTTTTGAACTTTATGATCTACACTAAGATAAAAGTATTCTTCTAATTTTGCTTTTATTTTGGTAAATATTATCTTAAGAGTGATAGCAAAAATAAAAGTATGAGAAAACTAATTGAAAGTCAAATTGAAAAATATTCTTCATATCTTTGTTTTATTTAAACTGGTTATTATATTTTTTACTGATTTGGCTTCAATGATTCTATCTTCATTTTCACAACTCTAGATTTTATTACACTGTTTGTGTTATCAAGAAAAAAAAAAAATGCTAATGTTTTTCCTGCATTAAATCTGAAAAAATATATGAATTTCATTTAGTTTCATTGTTCACATTATAAATCAATTGATTATAACTTATTGAATAAATAAAAACGGTTTTATTTGCTTAACTTTCATTTTAAAAATTTTCATTGAAGAACTTTTCAATTTTATTTTATAGTATTTTTGTTTGAATGAGTTTCAAATATTTTGTATAGACATCTCTACATTGCAATCTAATTAAATTGATTTAGATTTAATCTCAATATAACTTTTATTATATCCTTAAGTCAACACACAAAATTATTTTAGCATTGTTTGTGTAAAAATGACCTAAATTTAATGTTACTTTCATTTTTTATTTGAGATTAGATATACTAGCAAGAATACGCCCCCCCCCCGGTGTAATTATTTAAGTTTTAATGTCATGAAATATATTAGAAAGACTAATGAAATTAAATGAGAATGCATAAAAAAGATTACTTATTTTAATTGTATTTTAATTGCTTTCTATATCAAATCATACATAGTATTGATTTTAAAAACATTGGAGAATAAAACAATAATATTACAAATCAATAATATCAAGTCATTATTTATGAAACAGTTTTGTTAAAACCAGTATGCAAATTAACCACACTGTATATGTAAACCTTTATTTCTTAGTGATATGACACATTGCAGGATTTTAAATGCACTAATAACATGGGCAGTTTTGAGGTAAATCTAACTCAGATTTTCAGAGTCATCATTAATAATAAAATTTATTCTATGTATTAAAGATTTTGACTATAAATTAAATACTCGTTGATAAACCTATGCAATTCCTGAGGGTATTGTGACATAATTCCAGTTACAGACACAGAATCTCCATTATAAGATGTTGAAAACTTGATAAAAAGTTTAAAAAATGAACCATTTAAACCTTGGACATATGTTCTATATCATCACTGTAAGAATCCATTATTTCAAAAAAGTACCATTTTGGTACATTGGTAACCAAAATTTTTAGGTATTGATTTCTTGTTTAAATATTTTAATATTATTTTTGTGTTAAAACCTCATTTGAGGTATAGTCCAGAATATATCTTTATTTAACGTTAATGTTAAATATCCAAAATAAGCTGTTGTATCACGAGGTGAAAAATACACAGATGAATGTTGTGCTTCACACATTTATTAAGTACCAGCATCCAGTGCTAAACAGACACATACAAACACAGAACAAATAAGTACAAACAATTAACAAGACAAACTCACACTAAAAGAGGAGGGTCAGTTCAGTATAGCCAACACAGCAAATCAGTCTGAATCGGGTTAGCTCAGTCGGTAGAGTGTTCGGCTAGAAACCTCAAGGTTCTTAGTTTGATACCGGTCCTCGCCAACTCAGCGTATGAGTAGCACAGTGATCTGTGTGGTAAAGTAAGGAGCTCTCCCTCACTGATTGGCTGATACCGATTTTAGGCCGCCCCGACGACTTTACTTACTTTAATCTACTTTAATCGTAGGCTATTTTATGGCTATGAGCCAGTCCATCTGATAGTGCTGAAGGGGTGTTAGATATTCTACAACATAAGTAAACATATTTGTGTAGCCAATAAATATCCAACCCAAAAAATGTATTTTATGTCCATAATGACACATATAGTCATGGGAATACCAATAAAATCAATTATGCTATTCATTAAGTATTGATTTACATATACAAGAACATTTCTTGATATTACTTTCACCCTTGTCCATGTAACTTATCTTTTAAATAAGATATTCAATGTCCATTGATTTTTGTTTAAGATATCTTCTTATTTCATCCAGATTGAAGAGGCATTAAAAGGACAGTCATGTTTATGGCATTTGGATTTGTTCACTATCAATATAAGATGCAAATTAACTGCTATTTTGGCTGTGTAACATTATTCAATAAAGGCTGAGAAACATTGAAGTTTTGATCTCAGGATGTTGGATTTATGGATTTATTTGTATAAAAATCCTTTGCTTTGTATTAGCATTTGAGTTCTTTGATCTGTTGGTTTGATTGTACGTACATTGCATAATTGTTTGTCTGATGTTTTTAAACTCTTAAGGAGTGTCTTGACTTATTGACCTGTAGCTTGCCTAGTTTTTTTTTTGTGGCTGATTTTTCTCTCTGCATGTATAAGATATTTTGTACATTTAACAGGACATCATTTTGCATGAATTTCTGTTAAGTGTACGCTAACATGTATCAACTTTTAGGATTTTTCTCATTTCTGTATATGATAATAAATGAATAATACATTGTTATAAAGAATAATTGACAAGTACTTTATCTTTATTAGAAAACATATGTGCCTTCTGGGCACAAGTATTTAAGTTTTAATATAATTAAATATATTGAACTAGAAAGACTAATGAAATTAAATACAAAAACAAACAAGATTACACTTATTTTTACTTTATTCTAATTGATTTCTATATGAAATTATACATAAGATCGCTTGAGAATAAAACAATATTAGGAATCAATAACACCAAATGATTATTTATTAAACACTGTTTTATTAAATGGTATGAAAAATTATTCCCATATATTATATAATCATGTATTTCTTAATAATATATAAGACATATTACAGGACTTTAAACACAATAATAGTAGGTTGTTTTGAAGCAAATCTATCTCAGCTAGATCTATATAGAGATATTGTTAATAAGTAAGATGTTAATTAAGATTAAATTAAATAATGATTATTTAATAACCATTGAGAATATAACATAAATAACTAATGGAATTGTGATGTTGGTAGTGACATACTTTTGATTACAGATAGAAACATTATCTCCATTATAATAAGATTTATTTATTTCTTAATTTATTTTTTTACTTCCAACACTAAAAAAACAAAAAAAAACATTGAGAAATATTTTTTTCAGTAGAAAACTCAATCTCTCAATACTTCTAGATTGATGGTTATAATCTTCATTATTTGAGGAGTAGATATTATAACTGGGTCATTGAGTGCTTCTTTGGTGGTTGTGATAGTTTCATATTTCATTATCCTTTCAGTACCAATGTTCAGTGTTTGAACCAAAGTGAAAAAACAGAATTTTGAATGCTGGTTTTCAAGGTAGCCAGGATTTCCTCAAAATCTGGTGTAACAGTTGTCCTATTTCTATTTCCTTTCATATACCAAATTGATATTGTTCTCTACTAAACTTAGTAAGAAGTAACTGACCCAAGAACATCATATATATCTGGATTTAAAGTTTTTGAGTTGAAATTTTAAATTATTCACTTTTGATTTGGACATTTAGTGAAAAATTCTTAGATAAATGAATTTATTAATCAATGAATGACAATTGTATTTCAGGAGTTTTTATTTATAAAAAAGAAACTACAAAAACTTCATTTCTCTTGATTTTGTTAATAGTAGGACCAATTTAGCTTAGTCGATAGAGTATCCACCTTGGAACCACAAGGTTCCGGGTTCAATACCAACCCTCACAAACTCTGCACGAGTAGCACAGGGAATTGTGCGGTAAAGTGAGGAGCTGATGGTAGGTGTGGCACTCCACCTCAGACACAAAAACAATCTCCTTGATCTAGTGCCAGTGAAAAGGGGATAGACTCCCTCGCTGTCTGGCTGATACCGACTTTAGGCCACCCCGACGACTTTACTTACTTACCAGATTATTAAGATTGAATTGTGAAAGAAATATAAGAAAAGTATTTCATTTTTAAATGTTTGTCTTTAGTTTTGAAATGTGAACTTGTAATTTGAAGAATTTACATATTAATTTATTGTTTAAACAATAAATCAAAACAAAAGCAAGTTTAATATGAGCCTGACAAAAATCTTTGAATATTTGATTTTACACTTAACCAAACCCTTGTGTGACATCTATCTATATATATTATTGATTGCAGTCTCCTATTCATCTTATATGATGTGTATTTTGGCAGCAGATTGTCTTATAGGCATTTTTTATTATCCTTCAAGATGATCAAAAGTATCCATACTTAGACTACTGGCGCTTTGAACTGTTTCTAAACCATAGTTGCAACATCTTGTTCACCAAAAAGAAAATAAAAATAAAAAGAAAAATACCAAATCCTTGCTTGTCATATATATAATATATATATATATATATATATATATATATATATATATATATTATAATATTATATATATATATATATATATATATATATATATATCTTTACCAACCCCTCCGCATGAGTAGGATCTGACACAAGGTCAATTTCTTAAGCGGAGTTTGACAGGTTTGAATTCAGTTTTCCTTCTCTAGACTAGTTACCTAGCCGTGCATAAGGAGCCCAGTCTGCCCTGCTATTTACCCATAGCTGGAGGAAGAACTGGATTCATACCTTAACCAAGTGTATTAGCGCCATGTGATGTCCAGGAATTGAACTTGGGGTTGATGAGCCCATTTCCTATGACACTAACCATTAGACCACGCGCCTTTGGATATTATAACTTTGAAGGGACCTGATTCAAGAACTTCAAATTTATAATACCTAAAGATTTTAGATATTACTGTGACATAGATAATATATTATTTGTATATTAAAAAGAAAGAAGACAATTTTGATATTGACATGTTTCACTATTTATCTTGTTTTCAGAATTAATTTATCAGGAAATTAATTCTTGCGGTTAAAGGGTGTGAATTCTTTAATGGTATTCATTATTTTGTTTATTGTTTGACTTTTAGTATCCCTGTTTTTTGAGCATTAATTTGAAGAAATGGGATATGTTATTAAAAAAACCTGGTTGCAAATTCACAGTAGGAGATTTGTTGATTATTAAAACGCTTTCTATGGAGTGCAGCCATGATAAATTGTGTTCTTTTATTTATTAGAGAAATATTTCTTATGTCCTATGGCATTGTGTTACTTTCAGCTCTCTGTGGTGTTTATCTATTATTTTCTTTCAGCTTTTAGAAAGTTTGCCAATGTATTTTTTTGGGGTGGGGTGGGGGGCATTGTTTACAGGCTATTTTGTAGATTCTCCTTTCTGATGTGAAATCCACATTTTTGTTTGTTGTTGAACATTAGGATAGGTTGGTTTTTAAGTTTTCTAAAATATCAAATTACATGAAACACCAAAACTTGTGTATTGATCAATTAAGTACTGATACCAAAAATTAGATCTTGAACTTTTACCAATTTTTGAGGAAATGGCATCTTAGACAAAAATGCATTGAATATCCTCGATTTTTGCAACATTTGATCAAAAAAGTGATAAAAAAATCTAATAATTTCAGTATTTAAACCAGGGAATGTTGTCATTTTAGTTTATCAAAATCAAATTAAATGACAAAATTATAACTTAAGTTTAAATTAAAAAATATGCCCCGCCCCACCCATTATTTCAAAACTGAGGATTTTTCAGTGACATATTCACAACGTTCAGTGTTTCATGTAATTTGATATTTTTTTAAAAGTGAAAAATTGACCTACCCTATTGAACATATTTAGATCTGTCCTTGAAATATTACTATATTTATGTTAAGATGGATTCGATTTAAAAAAAAAAAATTGTTGTTGGTTATGTAGTTTGTTGGTAATATGTGTTTAGGGAATACTAATGTTTTCTTGGTACTGAATAATTTCTATAAATGCCAAGGTATAAAAACAAAACAAAAAAATAAAATAATCCCTCTCTCTTTTGCTAATGAGAGAGAAAAATATCTGTGATTAAAATAAAGCTCAGTCAGCTCCTGTATAATCTCTTTCAGGGACATGTTTTTGGTATCCTTGTCATTTTCAGAAATTAGATTTTGAATCATCATCAGGTCACACTGATAGTATGGATATCCATCTCTTGTCATTCATCTCTGTCATCACCCCAGGCAGGTCTTCCACACAGCATCCTGAATCCACAAAAAGCTGATTGATGTAGTTTTTGCTGATCAGCCTACACTGGTGTGTCCATGTGTAGGTATCCACAAGAGAACATTACTTATGAGTTTGTCCTTTTTTTTCCAGATTTTGAATAATTCTAATGTAAAAAATATATACAAGAAACTGACCATGGCAACATCCTAATTATATAAATATATAATGAATATCTAATCTTCAATTATTATATAAAAACTTACCACCTTCAACTATTCAAACAAATTTTTAACCTTTAGGTTATGACTGATTTTAATTGACAACATTCAGTTCTTTTTATCTTCAATTATTTTCTACTGATCTATAGAGGAATTATAAAACTCTTTTTCATTAGGCAAATCTTAACTTCTCAAAGATTTTTCATTATTTGTTGCAATGATGTAATTAATTTTCTGGTAATTAGGTTAATGAAGAACTCTACATTAGGCCAGTAGGTCTTTTGAATCAGGAGATGCAACAGCAAGTAGGTTGTAAAAAAAAGAAAAGGTTAATTAAGGTTCTGGCAATAAATCCTGTCTGTTACATGTAATAATAATATATAAAGTAAAAGTAAGTCGACGGGGAAGCCTAAAGTAGGTATCAGCCAGTCAGCAAGGGAGTCTATCCCCTTTTCAATAGCGCTAGACCAAGGAGATTGTTTTAGCATCTGAGGTGGAGTGCCACACCTACCATCAGCTCCTTACTTTACCGCACAGATCCCAGTGCTACTCATACGCTGAGTTGGCGAGGACCGGTATCGAACTAGGAACCTTGTAGTTTTATATATATATATATATATATATATAAAAAGTAAGTAAAGTCGTTAGAGTTGTCTAAAGTCGGTATTGGCCATACAGCAAGGGAGTCTATCCTCTTTTCATTAGCGCTAGACTAAGGAGATTGTTTTTTGGCATCTGAGGCAGCGCCACACCTATCATCAGCTCCTCACTTTACCGCACAAATCCCTGTGCTACTCATATGCTGAGTTGGCGAGGGCTGGTGTTGAAATCGAAACCTTATGGTTCCTAGACCGACACTCTACCGATTAAGCTAAGCCGATGTACTAGAAAAGATCTGACCCCTTGGGTCACCCATTGAGCTCTAGGTAGATAATTGTGATTAGGAAAAAAGTTAGTTTGCATAATGAATTAGATTAAAAAAATGAATACAACTGGAGAATTACAAAAAAATTTTAAAATCATTTTGCTGAAATTTGCAATTAAGTCAAAAACTTACCAGTCTTAAGTCAGCAGTTAACTGTTGAAAATTAACATACAAATAAATTGGGAAGTTTAATATACTGCTCACTGCTCTAATCTCTCACTGAGAAAACTAACCTTTATAAGTAGTAGTTAATCAAGATATATATAGAGAAGGAAAGTAACAGGCAGAATGTGAAGTAAGAGACGGGTGAGTTTTTTACTTAATTGAAAATTACGACTGATTAGAACTAAATGAAATTAAATTTTTATTCTGGCATTACTTAATCCCAAAAGTAGGGAATATTTGGGGATGTTTTTTGTGCCATTAAACTAAATATGAAAAAAGCCTTTAGCAAACAATCATTGATTTACTTGGCTTTAGTATATATATATATATATATATATATATATATATAATTGGTAAAGTTGACCTAAATTCTAGATGAAGCATATTATTGTCAATTTATTGTAATGTCCTTAGGAAAACGTAAATCCATTTCACCATGTCACATTGACATTTACATATTACTAAAATTTTCATTGTTTGGATATAATCATACCCAACCAAAAGAAGAAGAAAAAAAAGGCACATTATAGGAAGGTTTTTGTTAGTAATGCACTTAAAATACTCTAAATTAAAGAATAATGAAGTTTCCAGTCCAATTTGCAATTGAATGATAATTTCTGCATTTGTGCTGAATGTTGCTTTTCATCATTTAAATTCTTGAAATAACAGAACTATAAAATGCTAATTAGAATCCTTCATTCCTTCCTAAATAGAAACATTAATATCTTCATAGACTGCAGTTTTAATGGTAACCCAACAGGTTCGTGGGTCATCTAGTTTTGATAAAATTTCTTTTTACTAGCATACCATGGTAAATGGTGAGAACTTTGATAAACCATTCTTCTTCTATAAACATTCTTTTACCTTACATTGCCAGAAGTAACAGAAAGAGAAAAAAAATTCTTAGACCTCATAGTTGACCTTGATGGGGCGTCAATCAATAATATAAAATCTATTCTTGGAATTATGTTATGAGAATTTTCTAATAATAAAAACAATGAAAGTAATAAATAGGTTAAGTGAAGATGGTTTTATTCAGAACAAATAATTTGTACAATTCTACTTCAAATTTAGTTTTGAATATTTTGATTAATAATTCTCTAAGCAACCTTCATCAATTAATATCTTGTTATAATAGAGATTCGGTGTCTCTGTCTGTAATCCGAAACTACATCAATTGCTTACGACACAATACCTTCAGGAATTACACAAGTCAAAATCATTATTAATACATGTAATCAATTTTATTTATTAATATTGTCTCTATGAAAATCTGATTTAGATTTGTCTCAAGATGACCCATGTTAGTACATTAGTACATTTAAAATCCTGCAATGTGTCTTATATATATCACTAAGAAATAAAGGTCTACATAATATATGGTATGGTTAATTTGCATACTAGTTTTAACAAAACTGGGTTTAATAAATAATTACTTGGGGTTATTGATATCTAATATTGATTTATTCTCCAATGTATTAAAATCAACCCTCTCAATGATTTTATATTGAAATCAAAATCAATTAATATATAATTAGAATAAGTGTAATCTTTTTCTATGCATTCTTATTTAATTTTGTTAGTCTTTCTAATATATTTCATTACATTAAAAAGAATACTTGCGTCTGTAGGGCACATATTCTTGCTAGTATTTTTAAAAAAATTACCTATATGTAGCATTTCAAAGATATTTGCTGTCATATATTTGGAAAACTTCAAATTCTGAATGAGACTGTTTACATTTCACATTGTGCTAATACCCTTGGGAAAGGTATGCATTTAGCTATTCTCTCTCAGATATGGGTAACTAGGTTAAATTGGGTTCTTTAACCTTAGTGAGGCAACCAATCTAGGAGAATGAAAACTCTAAATTCAAACCTGTTAAACTTCTGTTAAAAATTGACCTTGTGTAACATCCTACGGTGGAGTTAGTAAATAATAATTAAATACTCATATGTACTAATTTATAAACTTTCTTTTTCTTGAGTAAATTTCTTTAAACATGTAGACCATATACTTCTAATATTGATTTTTGACATTCCAAATTGAATATATAATTTTCTTTTTTTATTTCTTTTCTATTTGGAGGTTTATCTTTTTAAAAAAAGGAATTTCATCGTTAGTATTAACCTTGAAGATTCCTTGTTTGTTTTCTCATTATCCTGTTTGTTAACTCTTCTTATTGCATACAAACCGGTTGTGATCAGGGAGTTGACATTTACTGTTTATGATGGCTGAGCATTCCCAGTAGACACCCAAACTGTAATAAAAGTAAACTACTAAGTATTATGTGCTTAAGTATTGAAATATTTACCTTTTACTTCAATCCTCAAAAAGATTCATTCAAACAGGCATTTCTTAAGTCTCTAATTTAGTTAAAGGTGATAAAAAGGCAATTTTGATTGTCTTTTTTGTCCATTTTTAGAACAAGCATTTACCTTGTTAATACCCAATATCTATGAATATTATTTGCATTATTGTCCTCATCTTCATTGTTATCTGTACAATGTTTTGGTTGATGTGCCCTCCAGCCTTCTTCAGGTATTTCTTGTCGGACTTGGGAACCTTCTTTTGGAACTCTGGAATATCTATGATTTTACTATTTTAATTGTTATACATGGTTGTTGTTAATACATAGGATGCAAATTTGAGTTGTGTCTGAAACTATTTCTTCAGCTTAGAATTCTTTCAGTTTTATGGTTAAAGCAAAAGATCATTTAAAAGATGTTTGGAAAAAAAAGCAACAAAATAGGAAAACTATATTCCTTGTGTATAGGTTGAATTCTGATACTTAATTTTTAGGCCAAAAATTGACATTTAAATATGCAGGAGAAAAGATAAATTGGAAGGTTGAAATTCACACCTGATAGAAAAATCTCTTGGCTTCAAAAATTAATTCTATAAATCAAAGGTTGACATTTACATAAGATCAACTTTACATGCATATGTATATACTGTTGTTAAAAAAAATGTAATATTTAAAAAGAATCAGAATCTTAAAACAATTTAAGAATTTTTGCAATTATTTTCTAAGAGTTGGGCTAACTTTATCATTTTTGTCTACTTTTTGTTGTTTTTTTCTGTTGTAAATTTTGGTTTCTTTTCAAGTTTTAAGCATTTGACAGTAAAAGTTTTAGAAAGTAGAGATAACCCTTCTCCTATGAATTTACTTTTGGGACAGTTAAAATTGTCCATTCACTTTTCTTTCTCCCTTTACCCTCTGATCAGTGGGAATCTAAATTAAGATGGACAGGATAAAAATAATGGGACTGAATGACCGAACAGTCACGTCCTGATGCTAAGTTTATAATTCATATATCTTACTATTTGCTCAGATATTGTACTTTGAAAATAAAGAGACCTCTCACTATTGACACAAAAAATCAGATTTTCTATATAACATGTTTGCTTTGTTACAGTGGGAGTATACAATAGGTTGCATTTTTTTCCTCTTTTAATTGTAAATAAGTAAAGTCGTCGGGGTGGCCTAAAGTCGGTATCAGCCAAACAGCGAGGGAGTCTATCCCCTTTTCACTAGCACTAGACCAAGTGATTGTTTTGGTGTCTGAGGTGGAGTGCTACACCTACCGTAAGCTCCTCACTTTACCGCATATATCCCTGTGCTACTTATACACTGAGTTGGCGAGGGCCGGTATCGAACCCAGAACCTTGTAGTTCCTAGTCCAACGCTCTACCGACTGAGCTAAACTGGCCCTCATGGTAACCTGTACCTGTTGGGGGGGGGGTTGCCTTGTTAAGACCCCATTTTTGTTAAATATCACCCAAAGAGAATCAATTCAGCTAATGTGCAACGGTAACAAAATTAAACCTTGTATAAAAAATAAACTTTTCAAATAAATTCAAGGAAATTTTTAATAAGGATTAATGAAAAATGATTGATACCAATGATAACTGTAACCTTTAGCTTTAAGAAATTCTGTCAAGTTAACTCGAGACAAATTGGAAATAATTTATTTTTTTTCATCTTTGTTACTGCATAAGAATATTTACCAGAAGAATTAAAAAAAAAAAAAAATGCTTTTGATTATTTACTCTTTGTTAGAATGGTAAATCCAGCTGTTGTTTTTGAGTGTATTTATTCTCAACCATTCTTAAATGGTATTTCTTAACACCAGCTTACACTCAAATGTAATCACTTATTTATGACACATTTAATTTCTTCTTGGGAACAAATAAAGAATAAATTACTACTTTACTCATCTTTGTGTAGTGTGGAATACATTCCAAACTGACTGTTTTGGTGCTTAGATTTTATCCTCTCCAAATTAGATGGGTTTAGGTAATGATAAACAAAAAAAAAAAAAAAGATATTTTAATCGTAACGCAGATAACAATAGAAAGTAAAATACAGTACCTATTAATGAAAAAGATCTTAAGATTATTGTTGATTTAATTAATTCTTTCAGGGATTGCTTTATTAAAGAGTTGAATAAACCTTGAGGATGATTTGTGTGTGGTGAGAATAATTGTTTTCAAAAATTAATTAGAAAATGATTTGTTTCATGACTAAGAATGTAAGCAAATGAATGAGTTTCTTGATGGACATATAATCTATGTAAACACACACACACACACATACGTATGTATGTTATATAGTACTGCATAAAGATATCAGTTGATGTATAAAATGACTAAATCCGTTGCTAATTAACACTGCTATTTCAGACATGCTCTTATTTTTGGGTTTTAAATTCTTTATTACCAGTTGCTAATTGCAGGTGAATTATTCCAATTTACTTAAACCTTTACAAAAGGCATGAATCTACTCTCTCATTATCAGATATATTTACCAAATCTGTCTCTGTTATGCCACCCTAGTTGAACGTATTGACTATGTTGAACACTTGAGTTAATCACTCTCCCATAAGTTACCCTCTCTACCTAGACAGTCATATTAAAAAGCTGTTACCTCCATTATCAAACTTGATATTGCCCAATTACATGTTGGCTATAAATAAATTTATTACAGTAGCAATGATAATTAAACCAATTTGGTAGAAAACTATTCATGAACACTTTGTATTTGTTAATCAACCCCTTCTGCACAAGCAGGATATGATAAAAGGTTTATTTTTAAGCAGAGTTTAACAGGTTTGAATTCAGAGTTTTCCTTCTCTTAGACCTGTTGCCATACCAAGGTTAAAGAGCTCAATCTGCCTTACTATTTACCCATAGCTAGTTGGAGAATAGTTGGATAAATACCTTTCCCAAGGGTATTAGCACTGTGAAATGCTACCAGCCTTGTCCAGGATTTGAATTTGTTGCTGTGTCCATTTCTTATGATGACAACCCTTACACAACTTACACTAAGCCAGACAAAAACTCAATTCTAAGAATATAAAATGTTTTGCCCAAATAAACACTAGATTCTTCTGCATTTCTACTTATCTATAAATGTTATTGTGCTTCCTATGTTTGTGGTTTTATGAAAATAATAAAGAGGCTTTATTTTGGAATTTTCCCTCTGTGTTAAATTATATTTTATATGAAAATGGATGTGAAATATCTTTTAAATATTCTAACTCTGTGACTGGAGTCATTCTTTAGTTAACAGTATACTTGAAAAGTTTTTAAAGATGTATACTAAAAATTATGTAGAGAATCCAATTAAAAAGATATTTTAAAACAAAAGCTAATATTTAAAAATGTTCTTAATTAAAAATTCTATCTAACTTAAAAGTACAAACTTTGTTGTTGTTATTCCTTTTATTTAATCTCTTTTGCTTTTGTTTACCTCATTTCTCAAGCAAACTTGTTTAGCCTGTGTGTCTACCTTTCATTTTTTTCACTTGTAAATTCCATAAATGATGTAATAAAAATAGTTTTACTGCAATGTTAATGGAGTCATAAGTTATTATACATTTTGTTTATATTCAATTTGGTTTCTGTTTTCTACAAAGTTAAAAATTAAAGGAAAATCTTATTTTATGCTCTATCTTCTTCTTTTTTTTTTTTTTTAAATTCTTGAAAAATATAAATTTTCATCTTTTTAAGCAATATATTTTCTGCCTAAGAACCACAAGGTTTTGGGCTTGATACTGGCCCTTACCAACAGCACATGTGTAGCATAGCTTGGATATGACAGGTGTAATACTTCACCTCAGATGCAAAAACAATTGGCCACTCCGCCAACTATATATATATATATATATATATATATATATATATATATATAATAGAAAAATCAGTTATAGTTTGGTACTTATAAGTTGACATTTTTCAAGAATTTAATGTCAACATTTTTGCTTACTACAAAATAAATGAGAAAAATATTTCACTTTTGAACATATTTTAACAAGTGGAGAAAGTTTATATTTTTATTCATTTATCATGGTTGGCAATGGCAACAGATTTTTTTTTCTGATTGAGAGAAAATAATTTTAAGTCCTATTTATAGTTTTGAGTTAGGATTTTAATAAGACTAAAAAAAAAACCGAATAAACAAATTTTTCTACATTTTAATTACTTGAAAGCCAAATGTTTATTATCATGGAAAAATCTGAATTCAAACCTGTTAAACTCTGTTTAAGAAAATATATATAATGTTTGATATATCTTATTATAATGGAGATTGTGGGTTTGTCTGTCTGTAACCGAAACTATATTACTATACAAATCACAATTCCCTTTGTTATTTACATCACATTCTCCATGATTTTATTTTTTATTTAAAACCCAATTATTAATAAAATTGTTTTACATAATTAAGACTGTTGACCATATCCACATACTAATAACATGCAATTGTATTTATATATACAACAAAATAGCGGATTACAGTGTGAATGGGAAGGCTAATTTGCATTTTGATCATAAAAATTTGATTTTAATAAATATGTGCTAGGTATTATTGATTTCTAATTGTTTGGTTTTATCTTATTGAATATGCGCAAACATCTCAGGAATAAATCTTAAAAGAAATCCATTAACAAGAAGAAATAACTGTAATATTATTCTTTACTTCCTGTCTTCAATAAATAGATAAATTAGGAAAATTTAACAAAGACAGACGGGAGTAATGTAAAATGATGGATGAGTTAGTTTCAAAGTTGTTCTATTTTTCAATCATACCCCCTCTGTTCAAAATCTTTTTATCTGCATTCTTAACATTAAATACTGGCACCCGGAGGGTGCATATATTTGCTAGTGATATTAATATAGAAAGTGTTGGTTTAAGTGTATTAACAAAGGAAGATTGTTTAAAAGTGAATATTTGTACTGTAAAATGTCTCTAAGTAATGAACTTATTATTATTATTATTATTATTATAGTATACACATGCACTGATGTGCTAGTTAATAAATTCTTTTTAAAACCTCAGACAGGAAGGCTTACAGTCTAATTACGTTGAAAGCACCACTTTCTGCTAGATCACCAAAGTTCAGCAGCAATGAACCTGTTCAGTACTTAGATGGGTGACCATTTAAGCACAAGCAGGTACTGTAAGTAAACTGAATATCAAAATTACTTGATTTGGCATTAAATGACCCGAAAAGGGTTGATATGCCATAAAACAACCAACCAACAATCATACTGGAATATTCAGTTGTCTTGTTGTATAAATTGGCTACTAAAGAATCTCAGAAAAAAAAATCTGCCAAAATTATTGCAGGTTTTCATTTTTTTTTTTCTGTGATTTGCAGAAAACCTGAAACCTTAGACATTTCTATTAAGATTGACCAGTATTAATCGGTACATACCAAACAAATAAGTACCACTAATTTATTGCATATATATATTTTTTTGTTTTTTAGTTTGATCTACACTCAATAACCTATTTAGTTCCTTACTTTATCAACTGTTAAATATTAAATAATCTACAAACCATTGAAGCAATGAATCTTTTATAAATACGCTAATGACAACAAATACAGCTGATCTCATAAAGCTAAATCAACAAGGTTTTGTTTAGCACATTGATTGGGATACACATGCTAAAGTACTCAAAAGTGATTATCTCGGCTGGTTTCTAGATTATACAATTTATTTTTTTTATTTTATCAGCTAGTGAGTTTATTTTGTTGCCCGAGTTATTTAGCAATCTATGCTATGAATAATTATTGTATTATTTGGATTTTTCGTTCTGTTGTCTTCATCTTTATTGATATATACACAATGTTTTGGCTATGGTACCCTCCAGGGCTTCTTCAGAAGTTTCTTGGTCGAACTTGGGAACCTTCTCAAATATCTGATGAACAGTTATTGTTTGAAAATATTAGTTTTAATCAGATGAAGATAATATTCATTAATTAACATGTACAGTTAAAAAAAAAAATTTTTTTAAATCTTAGTTTTAGATAGAAATAGGAATTGCTGGTTTCATCTAGTTTTCAACAATTCGGGAAATTTGGGTATTTTGGATTTTATTCATCACCAGCCTAAAAGCTAGCTCTTAATTGGGCCTTCATTCTAACAATGACACTTTATACAAAAAAAAAATTTCTTGCAAAAAATTATTTGAAAACAATGACAGTAATTAAAAATTGAGAATCCAAAATTTCAGGATTGCAGGTCCAGATTTGGCCCAAAAGGATTTCAAATTGCTCACTGTGTTGGCCTGATTTCAAAATAGTATGATATTTTGGGCTACTGCTTCTAGGAGTAAAGTTGAAAAAATCTGACTCTGACATTTGCATTTATTATTAGAGATGAAACTGAAATGTTATTGCTTTTTACTTTAAGATATTTTTCTCATATTAAAAATTGTTAGGTAATGGATTGGTCATGTGTGATTTAATCTAGAAGTATGAATAATTTTATTTAGAAAATTAAATAGGATAACAAATTGAAATTTGTGAAAATGTAGGCAATTATGCTTTTTCTCCAAAAAAAAAAAAAGTTGTTAAGGCGGCGTAATGTCAGTATCGGCCATATAGCGAGGGAGTCTATCCCCTTTTCACTAGCACTAGACCAAGGAGATTATTTTAGCGTCTGAGGTGGAGCGCCACACCTACCATCAGCTCCTTACTTTACCACATAGATCCCTGTGCTACTCATATGCTGAGTTGGCGAGGGCTGGTATGGAACCAGGAACCTTGTGATACCTAGCTGAACGCTCTACCGACTTTGCTAAACCAGCAAATTATACTATCAAGGTTTTTTTTTGGCGGGGGGGTCGTTCCTTTTTATTCTTGCTTATACTTGCATTTTTTTTAAACTCAAATATTCAGTTGTTCAGCACTTAGTTATATCTGATAGCTGACAATATATAAGATATTTGTTCTTATTTTATTTGTCATAAAGCAAGAGAATTGAATCCCTGGTGATCTTTCCTGTTTTCTAATACAAACAGATTGGCCTTCACAACCAATATGTAGCCACGAGCAGAAAAGAAAAAATATCATTTGGAATATGGAAATTGTTTCAACGTTATTTGCTGTATTTCCCATCCATCTGAGTCTGAGAGAGATGCTATAGCAATTGCAGAGTGTGTCTTCTTATGCAATGCTCAACATCATTTGAGTGTTATCAGCAATCTTATGTTTTGCTCTTCTAGTTGTCTAGAATCCCGTTCCTATGATAGACATCTTTATTTGCTTGTGGCATCTATAAGAATTTATTTTTATTTATTTATTTTTTTGTTTGTGAAAATGGGTTCCCTTGCCAGTGGGTATTGTATATATTACTGTATAGGTTGAAATTTGAAGACCTACATACATTTTTACATCTAAAAAAAAAAAAAATGGTGTCCACCTATATACAAGTAATGATTTTCTTAGGTTGAAATTTGAATATAATGGGAAGGACAAGGAGCAACACTTAGCTTTCAAAATGAATTATTTTGTGATCATAAATACCAGAGTATTTCATGAATAAATATGATGTTGGTGTTATAATGCTAATCAATTTGTTTGGCTACCATTTGATTATTATGTGATGTCTTGTATAAGGTAAAGAAAAAATGGTTTATCTAAAATAAGTGATTTTTGCATTGAATAGTAAAAAGTTGACTTGGGCAATTTTTGGTAGAAGGTCAGATTCATGGAATACCCATATTAAATTCATTAATGTTTTTCTTTTTTTCTCTTTTCAATATAGTATACTAGATGTTTATGTAACTTGATATATAGCTGGAATTTATTAAATAAATGCATTAAAAAAAAAACTTAAATTCAATCTAATGATTACATATGAAGTAAATTTTGGCAGTCATAAGAAAAAAGAAACTATTATAGTCATGTATATTTTAGCAGTTGCATCTCAAGAGTGTGGGTGGGGCAGTATTTGACACCACTAGCCTAACTCACTGTTACTCCACTGCTTCCATGTTTACACATTTTGCTCTAGTCTTTTTCTCAATTAATAAACTTTATTTTAAGTGTTTTGATTTGGCATAAGATTTTGAAAGTATTACTTCCAGAATAAGGATACTCTATATATGTTTCTTCAATATTTTATGAATAAGCAGACAAACACAAAACTTTGAAATTTTTCTGATGTAAAAAAAAAAATTGTTGTTCAATGGACCATCATGTAACTTATTTGCAAGTATATTGCAACTTTTACACACACACACACACACACACACACACATACATACATACATACACATAATATATATATATATATATATATATATATTATATATATATATATATATATATTTTGGACCATCATGTTTATTTGCAAGTATATTGCAACTTACACACACACATACATACATACATGGCAATAGCATAATCTTTACAGATCATCACAATCCACAACTCCACCACCAGAACCCTTCCTTGCATGAGCCCTCAAATGATCAAAAGATCTACAAAGTTTGACGCAAATATGACATTGAAAGACTTCTCCCCGTTGAATGAGATGATTCAGATGAATCGGATGAGTCAGATGATAAATTTGATGCTTATGCACCACCATATGTCTCTTAAGACCAGAAGCCGACTTACAGACCTTGCCACATATAGCACAAGACACATTATTTACTCCTGGAATCTGCATGGATTGACCCAGGTGAGATTTCCTATGATTGACATAGCCAGCCTCGAAAGCAAACTCGACCACATGTCAGACACTTCCAACCCTCCAGTTTTCTCCATATGACAGTGTAACCCTTTCGAAGTTGACGCTTTAGGTTTCATGCACGATTCTTTCACTCTCATAATACAGCCATCATCCACATGAACTCTCCAGTCATTCTCTTTAGTGCAGCTTTTCCCAGTTGTCAGACTTATTTTTATTTTACATACATACATACATATATATATATACATATATATATATATATATATATATATATATATATATATATTTTTTCGGTAGTAAGTTATTTAAACAGGTTTAGTTGAATACCATGGAATATTTCTTTTTAACTGAATGAACATACAACCACAAAAGAAAAACCCACAATAAATCCTCCCAACTGAATAAACCTTGCACAAATTTGACCATCCCTCACAATTTACAGCTTGACATGAAATAACCCTGGATGGGCTGACATGCCATTAAAATCAATCATTAAATCTTGCACCACAAAACAATTACTCCAACAAATAATCCCCCTGAAGACCATTATGGATGTGGTCAAAAGTGCTTGGGGGAAAATATGGAACACCTTTACCACTTGTACCCTGTTATAAGAGAAATTACACAAGGGCTTGAATGTAAGCAATTGAGAATCCTTAAGGAGAAATATTTTAATCAAACCTGTTTAAATATTTTCATGTGCCTATTTTTTTCATTGCGTTTTTGCTGTGTGAAGATGCTGGCTTCTTTTAAAAAGGTGATGGCTGAAATAAATTAATTTAAATAGCCAAATGACTGGTTAACTTTTCCTTTGTATGGAATTATATATATATAATATATATATATATATATATATATATATATATATATATTAGCATTTTCTTGGTGTTATGACAATAATTCAGATATATCTGAACTGATATTATTGAAAATCTGCATAACCTGCTCATTTCATTACATTTTCATGACAACTGCTGACCTCATTAGAAATAAAGCATCTTAGTCGGTAGAGCATTCGACTAGAAACCATAAGGTTCCTAGTTCGGATAGAGTCCCTTGCTGATAGGCTGATACTGACTTTAGGTCACCCTGACGACTTTAACTTAATGAGTGAGCTATAAGAATATTTGATATACTTGCGAATAAAGAGTTGTTGAATTATATTTAAAGGCTTAACTTAGTCTGACACATGGAGTACCCTTTCTTTCTCTCAGGTCCACTCTGGACTCGAGTGGTTGAACCGGTTAGGATCACATCTATGAGTCAAATAGATCTGTTTAAAAATTATTCATATTAGATAAGACTGCATGCAAAAAAACAAAATACAAAACTTTTAAACTACATGAAAAATGAAGGTGTTCAAAGATGATTCTCTACCATCATGTCATGCCAGCAAAATCTCTTGCCAACTGTCGCTATCATTCATTGCCCCTGGCAGGTCCTCTGTGCAGCATCGAGTTGAGACAAACAAAACATGCTGGACACTGCTGGAGAAGTAAGGATGAACTCATAACCGACATTCACATGTGAATGCCAGTGTAGGCCACCCAGCAAAGACCTACATTAATCAACTCTGTGTGGATACTGATTCTCTATACTGTAGGCATAAAATAACTCTAGATGGGTTGACATGCTGTTAAAATCGATCAATCTTTACTCTGTACATGGCATCCTAAATAAATATGCTGAATTTTCTTTACCAATCCTGCATTTAAGGAAAATTCCCTGTTTTTATCTTTGATTGTGATTGTATATTCATAAATTTGGACCAAGTCACCAATAGGCACCCCCATCTGAAAGCAATTTTCAAAAGAACAGGCTTTTGCTTTTCACCACAAACTTCCGGTTGTTAGTAAACAAAATCAAGATGATTTTTATGATATTAGAATTTCATACAAATCAAAGATACGTTTTATACTGAAATAGTTTTTGATTTTAATAAAAAAAAAATGAGTTATTTCATTTTGTTGTTAGCATATATGAAAAAATTAATTTTGCACTAAAGATAAAATAATTTTTTTAATTTTTTTTTTTTAAATTATAAAACTTTAAATGAAAGACATGTTTTTGTATTAAAATAGTTTTTATTTGATTTTTGTTTAAGTCATTTTGGCCTTCTTCATATATATGACATCTAGAGGTTTTTGCTTTGTTCTTTTTTCATGTACCTTTTGTGGGGCTTTCGATTTTGAATTGAGGAGATGAAGAAAAAAAAATATTAAGCAACATCTACAGACTATTAGCGGTATTTGCCTCTCATCTCACTTATGAGAGCGTGACACAAGGACATTTTTATGTGGGCCCACCCACAAGCCGAAGCTCATGGTGGTAGACACAAAAAAATCCTGTCAGCATTCCTCCTCAAGGGGGCGCCTCAGGCACTGGGCAATAAACCTAGCCCTGCCCCTTTAAATCGAGGGGCAGGTGTTGCCTGGGGGTATGACCCCCTGGGATCAACGATGTTAACTTGTACAGTCCAGGGCCGAAGCCACTTGAATGCCTGGTCGAAATCAGAGTTAGATATGTTGGACATATCTACAGACTATTAGATATAGCCTACATGTGAAGAATATATTGGCTAAAATGTTAAAAACAAAAAAGATAAAGATAATAGTGAAAATAATAAAAATGTTTTATATTGTAGTTTTTTATGCAATGCAAGAAGGCTGATGAATGTATCCTACCAAATTGTTTAAAAAAAAAAACAAAATGAAAATAATATCCATAAAAATATCTGGAAAAATGTCAAAATTGGTGATTCTATATACTATCATGATTTTAAGTAGATATTCTTGAAATCTATCCAAAATATTTCTCTTTATTGTTTTCTCTTTCCTACTTAATGTTGGTTTATTTTGGTTTACAAACAAAAAAAATTATGAAACTAGGAAATTGAAAAATGTTTGCTAAATTAACCTAAGTGTTTCCATTTGTTTTAGTTCTATTAACAATATTGCTTGGTATTTGGAAATCAAACTAGTGAAAAGCTACGAGCTTTAAAAGAGTTGTAAATAATATTACATCAGAAAGTTCAACAAGCATATTGATTGCTTATTACTCTGGTTTGTGAAGAAGTTGGTAGAAATTAGTTTCTTCAAATATTTTAGTATTAGATATTCATAATTTACTAAAAAAAGAATAGAAATTGGCTTTGTATGTAAGCAGAAAAATTATGATCAAATGTGGGCAGATTTTATGTTGATATTTCAAAGTTTTAACCTATGACGCAGCAAATTAGTCAGTATTGTTAAATTTGAAACTAAATATATTTCTTGGCATTGATTATGCACACAAGAAAAATCGTTAATCTAGTAGTAGTAGTAGTAGTAGTAGTAGTAATAATTAAAGTAAAGTAAAGTTGATGGGATGGCCTAATGTCAGTATCGGCCATACAGCAAGGGAGTCTATCCCTTTTCTCAAGTGCTAGACCAGGGAGATTATTTTAGCGTCTGAGATGAAGCACCACACCTACCATCAGCTCTTCACTTTACTGCACAAATTCCTTTTGTTACTCATACACTGAGTTGACAAGGGCTGGTATCAAGCCAGAAACCTTGTGATTCCTAGGTGGATTGTCTACTGACTGAGCCAAACCGGCCCTAATTTTAGTGTGTGTGTGTGTGTGTGTGTGTATATTATATATATATATAATATATATTATATATATATATATATATAAAGCTAAAATTCTTATTGTTTGTATATATGTACATAACCACAGTACATCTAGGGAAGATTTTTATTAGAGTTTTTAAAAACATTTAGAACTTTTTAAAAAATTAGTACTTTAATTATCAATGCTCAGAAAAATTCAAAATGCAATTTTGCTAAACAAATAAGTTTTTAGATTTTTATATAATCAAAATTCATTCATAACTTTTAAATATAAGCACTTGAAGTTGGAAAAACTGGACAAAAAGGGTCTCTGTTCCTGAAAATTTTGAATAACATTGTTTTCATTGACAAATCCTATTTACAGCAAAACTATTCAAGATAAAGCAATAAAATTTGGCATGTATATGTAAAATTTTACTGGTGAATATGATGGAAACCTTAAAGATTACTTTAGCTTCTTATAGAGGCAATGCTTATAGCAGCCCTAAAATTATGCAGATGTTAGCATTTTCATTGGGTTCCATCTGAAAAAAAAAATGCTTATAAATTGCTATAAACTTATAAAATCCTGTGAAATCAAACAAACAAAAGGAAATTGATTTATCTACATGTTTATCAAAATTGTTTGTGTATATCTTGGTTTTATAACTTATCCATAAGACACTGTCACTTGATCACATGATTTTCTAATCTTATGAAAAAGCCTAATCTCAAATGACCCAGGCAGCATACATCAATCAAACTTAAAAATGACCAACATGATTCTCTTGCAACTATTTTGAATTAATACTATGCTACTTGTCAATAAGAGATTTCACCAAATCATTAAGCATATATATATATATACACACATAAATGAAATGCATTACTACAGAAACGTATTGAAAATTAGATTTTCATTGAAATTAATGCAAGCATTACTGACAGCATAGAGCTATTATATGTATAATAACTAAGATTAACATTGTCTCGTACAGAACACAATGTTTACTAACTACCACTCTCTGCCAGGTAATCTTTTTTTAATTTTTTTTTTTTAATAAGAAAACTGTCTTGACTTTAATAAAAAGTTTTAACAAAAAATGCCTTAATTATTTCAAAGTTATTTATTAAACATAGTCTGGTACTAGGTTACTATAGTGGGGCATCCAAATTCACTATATTAACAAATTGGTCAGTGAGGTGACCTTGTTAACCATATTGCTATGGTAACTACCCTTCAGTTATTTCCTAACATTAGTTTTGTTCTGGTACAAAGCCAGCATTCACCACTCCATAATGGTCTGATAGACTAAGTAACCATACTCCATATAACATATGTACTAGAATCGGCTACCCAGTGTTGTCTGGGTAGAAGGGGTATAATAAAAAGTTAGTCTCGCAGATCCATTGATATTTAGGTCTTACATAAATGATTATGTTTTAATCATGAACACAACCAATGACTTTTGCCTTTTCTTACTATTCAAATCCTAATTTTTAAATATCTTTCCAGATTATAAATAAAATTTTCATTATTTTTGCACAAAAAAGCCAACTCTGGTGATAGTGAATCTGTGTGTGTGTGGTGTATATATGTATATATATATATATATATATATATATTACATTGTTGTTAATTCTTTCATTTTTTGAAATTTCCTCTGGACATCATACACACAACTGCCCTTTATATATTTAAATAGATAGACTAAGCTTTACTTGGTACATGACAAATTCAAATGAGGAGGTAATATTAAGATAGGAACATTTTTATACTACTAATCTTAAGTTGGGAAAGCCTGTTTGTCTTGAATATCAGCTGTCACAGTCTTATCATTTCACCTGGGCTTGAAACATTGTAAAAATGTGTCATTAGAAAATGCATTCTGCCACAAGGCACACTACTTGATGGATTCTTTTTTTAATATATATATATATATATATATATATATATATATTGTTACCACCACCAATAATGTTTTTTTGAAGAGAAACTCTGAATTCAAACTCTACTTAAGAGATTGACCTTGTGCGGAAGGGTTGGTATATATATATATATATATTAATATATATATTTTTGAACCTGCCATTGAATAATATGCAATGTAAGCATTTACTAAGCTTAGTTTAGCACAAGGTTTTGTATCAAGCACCCAGTGAGAGCTGAGCTTACACCATGCAAAGTGCTCAAATTTTCCTAAGCTTTGCATACACAGGCCTTGGTTTGATTACAGTGCCTGCTATTGCTAAATGGTCACCCACCTAAGTAATGATCTGACACATCACTGCTTAACTTTTAATATACTAGTCAGTGATTCTGATAGCTTTTTGATTTAGTGCATCCTGGAATGCATATATTTGATTTGAATAAGTCCCCGGGGAAATTTATGGGTCCCAACTAAAGCCGGCTAACTCATATCTTGTAACCTATCCTGTGTAATTCATTTCTAAGAAACTATTGAAATGTATTTACAGTTAGCTTGAAATGTGTGAAGAAAGAAAAACGAAAAAACACTGGGATGCATGGATACGATTTTACTGCATCAGGGATGCAGGACACGTACCTATCAGCATCTCTCCTAGTGGAAACTGGTGCTATAAGCATGGCTTGACTTGGAAGTCATGGTATAAGCAATATAGTTAGTAAAGTCTGTGGAGTGGCCTATTGTTGGTATCAGCTGAACAGCGAGGGAGTCCCTGTTTTTTCACTAGTGCTGGACCACGATTTTTTTCCTGAGGTGGAGCGCCACACCTGCCATCAGCTCCCAGATGCTTTACCACACAGATCAGATTACCAAAGCTGTGCTACTCATGCGTTGAGTGTGGGGAAGAGTATCAAACAGGAACCTTCCAATTCCTAGTCGATTTCTCTGACTAAGCTAAACTCAGACTCTTGCAATGTAAAAAGTAAAGTTGTCGGGGTGGCCTAAAATCATATCGGCCAGACAGCAAGGGAGTCTATCTCCCTTTCTCGAACGCTAGACCAAGGAGATTTTTTAGCATCTGAGGTGAAGTGTCACACCTAACCATTAGCTTCTTAACTTTACGGCACAGTCCCCAGTGCTTACCAAATATGAGTTTGGCAAAGGGCCGGAGATCGAAACCAGGAAACCTTGTGCCTAATAATAGGTTCCTAGGGCTAGCCG